>CM046433.1:72810509-72998009 GCA_025506505.1 Flaveria sonorensis | reverse complement strand
TAAACATATATGAGCTCTTAATTCTTCTTCTTGGTCTTTTCATTCTTAGTTCATAGACAGATTTAACTCATACATATACGGAAGCAACATATTTTCAATGTTATTACATATGAGCCCTTGACTATTATTCCGGGTTTTTTCAATATCAGTTCTATCTTTTCAAATTGTCTTTATGCATACGTAACACAATGATTTATATACATAGCACGCTATTACATATACGTAACACGATGTTACATATTAAAAGTTATCACCATTTAACATGGTTATGTATATGTAACTCAGTTTATGCTCAAGTGTTATGTTCTTACTCGTTTAATCATCCAATATACACTGATACATATATTTAATGCAGTGTTGTGTATAGTTATTTTAGTTAAAATTCTATTTATGGTTGAATATATTATGATTGTTACATATACATAATAGAGTGATACATATACCGAACATAGTGTAGTATATTAAAACTAATAATCGTGTTTATAAATAAATTACAGGACCGGTGAAGGGGTCAATGCAATAGTTTCACAATGTTTGGAGAGACTTGAAACACTTAACAGATTAAATAGGAAACCGGCTTAAAGTGAAGCAAAGAACACAAGTAAAGTAAACATAATAAGAACGCAATAATATGGTTTTCAAGAATGATATATATTGCTCTTAAATTCCTTTTATAAAGTGTTACAAAGCTTGGTTCTAATAAATAATACTTGAGATAATTTATACTATATCCTATAGCAGGCCATACTTTGAAGGTCAGTTGGAAACAATAATCTAGACAACAAGATCAATGTAAAGTCAAAAGACAGATTCGCCTTTTGACTAGTGACTATGACATGCCATAGCTCACATCCTTATCTAATACAAAAAGGATAAAAGTACAAAAGTAGAGAGTTACAGACTCTAAGACCTTAATCTACAGTTAACAAAAGTATAAACTTTTCACCAACTCATATAAGTTAGTGAGTCTTCAGAAGTGACAGCGGAAAGTGGTTCAGCTTTTGTCAAAAGTGAGTCAGAGAAAGCATGTATTCTCTGTCTTCGGAAGAAATCATTCTCTTGGCTTCGGAAGACTTTGTCTTGAAGCTTCGGAAGACTTTGTCTTGAAGCTTCAGAAGACTTCATCTTTGGCTTCGGAAGATTTGATACTTAGTGTATTTCATTGAGTTGTATCAAATCTTCCGAAGTAACTTTCTAAGTACTTCACATGTGCATGTTGAGAACTCTTTGGTTGTATCAGCTTCTAAATATAATCATTACATAAATGTTTGTTAGAATAATAAAATATAAGAGAGTGAAAAGAGTGATATTTAGAATTGTATTTTGATAGTACTTTGTTTTCATATTTAAAAAAAAATATTGTTTTCTATTCTATCCTTAGATCACTAATAATAACTCTTTAATTTTTCATCTAATTATAATTATACCACTAATCAATCATAACCATTGATCAAATAAATCAAGGGCTATAAAGTGTTTTTTTGGGTTTTCATTTATAATGTAGTTTTCATTGCAAGTTTTCCATATATATATATATATATATATATATATATATATATATATATATTATATAATACAAAACCCATAAGTAGATTGGTAATTTTTTATATTTATAAGACGCCTAAAAGAACTATTTAAGCATATGATACAAGTGTAATTATAAAAATGAGAATGTGAGATGGGATTGTGAATGCTCTAAGTCGTTTGGTCACTATAACTACATGCAAGGAATACAAGGTGTCTGACCCTGAACTTATTGCTGAGCCACAGGTGTAAATGAGCAGAGCTGCTCCTTAGCCACTTAAGATAAGCTCGTTAAAAGCTCAAATCGAAAAGGCCTTAAACGAGCACATGAGCCTAGATTGGAGTCGAGAACAGCCTCACATATCGAGCTTGACTAGGATCACGAGCTTAAACGAGCTTGTCATTTATATAAATATAACTTCTACTTTTATATAACATATGTGCACTTACATAAAATTATTTCTATATATAATATTACAAAAAAAAAATTAAATAACATACGAATTGTTATGTCACACACACTGATATTTAATCAAATGCGAGAAAACATTTCACAACTTAATTTTATGCACGATGTATATTATTAATTGTATTTAAATAACAAACCTGGGATGTGTAACGTTAGGAGTTTGAACATGAGATTGGTGGTATGCTCGGGGATCATGATGATATAAATGACTTGCTTCCCTACGTATGAAATTTCCAGAACAGAACTATGATATAAACATATAATAATCTTTTATAAATAATAATGGTAAGATAATTATTAGTGTAGTGTTATATTAAAAATAATATTTAATATAAAATGTTAATAAGGGTTATGTGCTTGACACGTGTACTTCTATTATTTTAAAGATGATGACATTTTGATCATTGTGTTATATATTTTAAATCATTTGTTTTGTGTATTAATCATTATGTTTTGCGTTTTAAATCATTTTGTGTTATTTTTGTTATTGTCTTTAAAAATTATAAACTTATTATCTATTATTGTGTTTTACACTTAGAAGTACACAATGATATAATTTCACCAATGTATTTATTAAAACTCATATTGTTAGAGATAACACAATGTATTATTTTTGTCATTATTTTATAATAGATTATATAAACTTCTTGTTATATATCATTATGTTTTACCATTAAAAGTAGGCAATAATATTATTTTATCAATATATTTTTCAAAACTCATAGTGTTGATAACACAATAACGATCAACCGATACAATGAGACTTTGTGTTAGTTTGTCATTGTTATTAATGTATTAGATTAAGTTAGTTGTTAATTTATTATTATTTTTACATATTAGATATACACCACAATATTATTCTATCATTATATTATTTAAAATTCATCATTTTAGAAAAACACAATAACTAACAAAAAAAGACACAATGAGCTGCAATAAAAAGACAATGACGAGATATGAGTTTAAAAACGTAAATTTTTTTATCTTTTAATATAATAATACTATACTAGTTTTAAAGATAAAAAATACTTGTTTTTACGGTGTAATTTTTATAAAAAATAATATCATATATAAAAGTTATGAACGTTTTAAAAAAAATGAGAGAACTTATAAAAAATCAACAAAAGTGTATATTCATAAAATATCACTCTAACAAATTTTTCCTTGCAATTTAATCTCAATAATTGATTAATAAGATGGATGATTGAGATTACTTGTTATAATTTTTAGTTTTGAAAAACTTTTTATTTAAACATTTCTCTAATTATTAAAAGAGGTTTTCTAACTGGTACAGTCCATGTAATTACCAGTTCAGTAAACGGGGTCCGTCCTACGAAAACACAAAGAATGATATGGTAACCAGTCACGATGGGTTGACTCGAAACGAATTTATTCCTAAACTTTAATCTTTTAATTGGTATATATAATAGATATATCTGACCAAAACTATAAATATCATCTATATACTCAATTTAAATTATTTTTACTATATGAACATTCTACCTCTATCAGTAAATGATTTTCTATAACCTGATTTTTTAGTTTTATGCCATATGTAAAAGATCATATGTTCTCGTGTTCTTGACTGCGAAAGGCATCGTCGATTGTGTTTTTGTTCCAAAATTTTTAGGAAAACTATTGTTTATGGCTAATAATAAAATATTTATTTTAAAACAAAGGTATATATGAAATTATAAAGTTTTATAAAAATAAGGGTATAACGATTGTTTCTTAAAAGAAGATTAACAAAATGAATATATATGATACTTTGTACATGTTTGCTATTACATTTCTTTTATGTTATTAACTTTTTTAACGAATTTGTTGTTAAAGAAATATTATATATATCTTAAAATATATATAAATATTTTAAACCAAAGTAGAGACCTACTAATTAAAATGTTAACAAATTTAGGATATAGTTCATACATACAAATCAAAATTAAATAAGACGATCCAATAATATATATAAAATGATAAAAAGCAAAAGTAAATAAGATAATATATAAATAGATGGAAAATTGTATAATAACTTTATAAGTAATCTTAACAATGTAAAATACAATCAAAATACATATATAATTAAAATTAGAATTAAGGTTAAACTAATAATCAACAATGGAAACTAAAACAGTAAAACTAAAATGAAAAATTCTGTCAGTTGGACCATAATTTATTTTCAAAGATGTAGGCATGCAGGTCGCACGCAGTAGGTGAGGAGAGGCATAATCAGGGTAATGTCATGTCTTGTGCAATAAAATTTGAAAGTAAAATAAAATTGTTAGTAGAGTTAATTACACGATTAGCTTCTATACTTTGTTCATATTATAATATTGATTTTAACTTTTAAAAAATTACAAGTTTAGTCTCTATTGGTTATCAAACCATAACAGGATTAGTTCCTATCATTAACTTCTGTTAAGTTTTTCAGTTAAATATAAGGGAAAAGACCAAAATACCCCTAAACTAAAAACATTATATATTAATGTGGAATTCGTCATCTTCGTCATCTTCTTCATCTTCTTCATTAAGAGACCCAATTTCGTTTATTCAAGTCTCCCACTTCCCTAATCTTGAAGCTTCACAAACCAACAAACTAATTTCAATTCTTATCATTTTCAGTATTCTCTATGATCCAATAATTAAGTGATGATTAACCTATCGAAATTCGTCATCTTCATCATCTTCTTCTCCTCCGGTATACCGCTGGTGACATCTTAGAACCCTACCAGCTGCAACCAGTCATGCCCCTGGCGGTCACTTCACCATAGTCCCCTACCCCTTCGGCTTCACCTCCGGCTACACCATCCAGCTCAACTGCACCCAAAACGGCAACGTTTCAATCGGCGAATTCGCCGTTCAACAATTCAACTCCGACGGCCTCCTCGTCAGCCTTTCAGCGAAGTGCGGCCGCTGCGTCGAAACCCTCAGCCATCTCTACGGCCAACACTTCGCCATGATGTCGAGCAACGCGATTCTTATGGAGAATTGCACAAAACAGATGAAGAATTGCATGATTCCGATGACGACGTTACGACCCACCTCGAGATCATTAACTGCAGTGGCGCTCAGGATGGTTACGGTAACGTCAGCTGTTATTCTAGTGATGTTGGTCGTGAGTTTCATGTTTTATTCTAGCGACACCCGCTGGAGATGTTTATGGTGATGGTGGTCGGAGGTGGTTAGGGTGATTTTTGTAGGGTAATCAGGCGATGGTGGTTGTGATGGTGAATGGCGGTACGTGATGGTCATGTTGATAGTAGTGGAGCTGGTGGTGATCGGCAATGGTGCGTTGGTGCGTGGGCGACGATGCGGTGGGGCGCTGGCGACGGTGCAGTAGTGTGTCGGTGACGGGGTGGTGCGATCGATGTTGAAGATTATATGTGGACTGTGTGTACATATTATTAAAATATTATATAGAGATTATTAAATTATGTTGGGGTATTTTGGTCTTTTACCTATACTTAACTGAGAAACTTAACAAAAGTTAGTGCTAGGGACCAATCTTGTTACGGTTTGGTAAACAGTAGATACTAAACCTGTAATTTCTCAATGGGACCAATGGGCAAACCCCAAGAACCAATCCTGTAATTAACTCTTGTTAGTATTTATTTTATTTGAAGCAAACGTAACATGTGTTTTTCCAACACATGGCAAATGTAAGGTAGGTTCTTAACGTGGCACCAAACCCTAATCAAAATGATTAATTCGAATACAAAACATCAGTCTCTAATATTCGACTTAAATATTAGACCTTTCGTATTTTCTCACAGCATGTAAGACATATTTCATATTTTCATTTTGAGCAATACCGGCGAAGATCAAGGATTGATGTTGAGCAACCGTCAGGGCCGGCCCAAAGAGTAGTGAACCCAAGCAAGGGCTTTAGGGCCCACTTCTTTCAACAGGCCCAAATTTTAAATCTTATTTTTATGTGTGTGTATATGGTGATTATTTTAAGAGCAGTTGATGGGATTGGGCCACTGGTACAATTATGATATTCTTTGAGACTGTTTTATCGTTTGGTGTGCAGCAAAGAGAGGATATCCACAATGTAGACATTAATCTATTCTTTCAGTGCTTATTGAGAGCTTATGCACGGTATCACTTTTTGTTAATATGCTATTCTTTTTCAGTGAAATTAATTGCAAACTCTTGCTCTTGTGAGAAACCAGGTTGATGTGCATATTCTTCTGTTATATGTATAAAAATTCACTCAGAGTTATGGTTTTGATTCTTTGGCATCGTTCAATAATCTTCTTTGATATGGCTACAAATGTTAAGTGAATACGTATGTATTTCAATTTTAAGGAAAATGAAATTGTTTCATTGTTTTCCATTCAACATTCTCTTAACAAGTTACATGTAACTGATTTTGTATGTTTTAGTCTCTCAATATAAGCATTTTGATAACATAATAGAAATTTCATGAAATGATTTTTGCGTGTTTTACCATTTCAGCTTATGTTCAATCTAGGCATTTTGTTAATTTAAATAAAAAAGCCTTTTAAATCTATAAAAAAACCATTTATGTAATAGAAGTTGAAGATGGATATATACAACAATTAATAATCAATAAAACGAACTATCTATATCTATACTACTATATAAAACATTTAGAGAGGATACAATTGTAATTTTCTTCAAAGTATAAGATACTTAAGACAATTTTTTAAACACAATATACAAATGTGTTATGCAATAGTTTTTAAATTGCCCTTGTTAAATATACTTCTTCTAATTAATACATTATTTAATTCCTAAATTACCCTCATAGTCTTAAAAGTAAATTTTTAACGTTTTTTATATCCATGTTATAATCTGAAATTCACCTAAAATCATCTACTCATCTACTATTTATATTTTCCCATTTTAATTAACCCATCACCAAACCATTTAAAAAACTTAAGTATAATTTTTAATCAACAAATAATCAAAAACAAAAACTTAAAATAAAATATAGAATTAAAATGATGCACCGACCTACCACTTGACCCTAGCATAAACATTATATATAGCCTCCATTTTGCAAACCCTAGCACCCCACCTAATATTTCCCTTTACCAGCCCTTCTCATGATCCGTACATAGTCACCCACCGGCGACGGCCACCGGCCACCGACGACCGCCGCCACCACCATCAACCGTCGCTCACATAGTCGATCGTCAGATGGTGTCATCTAATATCATGCTCGGTGATGTAATCTGCTTTCATATCTGAAATTAAGTTTGCTTTTTATTTTTGATTAAATTGCTAGCCTTTTTCTTTCTTTTAATAAATCGGTTGATTGAATTTAAGATCTCATGGTGTTGGGTTTCTGTTAAGGTTCAGATTTGTTCAAAAGAATTTGATTTTGTTTAGGTTTGATAATTATAATTTTGTTGATTTAATTTTGGCTTTAGTTTGAAAATTAAAAGAAAAAACTATTGTTTGAATAATGATGTAGACCCTAATCGAAATTGGTGTTTTTCACAAACTTGTATTTCGTTATTCTTAATTTCAGAGTATGGAGATAATTACACCTATGCATTATACAATACGGGCATCAATGAAGAATTAACGACTGAAAATGGGGGCTTTAGAAAGGTGTACAGAACTGATGTTCTTTTACATTGCGTACAAGTAATAAAGATAACAACACGTGGAACAAGTGGTCTATACTACTTTCATAACAATATAATACTAATACAGGTGAGTATTACTTTTGATTTGATATTTAGATAAGTATTTAATTTATTATTATGATTACTCTAATGAATGCTAACATAAATATATATTATATTGTTTTCAAATATGTTTTCAACTGCTTTTGTTAAAATTGCATATAATTTTTTCTATTTAAACTCTTTACCATAATTATTTATTACTCTTATGAGTTGTCACATTTTGAAATGCCCCCTGCAACATCTGTCTTTTAAGATTTAATACAATGCTTTCTTTATCTTTTAATAAATCATTTAAATTATAAAGCATTACTTATTTTTTGTTGTGTTGGAATAAGTATTTAAAAAGGACCTGTTAGAAATTTGTTAGAAAATTGTTAAAAAATAAGTTTTTCACAAATTAGAAAAATGTGTTTTTTCTAACTTTAAAGTTAAAAATATAGAATTAGATGGAACACTTGACCTAGATTATAACTGTGACATCTGGTATTTTTAGGTCATTATGCGATCACCGTGAACATTATTATTTTTCAATCATACATTTATGCATTTAATGTTGTTTACTTAAATACGTTATTTTTTGCACAAACATTCATAAACTTTTATGTAACGATAATTCGGAGAATTGATAGATCGCACATGCGTATCTCTTTAAACTTTGGTGATTTGTCAAAATAGTTTTCAGACATTTATAAATGGTGTGAAATTATGTGTTATGTTATTACGTGATTAAATGTTTAGCTTAATTGTGAAAAATTAATTTTCTAGCATTTGTTGAGTTTTCGCGTATTTTTGGCTTTTAAAACCTAATTATTACAAAAATTACTTTAAACTAGCACAATAAATATTATTTTATGTTATAAATATTTATTTTTTGTTATGTGAACAATAGGTGGTTTTGGTGTAAACAAATTTCAATCGTGTAGCGCTAAATTGATTTTATAAATCAATAGAGTGCCTTTCTTGTTAAAAAGATTAAGCAAAACCCAACGCTCACCCTATTGTGACACCTCGTGTTTTCAGGTTAATATCAATCTTAATTTCCTTTAAGTGAAATTTTTTTAGTAAATTGAAATAATAATATTAGTATTACTATTAAATTAATAACCTTAACCTTAACTCATTTAAATTAACATTAAAATAATAGCAATATAAAAAAACTTAAAATGTTTTATTAATAACATATAAGTTTATCAACTCTATCTCAAACCCTCGTAACCAACTCCCCTATCAACCCTCTCGGCCCCTCCCCTCTCTTTAATCCCTTGACACATACCCACCGAAACCCTATCGTAACCTCTCAAGTATCAACCCTCGTCTCTCTCTGAAGCCCCATGATCGATCACCTCCGACGACAAACCGATCACCTCCGACGACATTCCGTTCATCAACCGAGATTTATTCACGACCGAAACTCCTCTGGCAACCACCAAAAGCACCAGCAGGCACGATTAACATCTAAAGTGGCACTGGTGAAGTTCTCACCTCCCCTGCATCTCATTCGGTACGATTTTCCTTTGCTACTCGCATTCTTTTGGATTAAGGTTTCGGGTTCCGAGTGCGGGGATGTCGTGTATGCATCTGTGTTGTATGTTTGTTTATGCGTATATGTAGGTATTCGTGGGTACGAATGTATGTTGCGGTGGTGAGAGTCGATGATCGATGCATGTTTTCTCGGTTGTGCGTATAGTAACAACATGATTGTGATAGTGTTTTTATGTGTATATGCAATTTCATGTATGGATGATGATGTGGTAATCAGTTCATGTTTAGGTAATGGGAATTGAGTTTGCATTCATGGGTTTTGGTGGAGGTTTGGTGTCTTGGCAGCATGTATGTTTATATGTCGCAACCTTCGCGAAACCTCTATAATTCTTTCTTTTGGGTTTGTTCTCTGAGTTTCTCAGAAACCCAATCCTAGGTATCGCCCCTTTGCTGAACCTGATGTTTTAATTTTCGCGACGAAAATTTGTTCAACACGGGGATGATGTGACACTCGGTATTTCCAGGTAACGATGTTAACTTAACTTTCGTTACCATAAACGCTCTCGCACATTTTATCCGATCTTTTATTTGACATGAAATTAAGATCGAGTATGTAACTTTAGGTTCGCGGGGTAAACTCTTAAAGACTCGATGGAACAAAAATGTAAATTAACTAAATGGTTTCATCTTTATATCACCCAACTACCTCCACTATTGAAAAAAAACTCTCCCAACGAAACCTTAACCCAACCGTAGATCTTCACGAACGACCCCTACCCTCCCCCACGACAGCCCCTTCGCGACTTGTCACACCCTCAAAATCCACGTGCGGGGTTTTACCAAGTCCTTGGATAGAAGCATCACAATAGACCTCAAAGTCATCACTTCCCTCTGGTAATGCCAATATCGGTGCGCTACACAGTTTCTGTTTCAACAACTGAAAAGCAGACTCCTGACTATCACCCAATTTATACGTTGTCCCTTTATGAGTCAAGGCTGTAAGGGATTGTGCGATCTTAGAAAATCCTTCAATAAAACGTCGGTAATATCCTGCCGGTCCAAGAAACTGTCGTATCTCACTTGGCGTCTTGGAAACCGACCAATTCTTTATTGCCTCAATCTTTGCTGGATCAACATGTATTCCTTTTTCGTTAACAATATGACCCAGAAATTGTACTTCACGTATCCAGAAATCACACTTGGAAAACTTGGCGTACAGTTACTCCTTTCTAAGTAATTCCAAGATTAGACGTAAGTGCTATTCATGTTCTTCCTTGGTCCTTGAATAGACCATATGTCATCGATGAACACAATAACAAATCGATCAAGATAGGGTTTGTACACTCGATTCATGAGGTCCATGAATGTCTTCCTCTCGGACTCTTAGTTGATGATAACCAGACCTCAAGTCAATCTTAGAATAATAGCTCGATCCTTGAAGTTGATCAAACAAATCATCTATACGAGGTAAAGGGTATCGATTCTTGACTGTAACCTTGTTCAATTCTCTGTAGTCGATGCACATTCTAAAAGTGCCATCATTTTTCTTGACGAAGAGAACAGGTGCTCCCCAAGGTGATGAGCTCGGTCGAATAAACCCTTTATCCAACAGCTCTTGCAGTTGTGCAGGTAGTTCCTGTAGTTCATTCGGAGCTAACCGGTAAGGTGCTCTCGCAATCGGGGCGGCTCTGGGAGTCAAATCAATCTGGAACTCAACTTGATGATGAGGAGGTAGTCCAGACAGATCCTCTGGAAACACTTCAGGAAAGTCACAAACGACCGGAATATTCTCTATCTTCTTTTCCTTCGATTGCTTGTCAGTTACAAGGGCTAATATGGCTAAGCGACCTTTACGTAGCAACTTCTGTGCTTTCATGTATGATATGATGCCCATCACTGCACCACCACACCTATCACCTCTGACCGAGAGAATTTCTTCACCCATGGGAATTCGTATAATCTTCTCATGACATATGACTTCCGCTTGCTTGTCGGAAAGCCAATCCATGCCTACGACTACATCAAAACTTCCAAGCGTAACTCGCATGAGTTCGATGTCAAAGGTATGACCAGCAAGTTCTATCTTGCAACCCCTAAGGATGTGTGTCACGTGAATCTGTTTACCGTCGGCTAATTATACAATGTAACTAGATTCCAACGGAGAAGGCATATCATTTAAGAGACTACTAAACTTACTAGAGATAAAACTTCTATCGGCTCCAGTGTTAAACAATACCGTAGCAAAACGACCGTTAATAGAAAATTTACCAGTAACAGTAGTAGGGTCATTTAGAGCCTCACCTGAACCCATGACAAAGGCTTTGCCTTTAGCTCCACCGTTGTTGCCACCGTTATTGTCACCATTGCCATTATTATTGTTGTTGTTGTTTCCACCATTTCCAGCACCATTCCGATTTTTCTTCAACTGAGGACAATTCCTCTTGTAGTATCATTCTTTTCCACATTCAAAGCAACCTTTTGGTGTTTCTAGGGATTGCTGAGGCTTTTTCATCAACTCACCACGGCAATCCTTTGCTGCGTGCCTAGCCTTACCACAACGCTGGCATCGAATATTGTCATACTGCTTGTGTGGTGATAGTTGCATCGGTTACATTTGGGATATTTCCCCACATATCCACATTGTCCCTGGGAGGAGGAGGATGACTGATTAAAGTTACGATTGTTGTCAAACTTCCTTTGCTGCTGTTGATGTTGATGCTGTTGAGTGTGTTGTTGTTGCTGCTGATGTTGCTGAGATTGGCTGTTTGACGAAGATCCCTTGTTGCCAGAGTTATCCCATTTGCGTTTATTGTCAGGCACGCTGGCCACAGCACCCCGTTTGGGTAGCTTTCCCTGCTCCACCGCTTGGTCAGTAAGCTTGTGAGCCAATCGAATAACCTGCTGAATAGTAAGGAGGTTCGCAGCAGTCACCATACTTTGTATCTCTGGAACCAATTCACGTATGTAATGCTCGATCCTTTTATGCATTTCATTAACCATTCCCGGGCACAGTGTTGCCAACTCATGAGACCGTGTAGTATAGGCCTCAATCTCGGAACCTTGCATCTTGAGTTGCTAGAACTCAACTTCGAGCTTCTGCACTTCGTTTCAGGGGCAATACTCCTCTGTCATCATCTCCTTGAACTCGACCCAAGGTAGGTCATTAGCCATCGCCTGAGATTCCACCAGGAGAGGGCTGCGCCTTCAAGGGTTCCAGTTGCGTACTTCACTTGATCGGCTGGCGGACAGTTACATTTTGCGAAGACGAATTAGGTCTTCTCAAACCGTCGTACCAGTTCCACAGCTCCTTCAGTTCCGCTGTAGGTATGAGGCTTGCAATCCATGAAGGATTTGTAAGTACAGGGTGGAGGTCCTGTTCCGACAAACCAAAACATTAGTTGAGTAGCCTAAACGAGCAACTAAGATACTAGTTAGACCACCTGTATCATTTACCTGCTAGCTGTCCAGTTTGGGCAGCAGCCACTGCCGCCTTTACATGTTCATTAATCAGAGCGGCCAACTCAGCGGGGGTCATGGTTATAGCATCGGTACCACATCCACGGCCACGCCCACGTCCTCTACCGCGTCCGTCCATATTTCACTTTACATTAACAAATACAATAATGAGTAACATTCAACATATTTATCTCAGTGAAGTACAATAAATAATAAGAAATAATGAATTTGTCACAACCACAACATTTATAACCAAAATAATAACCAAAGACAAATAAATTGTAAATGCTTCACAAAATATTCTATCAATGTCAAAATTTTAGTTTTTCAATTGGGTGGGAAACAACCCTTCCCACATAGATTTCAAAAGAAAAGAAACACTATATAGTCCAAGTCATATAAATGTAGAATCAATCCAGCACGTCAGATCCATTACTGTCCTCTTCCATCTCTGCTGGTTCTTCTTCCTCCGGGGCTTCTTCCGGTTCTTCTTCAGGTTCCTCCTCTGGGTCTTCTTCAATAGGATCTTCCTCAGGTGCAGGGGCTTCGGCAATCTGAAGCGCCACTAGCTGTGCATCCAGATCAGCAAATCTGTCGTCGATCACTATGTTGTGGTGCTCTTGCACGTTCATGCGCTCAGTAAGTGCTACAACGTTGCCTGCCAGGGTATGATGCCCACCAATGGCCATCGAGAGTCGCTCCTGAAGCGTCTCTACTTGGTAACGCAACTGACGCATCTCATATCGTAGAGTGGAGTTCTCATTAGTGAGTCCTCTAATGCGCTGTCGCTCAGCGTCTAACGTAGCCACTAAAGCTGCAATCGCCTGCTTGAGAGGGATGTCTAGGGAAGGAAGAGTAGGTGATGTAGAGGCTGTCGATGACCTAGTCCTAGGTTGGGTTGGAGCTACAGGTAGTACACGCTCCGTGTAAACCATGCAGTGTATATAGGTAGGATAGAAGTTCTAGTTCCGCGGAGGATCGCGCTCGGGTAATGCGAATGGCTGATCCCAATCCATCTCTTCAGAGGGGTAAGGATGTCGAGGCCAGTCTGATCCCCTATCAGTTACAGGAGAATGAGGAGGTGACTCAGATCGTGCATGTCTCTTGCCTAGAGCTCTTGATGACGATGCCATGCTGCGAGGTACGTGATGTGTATGCCAATGAGTATATAGTAAGCAATAAGTAATGAGTAACTAACAAACTGTGCGGTCATAGTCTAGTGTGTATGCAACCTAGTCCCTATAACCAATGGCTCTGATACCAATCTGTCACACCCTCAAAATCCACGTGCGGGGTTTTACCGCGAGGCGAGTGAACAAACCAGGATCTCAGTTATTAGTTACCCAGAACGACTCTATAAGCAACATTTAAACAAATCAGAGTTTAAAACTTTAAAATATTTGCGGAAGCGTTTTGTAAATAACCCAAACACAAGGTACTAAAAGTAAATTGCGCAAAACACGCGCCCAAACCAAAATACATAAGTAAATGATAAATTAAAAGTGAACAATGTTTGAATAAAGTATGCTTGACACGTGCGTGCTCCTATGGGCAGCTGCTAGAAACGACCTGAGAAAAACATACTAAAAGTGTCAACATGATGGTTGGTGAGTTCAAGAGTTTGCTTTAATCATAAATCAGTACAGTTGTAAAACATAAGAAGTGCATTGAAATAGATTGCTAGTCTATATTCAAAAGTAGTAACCATAGTGATTTTGCGATCGAAGCTGACTGTGTTCGTTGTTTGCCTCCCGTCACGACATACCAGGTCGTGATGCTGTTATTAGTATAGGACAATATTGCACCCGTTTGACCTCGAGTCGTACGGGTGGGGCTTGTCAGACCCGGTAGTACTACCCAAAATTCCCTGCTAGTTACCATTATTAACGATGCGAAAGGCATATCACGTTATGTTACACTATACACAACTTATAATAATAAAGCGTTTGTAAAATAGTATGCTATCTCCCCCAAAAAGAGAGTGGTTAAAAATGAGGCATGAACTCGCCTGGTGCTTCAATAACAGAATGATGCAAGCTACGAAGGAACGGAAAGACAACCCGTCAAAGGTTACCTAGAACACGAGAGTACATAAGTACGTGTAACAAGAAAGTTTTGCACCCTAAATGCTCAATAAACACGTTGACCCAAGGGTTTTGGAAAACAAAGACTCATTTGACCCGTTTGACCCGTTGGTGTCATGTCACGTTAGATTCTTATTTGATCAAGTATAGTAATTTATAAATCATCATACTATCACAGACTACTATACAAATTATTCACACAAATCACATTGCAACTCTTAAGTCTCATCATGATCTTCATGCTAACTTAGGTTATCATACAAGACATGCAAATTCCCACTAAGTCATCATGCTCAAAAGTAAATACAAATAATTCCTAACTAACAATTCACATTGAGTTTTGTCACGCACAACATGCCATGTGTAGCTACTCACGGCTACACACCCTAAACCCTGCCAATCCTACTAAGTAGGAACCTTAGATTCGCACGCGTGTATGATACTCATCATCACATACCCAAATGCAATTCATACAAGCCAGTGACCAACTTTATAATATTCAATTACTATATTGCATCACAACTCTCAAACTTGTACATAATGATGGAATCAAGATTCAACCAATATGACTGATTATGAACTTAGACAACAATAAGAACATAAACAGGTTGATGTTGATTCCCCCAAGGATCTTTTCAAATCTCACAAACAAATATAACAACAGATTGTTATACTTGAATTCAACAAACAATAATCATGGTGCGGAAACCCATGATTAATGCTATGATATAATTGTGTGGTTGTGTGTGTGTGATTTCTACTGATTGATTGCTTTGAATGATAATAAACTGCTTGATTGTATTGATTGTTTAAAATCTTACAAAGGATTATGGTATTATGCTATTTATAGCCTATACAGATAGCTATTTACTATTACAAAAATACCCTTATGTAAACAAAATTACATAAAAATCCTAAGTCTAAGTCTTCCGTTGTGGATGTTATACTGTCCGTTGTGGATGCTAAGTCGTCCTCTGTGGATGTTGAATAAGCTGTCCGCTGTGTCTTGGATGTCATCCTCTGTGAACACTTGTTGTATGTTTGACTTGTTAGTTGTCCACTATGGAGTGTTCATCCAGTGAGGATTGAACATCCGCTGTGGACTGTTCGTCAGTTGTGGACTTTTGCTCATCCGCTGTAGACACTTGGACTTGTTTTTTATCCGCTGCATGGACTTGGTCATTCGCTATGGGCACTTCTTCATCCGCTGCCGACACTTGTCAAATTTGATTAATTATTTAGCTCGGTGCTAAATTTGTTTTATCCTAAAGTCACTCGGATTTGTCTGTTAGTGTTTTTTGTTGTTTACCAAATAAAGGAGATTAGTTAATTTTATTGTCAAATTAATTAAAGTCTAATGATGTCACTTTCAAATCTTGGTGAAAAGAAAGGAATATTCTGTTAAGAAAGTCAGTCAGTAGTCAAAATCTTTAATGATGTCAGGTCAACAAAAGTCAAAACCCTAAAAACAAATATTTTGTTTTCAAAAGTTAATTTTTTAGATCAAAAAATAACTTTTTCAAAAATTCAAAAGAAGATCATGTTTCTTCTTAGATTTTGATGATGAACCAACAAAAATCAACGTAGATTTTAAAGGATATGTATGAACAAAAACTAGGGTTTATCCTAGGGTTTGTTAGCGGCTGTAACAATTTCACCAATGTGATATTCGGTAATTTTCCGTTACCAAACTCCGTTAGTTCCGTTAGGTCTGCATACACGTGTCGTGAGTACACACTAGTTGTCGTTGAACGTTGGTGACTTAATAATAATTAACAATGGTTATTAGATAATAACTTGATTAATAATGTTGATTATTAATTTGTAGTTATGTGATTTGTGAATTTTAAGTATTATTTGTGAATTTTACCTTGTAACGTGTGAACGTGTTATATTTATTTCTGGTGTTTTATAGCTAGTGGAAATTTTACATGATTGTTATTATTGGTTAATAATACTTGTGTTTTGATGTTAGAAGTTGTTAAAATGTTAAAAAGATTAAGTTTTTGTAAAATGTAATCAAGGAGGGATTATTTTGTAAAAACTACAAAACTTAAATTTGGTAAAAACCCAATCCTAGCCCCCTAAACCCCTTGCGGCTGAAACCATCCACACACACACACACCATTCTTTGCGATTTTAATAAAAAACATCAAGAAGTCATCGATTTTAATTGAGATTCAAGTGTTCAAGTTGTTATCAAGTGCTAATCATCATTTAAACACACCTAAAGGTAAGTATTTATCAAGATTTTTATGGTTTTTGTTGCTTGAAGAACCCTAGTTTGATTTTCATAGAAGAAGTCGAAATTGATGATGTTTTGATGATGAAATGATGTTAGTTATGTTGTATGAATGTTAATCTATGTAGATTATGTAAGAAATCCATGGTTTTTGTTTTGATGGAAACTTTTCTCATGAGAATTTATGTTTTGATGGATTGTTGATGTTTGATGGATGATTATGATTGCTATGAACTAGATTAGGGATATTGTTTATGAATTTGGGATTGAAATTGATGAACACGTAGATTTTGGATGCCACTTTCCCAAAAGGGAAACTTTATTTATGTGAAACGTGTGATTTTGTGTTTTGATCATGTTTAGGATGTTAGGAGCATGCTAGAGTGATCATCGATGATGTCTAATGTGTTGAATGATGATGATTGGGTCATATGGTTAGTTGTTGAATCTAATGTGTTGAATGATGATGATTGGGTCATATGATGAGCATCATACACGCGTGCGAATCTGAGGCCCCTACTTAGTAGGATTGGCAGGGTTTAGGATGTGAAGTCGTGAGTGACTTCACATGGCATGTAGTGCAGGATTAGACTCCATGTATGATTTATTACTTGTGATGTAATTATGATTGTGGTGGGCATGTTGATTGATTGAGTTTCGTATGTGTCGTATGATAAACTATGTTAGGATGATGATCGTGATAGAACTAATGATTGTGACATACGTGAATAACTTGTATGATAACCATGTATGCTAAATTACTATAGTTGATCAAACAAGAATCTAACTTGACATGTCACCAACGGGTCAACTTGGTCAAATGAGTTTTGTTTTCCAAAACCTTGGGTCAACGTGTTTATGAGCACTTAGGGTTGTTAAGTTTTCTATGTACACGTACTTATGTACTTGCGTGTTCTAGGTAACCTTTGAAGGGTTGTCTTTCCACTTATCATTAGCTCTTTGTTATTGTTCGTTGCGCATCAGGTGAGTTTATGCTCCACTTTTATCCATTGTCTTTTTGGGGGAGAAAGCATACTTTAATTTTAAACGCTTTATTTTTATAACATGTGCCTAGTAAGACATAGTGTAGTATACCATTGAAAGTCCTCACACTTTCGGATCGTTAATTAAAGAATCTAGCGAGAAATATTAGGTAGTACTACTGGGTCTGACAAGCCCCACCCGTAAGACTGGAGGTCAAACGGGTACAATATTATCCTAAACAACTAATAGCGTCACGACTCGGTATGTCGTGGCGGGAGGCAAACAGACAAACATAGTCAGCTTCGATCGCGAAATCACTATTGTTTATTACTAATGAAATTAGACTAGCTATCTATTTCAATCAATTTGTTTATGTTTTACTAACGCAACTGTTTATGATTGATTACAAACTCTTGAACTCACCAACCGTCGTGTTGACACTTTAGTATGCTTTTCTCAGGTCGTTACTAGCAGTTTGCCGTAAGAGCACACCCGAGTCATGCATACATTGAACAAACTTTCATTTGTTTTTGTCTTATTGAATACTTTTACAATTTGGTTTGGGCACGTGTTTTACGTAGTTTACATTTGGTACTATATGTTTGAGGTTTTTACAAATCGCTTCCGCAAATGTTTTAAAGTTACAAACTCTGATTTAATTTAAATTATTGCACATAGTGTCGTTTTGAGTAACTAATAACTGAGATCCTAGTTTGTTCACTCGCCTCGCGGTAAAACCCCGCACGTGGATTTTGAGGGTGTGACAGATTGGTATCAGAGCCATTGGTTATTGGGAACTAGGTTGCATACACACAAGACTATGACCACACAGTTTGTTAGTTGCTCGTTACTTATCCCATACTGTATACTCATTGGCATACACACCGCGTATATCGCAGCATGACATCGTCTTCACGGGCTCTAGGTGAGAGGCCTGCACGTTTCGAGTCACCTCCTCCTCCTCCTATACCTGAAAGGGGATCTAACTGGCCCCGACTTCCCTATCCCTCGGAAGAGATAGACTGGGATCAGCTTTTTGTACTACCCGAGCGCGATGCTCCCCAGAACTGGAGTTACTATCCCACCTAAGTTGACCGCATGGTCTACACAGAGCGAGTTCCGGCTATAGCTACTATTGGACCTAGGACTAGGTCGGCGGCTACCTCTACGGCACCTACCCTTCCTTCTCTGGGTATTCCTCTCGAGCAGGCGGTTGCAGCTTTTGTTGCTACACTGGACACTGAGCGACAGCGCATCAGAGCACTTACTGACGAGAAATCCATTTTACGACATGAGATGCTTCAGCTGCGTTTACTGGTAGACACTTCAGGAGCGAATCTCGATGTCTATTGGTGGGCATCATACCTTGGCCGGTAATGTTTCTGCATTTACTAAACGCATGTCCGCGCAAGAGCTTCACAGTGTAGGGACATATGATAGATTGACTGAGCTGGAGGCACCACTAGCGACACTTCAGATTGCGGACGACCCTGCACCTGGGGAATACCCTAATGAAGAAGACCCTGAAGAGGAACCTGAAAAAGAGTCGGAGGAAGCCCCGGAAGAAAAAGAACCAGAAGAGATAGAAGAGGACAGTGATGGATCTGATGTGTTGGATTGATTTTCACATTCATTTACTTGGACTACATAGTGTTTCTTTTCTTTTTAAAACCTATGTGGGAAGGGTTGTTTCCCACCCAACTGAAAAACTGAAAATTTTGACATTGATGGAATATTTTATGAATCATTTACTATTTATTTGTCTTTGGTTATTATTTTAGTTATAAATGTTGTGGTTGTGACAAATTCATTATTTCTTACTATTTACCATACCTCGATGAGATTAATATGTTGGATGTTACTCATTATTGTATTTGTGATTGTAAAGTGAAATATGGACGGTCGTGGTAGAGGCCGTTGACGTGGCCGTTGACGTGGTGCCGGTAGACGTGGTGTCGGTGCTGTAAATATGACCCCAGCCGAATTAGCCGCCTTAATCAATCAAGATGTACAGGCAGTGGTAGGCGCTCAAGCTGCCCAATTTGGAGGTAAACGATGACCCTAGTCATCACTTACGTAAATCTTCTATTAGATGGTTAATCCGTTTGGTTTGACTAAACCATCCAAAACATTGAATACACGACCACCAGCATGCACGTATAAGGCGTTCATGGACTTTAAGCCCCACACATACAGTGGAGCTGAAGGAGCCGTAGGGCTTGTGCGGTGGTTTGAGAAGACCGAGTCGGTCTTCGCCAAGTGAAATTGTCCGCCAGCCGATCAAGTGAAGAACGCAACAGGAACCCTTGAAGGCGCAACACTCTCCTGGTGGAATGCCCAGGTGCAAATACTGGGTCAGGCGATGGCTAATGACCTAACGTGGGAAGAGTTTAAGGCGATGATGACCGAGGAGTATTGCCCCCGAGATGAAGTGCAGAAGCTGGAAGTCGAGTTCTGGCAACTAAAGATGCAAGGTTCCGAAATTGAGCCCTATACTACCCGGTCTCATGAGTTGGCAACTCTGTGCCCGGGAATGGTAAGTAAGATGCATAAGAGGATCGAGCTTTATTTACGTGGGCTGGTTCCTGAGATTCAGAGTATGGTGACAGCCTCCAACCCTGCTACCATACAACAAGCCATTAGGTTAGCTCACAGGCTGACCACCCAAGCAGTGGAACAAGGAAAGCTACCTAAACGGGGTGCTGTGGCAAGCATGCCTGACAACAAATGCAAGTGGGATAACTCAGGCAGCAAGAGCTCATAGTCTAATAGCCAGCCTCAACAGCATCAACAACAACAACAACAAAGAAGGTTTGACAACAACCGTAGTTTCAACCAATCATCTTCCTCAACTTAGGGACAAGGAGGATATGTGGGTAAGTATCCTAAATGTAACCGATGTAACTGCCACCACACCGACAGGTGTGACAACTTTCGATGCCAACGTTGTGGTAAGGCTAGACACACGACAAAGGATTGTCGTGGTGAGTTGATGAAGAAGCCCTAACAACCTCAAGAAACACCAAAAGGTTGTTTCGAATGTGGAAAGGAAGGACACTACAAGAGGAATTGTTCGCAGTTGAAGAAAAATGGGAATGGTGCTGGAAATGGTGGAAACAACAACAACAATGGTAATGGTGACAATAACGGTGGCAACAATGGAGGAGCTAAAGGGAGAGCCTTCGTCATGGGTTTAGGTGAGGCTCTAAACGACCCTACTACTGTTCTTGGTAAATTTCCTGTTAATGGTTGTTTTGCTACTGTATTGTATGACACTGGAGCCGATAGAAGTTTTATATCTACTAAGTTTAGTAGTCTCTTAAGCGATATGCCTTCTACGTTGGAATCTAGATATACCGTAGAACTAGCTGACGGTAAGCAAATCCACGTGACACGCATCCTTAAGGGTTGCAAGATAGAACCTGCTAGTCATACCCTTGATATTGACCTCATGCCTGTTACATTTGGGAGTTTTGATGTAGTCGTAGGCATGGATTGGCTTTCCGATAAGCAGGCGGAAGTCATATGTCGCGAGAAGATTATATGTATTCCTGTTGGTGGAGAAATTCTCTCGGTCAGAGGCGAGAGGTGTGGTGCAGTGATAGGCATCATGTCATATATGAAAGCACATAAATTGTTATGCAAAGGTCGCTTAGCCATATTAGCCCTTGTAACCGACAAGCAACCGAAGGAAAGGAAGATAGAGAATATTCCGGTAGTTCGTGATTTTCCAAAGGTGTTTCCAGAGGATCTGCCTGGACTACCACCTCATTGTCAAGTTGAGTTCCAGATTGATTTGACTCCCGGAGCCGCTCCGATTGCGAGAGCACCCTACCGGTTAGCTCCGAACGAACTTCAGGAACTATCTGCACAACTTCAAGAGCTGTTGGATAAAGGGTTTATTCGACTGGGCTCATCACCTTGGGGAGCACTTGTTCTCTTTGTCAAGAAAAAGGATGGCACATTTCGAATGCGTATCGTGAACGATAGAGGGGTTAATTCTAATGACCCGGGACCTTGGTCAGTACCTAATGGCTCTTCTGCAATAGCAGATGTGCCAATGATGTGGCTGTCCCTTTTTGGTTGCTCAGGGGAATGTTGGGACTCAACCTGAGGGCTAATGGCTTGAGTTTTAGGCTCTTCAGGTTGAGACTGAGGAGACTCAACACTGATATTGAGGTCTATGGTGGAGGAAGGTGGGACCTCTGGTTGAGTGGGAGCCCTGAGTTCCACTCGAGCCTTTTTAGTGTGAACAGAGGGGACCTGATCAATTAGAGTAGATTGATCAGGGGTTCGCTTGGGGTGTCTGGTGTATGTAACCTTTATTGGGTGGGAAGAAGTAATTGGCATTTGCGTGGGGAGGTCTGGTGTGGGTTCATCACCTGCTGGGCTTGTAGGGATGTCACCAGGAGCCGTTGGCTCAAGCATACCTGGGAGAAGATCAGTGAATCTCCCCGTGAAATTGGTGGACACCTTCTTCAAGGTCTTGAAGATGCCTGACCTCATGTGTGGAACCATTAGAGTGTCTACATGTTGAAGTCTGTTCTGGTCCAGCTCACAGTTGATGATATGCTGAATATACCGGGGATACATGAAAAATCAATCCCGGGTAAGATTTCCTCGCAGATTGTTCAGCACAAACCTTAAATAGTTGAAGCGGAGGGATTTTACCATTCCATGGACTAAGCAGCCCAGATCATATGGGATTTGATCTCACCCCCCTGATTTGTTGGATAGGCACTGTAGAACGATGTGCAACAAGAATTTCCAATTATAAGAGAAATTAAACTTGTAAACAGTGGACTTGTGCACATCACCACCATATCCCATCTAAGTGTATGTGTTTGCTAACTCAGATTTGGGGAATTCAGTTGGGGCGCCTTCGTCATGAAGCTCCAGATGCTCCCTGATGGTAGATTCAGAAATGATGATCTCTTGTCCGCTGATTCTCGACCTGATGACCTTCTCATTATTCTGAGTTTCACAACGACCATTTGCCCAAAATTCGGTCATGTGTTCAGAGTATATGGTGGGGTTTACAATGACAGCAGTAAAGTATGTGGAGTGGAACAGAAAATTGATGATGGGGGCAAAGTCGGCATCCTTAGAGGAATCAAGGATGGCGACTTGGTTGTGTTGAGGATTGAGTGCCATTGTAAGAAAGTATTGTTGGATTGAAGGAATTTGAGAGAGAGTGAAGACGATAATGGGAGTGTTAGGTTTCAAAGGTGGTAAAAAGGTAAAGAAAGAGAGTCGGAAGTTTTAAATAGGGGGTAAAAGACTATTCCGATAAGGTGAAAAGACAGTTTGGGTGTGTACTTGAGTACGGCGGCAAGGTAGATAATTTAAAATATTCCGAAAAGATCTTAATCTTTACACAGTGGAGCCCAAAGGTTTCCGTTGCACAGTAAAAGTTTTCTTCCGAAGGAAAAGTTGCTTCCGAGAGAAAAGACTTCTTCCGAGAAGAAGTTAATAATCTTCAAAAATAAATTTGATCTATGAACAAATTTTCTTCCAAGGGTAAAAACTCTTCGGAAGAGAGTACTAAAGTGAAGGAATTTACCTTCGGAAGATATAAAGATTTCTTCCGAGGGCAAATTTCTTTTCGGAAGAATTTTCCACTTAGAAGAAAAACTTTAGTAACAGGGCTTAGATTGTAATTAGACAACATAAACAAGACACATTTTAAAAAGGTTTTCAAAAGAAATAAACTAGTCAATGTTAATCATCCCAATAGCTGTGATTAAGTATTTAAATCTTTGTTCATCAAAGGTTTTGGTGAACAAGTCAGCATATTGTTCATTTGAATTAACTTTTACTAGTTTAATCAAGTGTTTCTCATGAATATCTCAAATAAGGTGATACCTGATGTCAATGTGCTTTGTCTTGGAGTGCTTGACTGGATTTTCTGTAATGGAAATAGCACTCGTGTTGTCTATGTGGATAGGAGTATTCATGAAGTTGAATCCATAGTCTAACATCTGATTTTGAATCCATAGTAGTTGAGCATAGCAGCTCGCAGCAGCAATGTATTCAACTTCAGCAGTTGATGTAGAGACACATGATTGCTTCTTGCATTGCCAGGAAATAATCCTTCCACCAAGAAATTGACATCCTCCTGATGTGGATTTCTTGTTAATGTTGCAGCCACCGTAATCACTGTCAGAGTGCCCATAGAGATTGAAATCATTATTCTTAGGATACCAAAGACCTAGTTTGGGAGCTCCTTTGAGGTATCTAAGAATCCTTTTGATGGCAATTATGTAAGACACCTTGGGAGCAGCCTGATTTCTTGCACAGATGCAAGTTGCAAACATGATATCAGGTCTACTAGCTGTGAGATACATCAGAGATCCAATAATTGCCATATAATGATGCTAATCAGTATCCTCCCCCTTGGAATCAGGACATACATTGTGATTTCTGGGTATAGGTGTCTTGGCTGTCTTACAATCTTTCATCTTAAATCTTTCTAAGATGTCCTTGACATACTTAGACTAGTTGATAAAGAATCCTTCTTCCATCTGCTTCACTTGAATCCCAAGAAAGAAATCCATCTTTCTCATGGAGCTCATCTAAAATTTCTTTCTCATGATGCTTTCAAAGTCTTTGCACATTTGGTCATTTGAGGAACCAAATATGATGTCATTGACATAAACTTGAACAAGCAGCATGTCCTTCCCAGATTTCTTTATGAACAATGTCTTGTCTATGGTGCCTCTGGTGTAGCCATTTCTGAGGAGAAACTGAGACAAAGTCTCATACCATAGCCTAGGTGCTTGGTGCAGCTCATAAAGAGCTTTATCCAATTTGCACACATAGTTGGGATGCTGTGGGTCTTCAAATCCAGGTGGCTGACACACATAGACTTCTCTGTCTATATTCCCATACAAAAATGCATATTTGACATCAAGTTGATAGACTGTGAAGTTCTTGGATGCTGCAAAAGCAAGGAAGATTCGCACAGCTTCAGATCTTGCAACAGATGCAAAGATATCAGTGTAATATATGTCTTCTTCCTGTGTGTTTCCTTGAACAACAAGTCTTGCTTTATTCTTGATGATCAAACCACTATCATCTCTTTTGTTTTTGAACACCCACTTGGTGCCAATAGGGACTTGACCAGGTGGCAAAGGACACAGGTTCCATACCTTTTGCCTCTTGAATTGAAGCAATTCCTTATGCATAGCTTCAATCCAATTGTTGTCCTTGAGGGCTGTAAGGGCCCTTCCCAGAAACCCCACAGATGGTCAATCACAACCTCATTTATATCAAAACATATTAAGATTTATTAAGTAAATAAAATATTGCAGCGGAATAATTCATCAAAAACTATTTCATGCTTTAATAAATACATTTGTCAAGTAATGCATCATCGTTTAAAAGATTTAAAAATGTCACTTAGTTGTATTACAATGCAACATCATTATTATTGCATGAGATGGATGCTAGTCTTTGCCCGTCGCTGAGTGAGTTCTAGTCTTAAATAATAAAATACTTTACCTTTAGTAAAAACCTTTCCTTTACTTTCGTTCGTGATCACACAACATACATACATCTTGATAATATCATTATTATCTTCTATCATCGTTCATAATCATTCATTTCGTACTTTTTCATTATCTTTCACTTCTATCTAGATCCTGTCATAAGCCATACCCCATCATTAGGCACGAAGCCACCTTAGTCTTAGGGTTAAACGACAAGGATCCCGTTTCGCATGAATGGATCAGTCACTAAGACTGACCCCCCTGTGTGTACACCCTCATGGGTTAGCCAAGATCGCACGCTATATTGCACACAGTTGAGCTAACAACTCATCATTGAGTTGTGAACCTCTTTAATTTTGCTTGCAAGACTTTCATTCATTCGTTATGTTCCACTTTTCATTATCATTAATCTTTCGCATCTTTTATGATAATACTTTACGTATAAGAGCATTAACACACGACGTAAAGTCACGTAATAATACGTAATAAGGAACATCAATAACAGACCACAACATGCATAACATGAACAAACATAACCCACCAAAACATTCCAGAGCTTAATCATAAATTTCCATTTTTCCCAAAATTTCAGAAAAATTCTAAGTCAATTTAGGCGCATGAGCACTATGTAGGCGTATGGGCACTATGCAGGCGCACAGACAGTTGGGCGCATGGGGAAAACTTAGGCGCATGGGAAAAACTTAGGCGCATGGATACTACGCAGCCGCATGAGTTCTATGCAGGCGCATAGGTACTTGGGCGCATGGGAAACTTAGGCGCATGGGCAAACACTTAGGCGTATGGGCAAAAAGACTTAGGCGCATGGGAACTATGCAGGCGCATGAGTACTATGCAGGCGTATGGGTACTTGGACACATGGGAAACTTAGGCGCATGGGCAAACACTTGGGCGCATGGGCAGTGTGGGCGCATGGGTACTATGCCTGTTCTAACTTATTCTAATTTCAGTTCCCGATCATCATCCTAACATATTATTAGCCCAAATCTAGCATACTAAGCACATAAAACAAGCATACAACCACATAATCCGGTCAAAACATTCACAAACACACACATTCACATAAAACAGGGGTAACACACGGTTCAACATACTGAAAGTTGTAAAATGATAATTTATATGCATTTCAGCCCCAAAACAAGTTTAAAACAGAAAACCGGGGATCTAGAACTCACCCACAGCAGCCTTCAAGTAAAACTCCTCCAAACTCGAGAGCACTTGGAGTTCAAACTCCTAAACACACCAAAAACACACAACCGGACACAGAGAAACACATAAGACTCGGTCTACAAGCTGAAAACCTAGCTTAAACCGAACAAAACACACAAAAACTCACCTACAAGCCGATTCTTCTTCTTTTTCTTCTCTCTAAAACCAATGGGAACTCTGTTCTTCTTTCTTTCTGCAGTCGAGCAGTTGGTGAGCAGAGGTGTGGGCGGCCATGCCCACCTTTTATACATAATAATAATAAAGTTTGCCTCTTGCACAACTTTAGCCCCTTAACTTGGGTTATTTTACCTTTCTTTCTTTATACTTCTCATTCCTTTTCTTTTCTTTTCTCTTTTTTTTTTGTAACATTCCGGGTGTTACAAGTTCACCCCCCTTATATAGGTTTCGGCCTGAAACCTGTCACTCCTCGAACAGTTGCGGATAATGTTGTCTCATCTCTTCCTCGGTCTCCCACGTAGACTCAGATCCCTTCCTGTGCCTCCACTACACTCGCACCAGTGGAACCACTTTATTCCGCAGCCTCTTCTCTTTTCTGTCTATAATGGCCACTGGTTGCTCCACATAATTGAGCCGTTCATCCACCTCAATATCCTCCAGTGGCACAATCATATCCTCGTCGGCTAAGCACTTTCTCAGATGAGATACATGAAATGTTGGATGAATCCCACTTAACTCATCGGGTAGCTCCAACCTATAGGCCACCTCTCCTACTCAAGCAATGATTCGGAAAGGTCCTATATACCTCGGGCTCAGCTTACCCCGCTTTCTGAACCGAATGATCCCCTTCCATGGTGAAACTTTCAGCATAACTTTACCACCCACCTTGAATTCAATCGGTTTACGCCTCTTGTCAACATACGACTTTTGCCTATCTTTTGCCGCATTCATAAAGGCCTTGATCTTCTCTAACTTTTCAATCGTAGCCTCGATCACTTCAACGCTCCCCAACTCCTTCTGTCCGATGTCACCCCAACATACGGGCATTCTACACTTCCTACCGTATAGCATCTCATATGGTGGCATGCCAATGTTGGCATGATAACTGTTGTTGTATGAGAATTCAGCTAACGGTAAGTGTTCGTCCCAAGATCCTCCGAAATCAATGACGCATGCTCGAAGCATATGCTCAAGCGTCTGTATGGTTCTCTCTGACTGACCATCCGTCTGAGGATGATAAGCTGTACTGTTGTGCAACCTCGTCCCTATCGTGTCATGAAATCTCTTTCAAAACTTGGATGTAAACCGAGTGTCACGGTTAGAAACGATAGACACTGGTATACCATGACGCGTCACAATCTCTTTGATGAACAGATCCCCCAACCTCTCAGATGAATATGTCTCGCGGATCGGTAGAAAGTGAGCACTCTTCGTCAAACGGTCAACTATCACCCATATAGCATCGTACCCCCTTGCCGTACGTGGTAACTTCGTAATGAAGTCCATGGTGATGTGCTCCCATTTCCACTCGTGTATATCCAAAGGTTGGATCTTCCCGTATGGCTTCTAATGCTCAACCTTCACTTGCAAGCAAGTAAGGCACTTGCTCACATATTCCGCTACATTGCGCTTCATACCCGACCACCAGTAACCTTTCTTCTATTATGATACATCTTCGTAGCACCGGTATGAATGGAGTATCGAGTCTTATGAGCTTCATCCATGATTTTCCCCCGTACGTCTCCATAACGAGGGATCCACATCCGCCCGAAGCGGGTTCTAACTCCAAGAGTGTTCTCACCCAACTCCGAGACTAGACCTTTCATTCTTTCAGAGTTGATTCGGTCTCCCTTCAGCGCCTCATCTTGAAATTCCTTGACCTGTGCCATCACATCGGAGGTCATCACCAACTGGTAAGCTTTCAACCGGATTGGCTCAGGTCTCTCCTTTCGGCTGAGGGCATCCGCCACTACGTTTGCCTTGCCCGGATGCTAGTGGATATCACAATCATAATCCTTGATCAACTCTAACCATCGCCTTTGCTTCATATTGAGGTCCTTCTACTCAAAGAAATACTTCAAGCTCTTGTGGTCAGTGAAGATAGTGCACTTCGTCCCGTACAAGTAGTGCCTCCAAATCT
The DNA here is from genome assembly GCA_025506505.1 of Flaveria sonorensis. NCBI lineage: Eukaryota > Viridiplantae > Streptophyta > Magnoliopsida > Asterales > Asteraceae > Flaveria > Flaveria sonorensis. The sequence continues at coordinate 72,969,287 of CM046433.1, read as the reverse complement.
TCAATGCAAAGCTCTTGTGGCCATGCCCACCCTTTAAACATAATAATAATAAAGTTTGCCTCTTGCATAACTTTAGCCCCTTAACTTGGGTTATTTCACCTTTCTTTCTTTATACTTCTCTTCTATTTTCTTTTCTTTTCTCTTTTTTTTTTGTAACATTCCGGGTGTTACAAGGGCTTCTTCCACCTTCTTTGGTTCCAATTGAGAGAGAAAGCATGAGTACAAGCATACATTCCTATTGTGGGTCTGACTTCTTGTTCTCACACCTTCTGATACATCCCCAATGATGTTTTCAGCTGGATGAGTGTTGTGAATCCTGAGCCTAGGAATTACATCTAGTTGCATAGATAGGTCTAAGTTTGAGAAGTTTTGCTCAGAACTTCGAATACCTTCTCCAACTGATGTCTCGCATTCATTTAATGAGGATTGATTGAATGAATGAGTGACATCATCAATGGCAGTATGCTGTGAAGCAGCATCAATAGTTGCATGTTCCTCCATGTCACTGTCTTCATCAGCTTGGTGTTGAGTGCTTGAATTGTCAACCTTTGGGTTGTGTGGCTTAATGAGCTGACAATTTGTTGAAGCTCCTTTGTTTCCTAAGATACTCATGCTTTCAGGACTTTCAGCAGTAGGAGCTTGTTCTTCATTTCTTCTTAGAGAACTGGAAATAGGTCTGGGTAGCTCAAATAGTTGATCTTCATATGGGTCACTTTGAGATCCTGTTCCAGCTGAAACATTCTCACAAGATGGTTTAGAATAGTTTGGAAATAATTCTAAATCAAAAATGTATTCAGGTCCATTCCCTCTAACACAAGGAGTGTGCTCATTAACAACAATGTTGGATGATTCTTCAAACTGTTGAGTTTTGATATTATACACTCTATAAGCAATAGAGGTGGAGGAATATCCAACAAAGATAGCATCATCCGACTTTTCAGCAAATTTTGCTAAATTGTTCTTTGTGTTGAGTATGGTACACCTGCTGCCAAAGGACCTAAGACAGCCAATGAACGGTGGCCACTTGTTCCATAGCTCATAAGGGGTCTTCCCATAAGGCTTAACAATGAGAACTCTGTTTTGCATATAACATGCAGTGCTGACTGCCTCTGCCCAAAAAGTTAGAGGCAGCTTTGAATCAGCTAACATTGTTCTTGCAGCCTCAATAAGTGTCCTGTTCCTCCTCTCAGCAACACCATTCTGTTGAGGAGTTCTAGGAGTACTATATTGTCTGGCAATCCCTTTTGAGTTACAGAATGATTCAAGAACTTGATTCTTAAACTCAGTCCCTTGATCACTTCTAGTGATTTTTACCTTGTGATCCTTTTGATTTTCAATTTTAGGAATAAAAGATTTAAAGTTTCAGCCATTTCATCTTTAGTTTTTAAAAAGAATACCCAAATGAATCTTGTAAAATCATCAATAATCACAAGGCAGTATGATTTCCTTCCAATGCTCATTATACTTGTGGGACCAAAAAGATCCATGTGCAATAAGTGTAATGGAGTTGTGATAGAGTTAACTTCTTTGGATTTGTGAGTGACCTTGTGTTGTTTTCCTTTCAGGCAAGCAACACAGTTGTCTTTACAGAAAAACTCCTTTTTAGGCACACCATGTACCAAATTATTTTTAACCAAGTTATTCATGGTTTTAAAATAAACATGGCACATTCTTTTATGCCAAAGAGTTGACTCATCACCATTGGCTTTGGAAAGAAAGCATGATACTTCACCCAATGGGGAAGCATTGTTCATATCCAGCTTGTACATATCCCCTCTCCTCGGAGATCTAAGAAGCACCAATTCCTGAGGAATTGTCATCCCGAGTTTGAGGATAATGCACTCATGTTTTGTGAAATGCATTTGGTGCTTTTGATCACAGAACTAAAAACACTTAACATATTATGTTCAAGCAGTTTGACAAAGTTTACTTTGTCAACTTTTAACTTACCATTGGATACACTACCAGAACTCACTAAGTCTCCCTTGATTGATGAAACACGAAATCTCAAACTAAAGTTGATAATAATATATGAAGTTAATGAACAAGAGAATGGTTTTCAAGATACTTGTATATATTACTTCTCAACTCAGTATTACAAGACTCTTAAGCTCATGTCTACTTAAGTTACGGTGAGAAACTATATATACTACTATCTACAACCGGTTATACTTCGAAAACCAGCTGGAATCTACAACTAGACAAATACTAAATTGCTAGAAGTAAAGTATCTAAGATAAAATAATATCTTAGATAAGGTAGTCATGACAGGTCCATGACTTACCTTTTGTCACCAACTAAAGATGGCATCTGTACTAAGTTGAAAAGGTGAACAGTGGTTTAAAGTATGGTCAACTACATGGGTTAGGAAAAGCACCATGCAGTGTATCAGAGTCTTTCAGACAGACCATACTTATGTCCACTAGTTCATAGTTGATTCTTCCGAAGCTAAATGGCTTCGGAAGAATAAGTTCTTCCGAGGCCATTTATACTTCGGAAGAAACAATTTCTTCCGAATCTTCTACAGGTCTTTATGACTTTATTCTTCGGAAGACTTTGTCTTGGATCTTCTAAGTGTGAATGCTTCAGAAGGAGAACTACTTGGTCTTTGGAAGACTTTGTTCTATCCTTCGGAAGTTCTTCATATACTTCGGAAGGAAAACTACTTAGTCTCAGAAGACTTAGTTTTCCTCCACAAGCTCTTTAGACATAATGCTTCGGAAGATCTTTGACATAGCTGCGGAAGAGTAATTTTGTCTTCGGAAGCTTCTTTAATTTGTACAAAATATTAAGTGTTGTTTTGGTTGCACCAGCCTCATATGATCCAACAGAAGGTGATCCTTTTTAGGCTTCTTTTGATTCATTCACAAGGAATGTAGTCTAGTAGACTTTATTGATTGTTCATCCAAAATGGATGTGTTCCTCATTGGGAATCTTTTTGGATCATGATGTAGGTCATTCAGGTCTGTGCTTAGCACAACAAAGAATGCCTTGGTGTACTCTAGGTCTATGAAAATCATAACAGAGGAGACACTTGTATGATTGAGCAATTTATAAACTGTTTCACTTGGTGCATTGTAGTTACTTTACAAGCAACCTATATTGGATAGATTAATAGTTACCATAAACCAAGATGTGTTGATGACCACACAATCATGAGAATTTAGTGCTTCACTGTTGTATGTGTTGTTAGGTGTCTCATGCTGAGCCTATCCACATATCAAACAAAGTATTATCAGTCTTTATTAGTGGAAAATGACTCAAGTGAAGAACTAAGCTAGTGTACTATCATTTCTCATGAGTGGTATGTGTGATTCAAGGTGTTTTTCAATTAGGAAACAAGAATGATTGTTTGAGATCTTAATTTTGAAAGATGCATGTTGATGTTAAACTTGGACTTTGACAAAATCAAGCTTGTCTGAAATTAATGTTTTGAAAACATTACTTGTTTGATTCATAGTTGATCATACCAAGTGACTAAACTAGAAATTCAAATCTTGTTGAATCAAATGGTTTAGTAAACAGGTCAGCCAATTGATTGTCTCTATGGACTTTCATCAACTTTATTAGACCCTTTTCTGAGCAATCTCTCAGAAAGTGATATCTGATATCTATGTGTTTTGTTTTTGAATGTTGAACTGGATTGTTAGCGATAAATATGGTAGCAGAATTGTCAATGTGTATGGGTGTTTTAAGAAAATTAAAGCCATAATCAAGCATTTGGTTTTGAATCCAAAGCACTTAAGAATAGCATGCAGAAGCAGCTATGTATTCTGCTTCAGCTGTTGACACAGAGACATTTATTTATTTCTTGCACTGCTAGGAGATCAATCTTGATCCAAGAAACTGACAACCTCTTGTAGTGGATTTTCTGTTGCTATTACATCCACCATAATCACTGTCTATGTATGCATATAGAGAGAAATCTCCATCTTTTGGATACCATAGGCCAAGTGCTAGTTTGCCTTTAAGTATCTGAAGATTCTCTTTACAACATTTACGTGTGATTTTTTTTGGATCTTCATGGTATCTGGCACACATGCAGACTACATACATGATGTCTGGTCTGCTTGCTGTTAGATACATCAGAGAACCTATCATTGATTTTTATAGTTTCTGATCAACTGATGTACCTTTTGGATCTGGTCCAAACTTCAATCCAGTAGTAAATGGTGTTTTGCTTGATGTGCAATCAGACATGTTGTATTTCTTTAAAATCTGATTCACATACTTGCTGTGGTTGATAAAAATTCCTTCAATAGATTGTTGAACTTGAAGACCAAGGAAGAATGTAAGTTCTCCCATTGAGCTCATTTGGAATTTTGATTGCATAAGAGTTTCAAACTCTTTGCAAAGTTGGATGTTTGTGGAGCCAAAATTATGTCATCCACATAGACTTGAACCACTAACAAGTCTTGTTCTTTTCTCTTTAAGAACAATGTCTGATCTATTTTCCCTCAGGTATACCCATTCTGTAGTAGAAACTTAGATAAAGTTTCGTACCACTTCCTAGGTGCTTGATGAAGACCGTACAGAGCTTTATCTAGCTTGTAGACTCAGTGAGGGAATTCTGGGTCTTCAAACCCTGGTGGTTGAGCAACATATACCTCTTCATCTATCTTTCCATAGAGGAATGCATACTTGACATCCATTTGGAAGACAGTGAAGTTTTTGGATGAGGCATATGCAAGAAAACTCGGATGGCTTCTAGCCTAACCACTGGAGCAAAGACATCATCATAATCAATGCCTTCCTCTTGAGTATATCCTTGGGAAATTAGCCTTGCTTTGTTTATGATGACAATACCTCTATCATCTGCTTTGTTTCTGAAGAGCCATCTTGTGCCAATGGCATATTGACCTTTAGGTAGAGCAACCAACTTCCATACCTCTTGCTTTCTGAATTGCTATAATTCCTCTTGCATTGCTTCTATCCAACTGTTGTCTTTGAGTGCTACAGTGATGTTTTTGGGTACAGTTAGAGATAGGAAGCAGGAATACAGCAAATATGTGGTGTGTTAGATTGACTTTGTGTCAATCTGGTATTGAGGTCACCTATGATGTTTTCTAAAGGATGATCTTTGTGAACTTTGGTTGTTGTAATCTGATCAACAGGGATGGTTGAATCAAGATTGGTGATTGTTTGGGTGGGTGATGATGGATGAGCAAGGGTATTTGTTGTTGTTTGATTGTCTGGTTGTGTGGTTTCATTGAATGTCTAAGGTGAATCATGAAAGAAATCTAAGATTTCTTCTTCATGATGTGTATCAGGTAATGAAATATAAGCATCATCTTCTTCAACTGTGGTTGGTTGTTGTGGTTTTGTTTGGTTGTTTGGTTATGGTTGGGTGGTCACAGGTGTTGATGAAGATGGTGTGTCTGATGATGTTTCTTTTGATGTGTTTGTTTGTTCTGGAGGAGGTAAAACTGTGGTACTGGAAGGAGTGATGTTTGTTCTCCTTGGAGGATCAGCAGTTAAAGGAACATCTATGGTTGTTGGTGGAACCATTGGATACTCATTGTCATCCTTGGTACCTGAAACATCAATGTAAAATGTGTCAAATGATTTTGTTAATGAGTCAATATCAAACAACAAGTTTGATCTAATGACTTTATTAGTGAAAGAGTGTTCATTAAAAACAACATCTGTTGTTTCTTCCACTATGTTTCGTCTTGGATTGTATTCTCGGTAAGCTTTTGAGCTTCAGGAGTATCCAACAAAAAATCCATCATCTGCTTTTGGAGCAAATTTAGATAATTGTTCTCTAGTGTTTAATATTGAAATAGAACATCCAAAAGCTTTAAGAAATCCAATGAAAGGTTTTCTTTTAAACATTAATTCATATGGTGTTTTGGAATGTTCTTTGATTATTAATGTTCTGTTTTGAATGTAGCAAGCTGTGTTGATTGCTTCAGCCCAAAAAGATATGGGTAATAGAGAATCATCTTGCATAGATCTAGCAGCTTCTATTAATGTTCTGTTCCTTCTTTCAACAACACCATTTTGCTGAGAAGTTCTTGCAATACTAAATTGATGACTAATTCCTTTTTCTGCACAAAAAGAAGAAACAGAGTCATTATCACTTCTTAAAGATTTAACTTTAAGATCCAATTGATTCTCAATTTTAGTGATAAAGGATTTGATGATTTCTGATGTTTCTGAATTATGTAGTAGAAAGAAAACCCATGTGAATCTTGAGTAATCATCTACTATAACAAGACAGTATTGCTTCTTTTCTATGCTAAGGATGTTTGTTGGGCCAAAAAGGTCCATGTGAAGCAATTTGAGTGGTGTGTTGTTTGAGTTTACCAATTTTGACTTATGGGACACTATGTTGTTTTCCGTCTAGACATGCAGTGCAGTGGTCTGTACAGAAGAATTCTTTTTATGGTAAACCTATTACTAAGTCACCTTTTACAAGTTGATTCATTCTATTATAATTTGAGTGTCCCAAACGTCTATGCCATAATTGGAAAACATCTTCTGATGCTTTAGATGGTAAACATGTTTCAGGGGTTGATGCTGAAACATTGTTCATATCAACAATGTATGTGTTGTTATGATGGAGTGTTTTCAAAAGGATACAATCTTCTAGTATTTGAAAACCCGTCTTGAGGATGTAGCGATTGTTAGAGTCAAATAAGGGTGCATATCATTTATCACAGATTTGGGATACGCTGAGAAGATTGAACTGGAGGTTGGAATCAAGTGTTCACAGCGCATGATGTTGGTAAGGCATCAGCTATGAATACAGTGCCATTTCACAGCGCATGACTTACATTAGTCATCCGTTGTAGAAACAATTCAAGGGTACACAGCGTATGTACACAGGTAAACATACGCTGTACATCATCATCAAGTAATCACAGCGCATGAACTAAAGGTTCATCCGCTCTGTGAACAGAGAACAACTCACATCTTATGAACTTGTTGACATCAGTTGTAAATTTTTATCATACTAGTGTGCACAGCGTAGGGTCCACAACGTACAGTTTAAAATTGTACAGCAGTCGCACTGTTTACACAGCGCATGAGTATTTCACAGCACATGACTTAAAATTAAATTTAAAGTTTAAACTGTTTACATAGCGGGCATACAAACTGTATACACAGCGGACGTTCATTTTGTCCGTTGTATATAAACATCAACACTTGTGATTTTTCATTTATCACGAGTGATAGAGAGAATCAAATTTTCAAAACTTTCAAAAATTCCACTAATCCCTTAAAACCCTGTTTGATTCTAAACCTAAAATCTATTTGATTTCTCTTATGATTTTCAATCAAACAGGTATGTTAACATCATTCAAATCATCAAACAACCATTAAAACATCTTATTCATTGTTTCTGATTCGAACATTGTATGACCTTGTCGAACTTTGAACCCAAAATGAAAACATGAATCGTTTGATGTTTTAATCCAAATCAAACACTAAATATGTGTTAGATGACCTTAGTCGAATGTATTAGGACTATTGTTTTGATTTAATTTGATTAAGTGTTTATCGAGTTCATGAAAAGTCATGATGCTCTTGCCAAAATCATACAAAAACTGCTGTTTGATCTTTGAAAATGTTTAAACAAACTTGTAATATGTTATAACTAGGTAAACATGTTCAAAAGTTAGTAACAAACATGTAAAATCAGTTAATTTGGCATGGCATCGAACACATAAACATTAAATTCATATTCATTCAATGTGCATTAAATGGTCTTTTTGACTTTAAAAGGTCAAACTGAAATTTATGGACGGGTTGTTATGAAATAAAATCAGTGTATAATATGGCACAAACAACTCTTTGAGATAAAACAAACACAATGCAAAACAATTTGGATCAAAACAAATTATATCAAACAAGATTTTCTTGATCAAAATGGACCAAACATTTGACTTTTATTAAGTCAAACTGAATTAGTTGTTAATACCAATCAAACATACATATTAAACAAATCACAAGTGTTAAGCATACAGTTCATCACTTCATAACAATCATAACAGTTCAGTGAGCACTTGATCAACACTTGATCAATATTTCATCATCACATATCATTAACACACAAGATACTAATATTGATCTTTTTCATTGCAGGTATGGCAAACCTAGTGTTTGTCAGAGATCACAACATTTGTGCCTATCTCAATGTTGATTCTCCTAAAGCTGAGAATTACAAAGATATTATTCAAGCTATTAGACAAACAAGGCTGGTACATGCCATGTCAGCTAGACCAGAGATATATGAGGATCATATAGTCCAATTCTAGATTCATGCTCATCTGGAGCAAATGAATGACCAGCAAGTAGTGATATCTACTATACATAATCATCAGATAATCATCTCTAAGGAAGAGATTAGAAGGGTTCTTCAACTTGGAGATGAAGATGCAGAAGGTCCAGTGGAATTTGATGAAAACTATGTTCTTCATGTTTTCAGGCAAATAGGCTACACTAGTACCATAGATAGGAAACAAATCAAGAAATCATACATGTGTGCCCAATTTAGATTTCTCTTGCACACATACCAAAAGACTATGACAAATAGAAAGACTGGTTGGGATGCCATTTCTCTGAGGAGCTCATCAGTCATTGCTAGTATCATAGCTAAAAGGCCATTTAATTTTTCTGCACAAGTGTTAAATGGGATGGTTTACAATTTAACTGAGGTGAGGAACAAGTTTTAGATGTTTCCAAGATTCCTTCAGATGATTATTGATGATATACTACTAGACATCACAAGAGAAGGTGCCATCTTTCAGCTTGTTCATTTTAATGAACATGTTTTCACAAAGATCAAGTCAAGCTTATATCATAGAATTGAAGTGCCTGTTCCTGCTCACATGATTGACCATAACCTCCTTGCACCAGACATTTTCATGAGGATTCAAGGACAAGGTGAACCTCATATGTTGTTCCGAAATGTCATTCATCAACAGCAAATCATCCAACCTACTCCAATCATTCAAGAAGAACAAATCACTCTTGCTAAACCTGCTGAAGATGAAGGACAAGGCAGTGAGATTCGCACTAAGGAAGAAATTGAATACTCTAAAGTGTTTTTATTCACAGAATATAACAAGCTAATTGAAAAATCCAACAACAGAGCAAGAAAGTTAAAAGATAAACACAAAAGCAAAGATGAAGAGATTGAGAAGCTTAAGGCTGGTCAAACAGCTCAAAAGTTGATTGTTCAATTCCTGGAACAACAACTAAAACAATCAAAGGAAGAAATCAAGGCAAAAGATCAAGATTTAAACAGCACTAGATTAGATGTTGTCTACGAGCAGATAGATGTCAAATATTATGAAATAGATGAATTATAGAAGAAGATCTATGCTTAAGAAGAAGAGATAAGAAGGCTGAACAGAGTGCTAGAATATACAAACACTCAACTGAATGAAGAAAAACATTCAGAAGGTCAAGATCATGACCTGAGTGATGAATATGCTGAACAAATCATGAGAAACAAGCTTACAGGAACATCAAACAGAACTTGCACTTGTTATCCCTGAAGAATCATACTCAATGGATCAATTTTTTAGTGAGGCTAATCCATTTGAGAACATCCACTACTCACCCATTCTAAGGGAACATTTTCTGTCTCTTGACACTCAAACAGCTGAAACAAGTATTGATCCAGTCAATCCACTATCAGACAAACAAAAAGAAATAATCAGACAGTTTGCACAGTCATTGAATATGCAAACAAAATCATCCAAAGATCAAGCATCATCTTCATAGTCTTTTTTGAAAACTTATGAAAGAAAAAGTAAGAGACTATACTTAGCCTCTTTGAGTAAGGGAAAACAAACAGTTCAAGAAGTAGATGAACCTAAATCTCCACCTCATAAACTTTTAAAAGTTAAAGCTGAACCAATTGATGAAGATGACAAAGGTAGAAACAAACAGAAGCTGCAGTTTTAGAAGAAGGGGAGATTGATCAGACACAAGACAAATAATCAGAGCCCATCATCATTTTAAGTGATTCAGAAGAAGAAGAACAACAAGATGAAGATGAGATAGAAAACATTCAAAGCCTATTCCTAAATGATCCAAAAACACTTATGGGAATAGAGTTAGCATCCAGAGGCTTTCCTTATGATACTTTCATGCATCTTAACCTTTCAGAAGTTAAAAACTTGCTCAATGACTTCCAAGATGTAATGAAAAATGAAGCTGAGCAAACATATAAAAGGTATAAAGAGATAAAGGATAAATAAGAAATTGAAAAGAATCTACCCAAAGACCCTCAAATAGAGAAAATGTCCTACTCTCAGGTGAAAAGCTAGTTAAGTCATACAAAAACACCATATTGGTCATATGCTAGTAGATCTCTTTCTCAGATGAAAGACATGGCAAGAGATATTTACAAAAACATGTTGACTAATGCCTTGAAGCCACAGATCATCAGACCTCATCCAGCCTCATCTCTATCAACCTATCATCAAGCTCCACCTGAGCTGCATCCTATAGAAGAGCCTAGGCAGTTCATGCCTCACAGGCTATGGCCAGAAGGAGACGAAGTGAGAGAAATGATAAATGAAAACACAAATTTTGTCAAGATTTATGACAGAATAACTCTCACAGCTTCTGCCAATGAAAGAAAAATTGTAGCTTGGAAAAATGATGAAATCTGGGATGTTGTTCTAATTATGAGAGTATCTGGCCTTGTCCAGTACTTAGCATACAAATCCCAACTGGGATCTTTGAGCTATGAAGACAGATTGGACCTGATGCAATTGAGAATGGTCAATCACACTAACAATCCTAAAGGAGTAGATTTCTATCATATAATGAGATCATACATGAACAAACAGCATAATTAGATGAAACAAAAGGCTGATAGGGAAGACAAACTTCACATTGCAAAGCTCAGAAGAGAACAACAAGTAGCTAGTAAAGAGCAACAAATAAGTGAAGAACAAACAGAGCAGTAAGATAGTGAACTGCTGGAAAGAGTTGGATATCCACTGAAGCCATCAGACTTGAAGCTGATTATGAAGAAAATTGATGGTAATCAGTACAACTACCCAATCATAAAATGGTACTATGATGAAAATCATTTTGAAGTGGTGTTAGAAAGGAGATTAGAGGGAAAAGAAGCTACAAATATTAGATTGTTTGATCTTGTTGAGATCAAACTTCTACATCCATCATATGTATCCTTTCTGAAAACAAAGTCATTCCCTGCAATCAAATGTGTTGTGCAAGGGTGACTATTGTTATTTTATACATATGCTGAGAATCCTAGGCATAGTGTATGTGAATACTGCATTGAAGCAAAGATTAGAAACACATCAGTAATCACTGACACATATTGAAGGGATCACAAGCTTGAGGATCTCAGAAAACAACAATTTAGAAGTTCTGAAGGGTAAACATGTTGTAACCACTTTGGTTAGCAGCATTGAAGTTCAAAGTCTTGATCAGACCACCCTAGAACAGATGGTACATTTACCTATCACGTACAAATATGATAATAAAAAGAGTGCACTTCAGTACTTTACTGAACATATAGTGAACCGCCTCAATGGTTTGAAGATTACTCCATTGGATGATCAAGTGAAAGAAGCAGAGAAAGATACAATCACTGAAAAGGATGTTGAAGAATCATTGAAAGCAACAGAAGAAGTTCATAAGAGTGTAGAAGAAGCTGGCCCTTCCCATTCTTAAAGGTTCACTAACAAACAAACAGACAAAAAACATCCATAACATACAACAAACATATCAGAGAATCAATCAAACATTTATATCATACATAATCGTCACACATAACACACAATTAGACAAATAACAAATCACACTTGTAAACATACAAATCAAACATTCAAGACAATTAGATTACATAAGTGTAATCAGTGAATCATAGAAGTAACCGTTCAATCATACATGAAATCAGACAATCATTCAATTAATAAAAACATACAATCATTCAATTATGCATAAAGTCCACCATTTAATCATGCATAACATTCAAACAGTTAATCAAACAATCTAAGTCCATCACACAATCATTGCAATCATACATAACAAACATAAACATACACATTTTTACTAGCAAACAAAACATTAAGAAGCAAACATTAAAGAGTTGGCAACATCATCCTTAGGGGGAGTATTGTTGGACCAACAATTGCATTAAAGGATAATGCTTGCCATAATCAAACATAATGTGTTCTAACATCCAAACAATCATTAACTAACACATTAGCATTATTAACATTCATAACATACACTAATTATTGTTTAAATTTCTTTTTTAGGTTTGTAGATAAAAGAAATTTTGACAAGTGCCGACAGAGGATGAAGAAGTGCCCGCAGCGGATGAAGAAGTGCCCACAGCGGATGACCAAGTCCTTGCGGTGGATAAAGAACAAGTCCAAGTGTCTACAGCGGATGAACAAAAGTCCACAGCTGATTAACGGTCCACAGCGGATGTTGAATCCTCACCGGATGAACACTCCACAGCGGACAACTAACAAGTCAAACAAACAACAAGTGTTCACAGCGGACGACTTAACATCCACAGCGGACAGTCTAACATCCACAATGAACGACTTAGACTTAGGATTTTTATGTAATTTTATTTACATAAGAGTATTTTTGTAATTTTAAAGAGCTATCTGTATAGGCTATACATAGCATAATACCCTAATGTTTTGTAAGCTTTTGAACAATCAATACAATCAAGCAGATTATTATCATTCAAAGCATTCAATCACTAGTAATCACACACACACAACCACACACTGATATCATAGCATTAATCATGGGTTTTCGCACCATGATTATTGTTTGTTGAATTCATTTATAACAATTTGTTGTTATATTTGTTTGAGAGATTTGAAAAGATCCTTGGGGGAATCAACATCAACCTTTTTAGGTTCTTATTGTTGTCTAAGATCATAATCAGTCATATTGTTTGAATCTTGATTTCATCAGGTCAGTTATGGATGTCCATAGGTCCGGGTCTTAGAAAATGATCCAACTTCTGAACATTATTTTTCATTGTTTGAAATCAGCTTTGTTCTTGAGTCTTGGTGGTTTTAGACCACTGTTTGTTCCTGAAATTTTATCTGACATGATTGTTAAATTTTTTAACTTAAAGGTTTAAGTCAAATTTAATTAATTATTTAGCTCGGTGCTAAATTTGTTTTATCCTAAAGTCACTCGAATTTGTCTGTTAGTGTTTTTTGTTGTTTACCAAATAAAGGAGATTAATTAATTTTATTGTCAAATTAATTAAAGTCCAATGATGTCACTTTCAAATCTTGGTGAAAAGAAAGGGATATTCAGTTAAGAAAGTCAGTCAGCAGTCAAAATCTTTATTGATGTTAGGTCAACAAAAGTCAAAACTCTAAAAACAAATATTTTGTTTTCAAAAGTTAACTTTTCAGATCAAAAAGTAACTTTTTTAAAATTCAAAAGAAAATTATGTTTCTTCTTTGATTTTGATGATGAACCAACAAAAATCATCATAGATTTTGAAGGATATGTATGAACAAAAACTAGGGTTTATCCTAGGGTTTGTTGGCGGCTGTAACAATTTCACCAAAACAACAATCGGTTTGTTGTTTGAAAAAGATTAATAGCCTGATTTGATTGTCGAAAAACTCAACTATGATGTTTAAATACAATGAATGATTTCAAAGTATTCAAATGAGTGTTTGTTTGATGAAAACTGGATAGAACAATACCCGTGTACTGTTTATCCGAAAACCCTTAGAAATCGATGAGGTTATTTGAGAGTTTTGTGATGAACACGTTCGAAAATCGTGAATGAATGATGTTTAGACCTTTAAACACACAAAATCTTCTACAAAATTTACGAAAACAGATTATTCAATCATGTTTTGAACATTTGATGAATGTTTAGAGTAGAAGAAGGTTGTTGCGATGATTTCAGCTCGAAATGTATGTTTTGAAGCTTATGAACCACAAATATCATGTTATTGAATGAGAGGATCGAAACTTAGTGTATGATTTGAGCCAAGGCTCTGATACCACCTGATGGAATCAAGATTCAACCAATATGACTGATTATGAACTTAGACAACGCTAAGAACATAAATAGGTTGACGTTGATTCCCTCAAGGATCTTTTCAAATCTCTCAAACAAATATAACAACAGATTGTCATACTTGAATTCAACAAACAATAATCATGGTGCGGAAACCCATGATTAATGCTATGATATCAGTGTTTGTGTGTGTGTGATTGCTAGTGATTGAATGTTTTGAATGATAATAAACTGCTTGATTGTATTGATTGTTCAAAAGCTTACAAAGGATTAGGGTATTATGCTACTTATAGCCTATATAGATAGCTATTTACAATTACAAAAGCACCCTTATGTAAACGAAATTACATAAAAATCCTAAGTCTAAGTCGTCCGTTGTGGATGTTAGACTATCCGCTGTGGATGCTAAGTCGTCCGCTGTGGATGTTGAATAAGCTGTTCGCTGTGTCTTGGATGTCGTCCGGTGAACACTTGTTGTATGTTTGACTTGTTAGTTTTACGCTGTGGAGTGTTCATCCGGTGAGGATTGAACATCCACTGTGGACTGTTCGTCAGCTGTGGACTTTTGTTCATCCACTGTATGTTTTCTTCATCCGCTGTAGACACTTGGACTTGTTCTTTATCCACTGCATGGACTTGGTCATCCGCTAATGATGCTAATGTGTTAGTTAATGATTGTTTGGATGTTAGAACACATTATGTTTGATTATGGAAAGCATTATCCTTTAATGCAATTGTTGAGTCCAACACATAATGCCATACTTACATATTTTCCAAGAATACCTAGATTTTCTCATAGATTCATCAATGAACCAAATGACCCAATTATCATAATCTAACACATTAGACATCATCCATGATCACTTATGCAAGTTTCTCCTTTGGGAAAGTGATATCCAAAAATCTTTATTTTCATCAATTTCAATCTCAAATTAATCAATAACATCCCTAATCTAGTTCATAGCAATCACAACAACCCATTTAACATCAATAAATCATCAAAACATGAATTCCCATGAAGAAAAGTTTCTCCTAAGGCTAACTTTGGAGTTGCTACGAAAAGAAGAACTGTACACCAAATTCTCAAAGTGTGAATTTTAGAAAAGAGAAGTACAATTCTTAGGACATGTGGTTAACCAAGAAGGAATTCAGGTCGGCCCAACAAAAATTGAGGCAATTAAGAAGTGGGAAGCTCCGAAAACACCAACCGAAGTACGTCAATTCTTAGGTCTGGCTGGTTATTATAGGAGATTTATATAAAATTTCTCTCGCAACCTTAGAAATAATTGACTCAGAAAGATAAGCCATATGTATGGGAAGAAAATCAGAATACTGTATTTGAAATCCTGAAACATAAGTTATGTAGTGCTCCTATTTTAGCACTTCAAGATGGTACTGATGATTTTGTAGTATATTGTGACGCATCGCATCAAGGTTATGGATGTGTTCTAATGCAACGAGATAAGGTAATTGCATATGCGTCTAGACAACTCAAAGGAAGTGAAAGGAATTATACTACTCATGACTTGGAATTAGGAGCAGTAGTATTTGCACTAAAGATTTGGAGACATTATTTATATGGAACCAAGTGTATAATTTATACGGACCATAAAAGTTTGTAGCATACATTCGATCAGAAGATGTTAAACATGAGGCAGAGAAGATAGGTGGAGTTACTGAGTGATTATGATTGTGAAATCAAGTACCACTCGAGCAAGGCAAATGTAGTAGCAGATGCTTTAAATAGAAAGGAAAGAATTAGACCTTTACGAGTCCGTGCTATGAGATTGGAATTACACTCTAATTTAATAAGTCAAATTCGAGAAGCCCAACAAAAAGATAAATTTAGAAGTGTGATGGGGCAGAACGAAGAACTGGAAGCTATGTCAAATGATATTCTGAGATTTAAAAGAAGGATTTGGATTCCTGATAATGACATGCTTAGAGAAACTATTCTAAAGGAAGCACACAAATCGAGATATTCAGTACATCCAGAAAACAATAAAATGTACAAAGATTTGAAAAAGCAGTACTGGTGGCCACATATGAAGAAATCCATCGCAGAATTTGTGGCAAAATGTAATACCTGTTCAAGGGTAAAGGCTAAATATCAGAAACCCTCAGGATGTTTGCAACAACCAGAAATCCCTGAGTGGAGGTGGGACCAGATTACTATGGATTTTATAACCAAGTTACCCAGAACTTCAAGTGATGACACAATATGGGTTATAGTTGACAGATTGACTAAGTCAGCTCGTTTCTTGCCAATTAGAGAAGATTATCAAATGAAGAAATTAGCAAGGATCTATCTAAAAGAAATTGTGTCTAGACATGGAACACCAATTTCAATAATATCTGTCAGAGACAGTAGATTTACTTCAAGATTTTGGCAGACCTTACAAAAAGCATTAGGAACTTGAATAAATATGAGTTTAGCATATCATCCACAAACAGATGGACAGAGTGAGAAAACAATCCAGACATTAGAAGATATGTTACAAGCCTGTGCGCTAGATTTTGGTGGTAATTGGGATGTACACTTACCTTTGATAGAATTTTCATATAACAATAGTTACCATGCCAGTATACGGGCAGCTCCATTTGAAGCTTTATACGGAAGGAAGTGTAGATCACCTCTATGTTGGAATGATGGAGGGCATAGACAACTTACAGGACCTGAACTCATACAGGAAATATCTTATAAGATATTTGAAACAAAGACAGATTAAGAGCAGCGCGGGATAGACAGAAGAGTTACACTGATAGAAGAAGAAAGCTGTTAGAATTTCAAATCGGGGACAAAGTGTATCTAAAAATATCACCATCAAAAGGAATTATTCAATTCGAAAAAAAGAATAAGTTAAACCCTAGGTATGTTGGTACTTTTGAAATAATAGATAGAATTGGCCCTGTAGAGTACAAGTTAGACCTGCCTCAGGAGTTAAGTGGAGTACATAACACCTTCCATGTATCCAACTTAAAGAAATGTCTGAATGATGAGACATTAAAGATACCAATAAAGGAAGTCAAAATAGATGAGAAGCTTCATTTTGTGAAAGAACCAGTAGCAATTATGGATAGAGAAGTGAAAAGTTTAAAGAGGAGTAAGATCTCAATTGTAAAGGTCAAATGGAATTCAAAACGAGGACCAGAATGTATATGGGAACGAGAAGATTAAATCAAAAGAGAATATCCACATTTATTTGAGGTTAAACTGAATGAAAATGACAATTATATAGACAAACTCTCCACGTCACCAGACAGTAACAACAGATGAATTTCGGGATGAATTTCTTTTTATAGGGGGAGAATGTGATGAACCTAAAATTAAGGTTAGGCAAATTAAAATTCAAGAAATTATTATAAGTTAGTATTATATATATACGTATTACATTGAGAATTGCTAAGATGACTTTATTTGATTATAGTTATAAGACTTTTATATATATGTTTTAGCATGTGTAAGTATGTGTATATGCTTATAAAACATGCAGGTATGTATAATTACTTACGTGAGTATGTGTGTAGAGAATTGAGAATATGAACTTTATAAGTTATTAAGGACATGCATGTATGTTACCAAATCATGTAAGCGCAGCATAAGATATTTGATACATAGACATATTACTATTAAGTAATGAAACAAGATCAAAAGCTTACAAGGGTTAGGGTATTATGCTATTTATAGCCTTTACAGATGGCAATGAACAATTACAAAAATACCCTTATGTAAATGAAAATTTCATAAATAATCCAAAGTCTATAAGCTATCCGTGTGGATGATAAACCGACCGCTGTGCATAAATAGTCGTCCCGCTGTGAATGGTTGATAAGTTGTTCACTGTGACTTGGATGATGTCCGCGGTCAACACCTGTGTATGTTTGCTTTGTATGTTGTCCGATGTGGTGTTCATCCACTGTTGATGAACATCTGCTATGGACAGTTCATCAGCTATGAACTAGTAATCCGCTGTGTATGCTTGTTCATCCACTGTAGACACTTGGAAGTATTTCTTCATCTGCTACAGACTCTTGTTCATCAGCTGTGAAAAGTCTTCATCCGCTGCAGACTCTTGTTCATCCGCTGTGGAAAGTCCTTATCCACTGCAGACACTTAGCAAAAATTTTTCTTTATCTATAATCCTGAAAAAGAAATTTATGCTACATTAGTGTATGTTATGAATGTTAATAATACTAATGTTAGTCACTTGATTAATAAGATATTTACACAAACTAATCCAAAATCAATGGATTACTATAATACTTATTTAACCTAATCACTAACTAATTACAATTAACAAACTCATTAACACATTAGCTTGGGGAGATGACACCTATCCCCTTTGACACTAAACACTCTCGGTAGTTTGACATACACACCCCATAACTTGACATACATTAAGCCTACATAACACCTCACCAAGGCTAATATTAGGTAATCATTACAAACTACTAACATGTCACACCCTCAAAATTCGCGAGCAGGGTTTTACCGCGAGGCGCGTGACATACCAGGATCTCAGTCATTAGTTACCAAGAACGACTCTATATGATTAATAAACAAAACCAGAGTTAACGTTTAAAATACTCGGAAGCGTTTTTAAAACCAAAAAACCCAAAACAAGTAGTATGTAAAGAGAATGCGCAAAACATACGCGCCCCAAACACAAATGTTTAATATGAAAATAATCCCAAATTTGTAAACAAACAAATGTAGACAACTCAACGATGCTGGTGTGCGTGCTCCTAGGCAACTGGCAACCTTAACCTGAGAATAGCATACTAAACAAGTCAACACATGGTTGGTGAGTTCAAGAGTTTGCGTTAAAATATAAACCAATCAACAGTTTCCAGAGCATAAGTAGTGTATTGCAATAGATAGCTAGTCTATTAACATAAAAATATTAATCATAGTGATTTCGCGATCGAAGCTGACTGTGTTACGTTTGTTGCCTCCCGTCACGACTTACCAGGTCGTGACGAATATATGTTAGGACAAAATTGCACCCGTTTGACCTCGAGTCGCACAGGTGGGGCTCGTCAGACCCAGTAGTACTACCCAAAATTTCCCCGCTAGTCAATATTAACAATCCAAAAGTGTGAGGACTTTTCCATGGTAAACAGCACTATATCAATATTATACACACTCATATATAAAAGCGTTTGTGATCAACAGTATGCTATCTCCCCCAAAAGAGATTATGTAAAATGAGTGGGGCAAGAACTCACCTGATACGCGCAAGAATTAACTTAGAGCTTAACTTGAAAGAAAGAGGGGAAAGACAACCTTCAAAGGTCACCTAGAATACAAGAGTACATAAGCACGTGTACACAGAATCAACATGAAACCCTAAGTGCTTTACAACCCAAAGAACTCAAGGTTTAAGAAATACAAGACACATTTGACCCAGTTGACCCGTTTGACCCGTTGGTGACATTATAGGTGATAACTCGTTAATACTAACACAACAGCATATCATACATGTTCACATACAACTGGATTACATATAGCACTTCATTAACCACATGTACTACCTAGATCATCATAAAACTAGATATCACACAAGTCATGCGAATCACAACAGGCCAAAACAGGTAACAAACCAAATCAACATCCCTATAACCTAAACAACACATTTCATCACCTTAGAAACCATCCATGAACACACTAGCATGATCCTAATATCCCAAACATGCTCAAATCATCCAATTCAAGGATTTGCACAATTAAAGTTTCCCTTTTGGGAAAGTTCATCCCAAATTCGTCAAACTCACACTACATTCATGAATTCATCAATTATATACCAATTCAAGTCCATGACAACATCTAAACATGATCAACAACACCTAATCATCATGATTCATCAACGTTCAACACCAAAAGTTACTATTTTTAGCAATGTATGAACTATAAGACATCTTCTTGTTTTTCAATTGTTCATAACATCAACTTAGCATCTAATCATCATCACAAACACATCCATAACATTCATACATCATCCAATCATCAATTCATGCAAAATAAAGTTACTATTATTAGTAACCTATGAACAACGTATCAAAATCATAGCTTTCTTGCATAATCGACGTTAACTAGCATATATACAATCCAACTAACATAATAACACCAACCAACATCAACAAATCGGCCTCCAATTGCAAGTTTCGAATTAGGGTTTCGGCCCTAATGTAATTTCCATAAAAACTTGTAAAATCCAACCTTTATTGCATACTTGATGTTAATTAACATGTAATCTATCTAGTAAACACATTAACATCAATAACTAGGCATCAATTGACCACCAATTGCAGTTTTCGTATAGAACATTCGGCTAACATGAAGAATCATCAAAAACATGTAAAAATATAACCTTTAAACGTGTAATGGCTCGCAATTGATGATTCTAACTTGTTGTGATGCTTGAAATCGATCAAATCCGTGGCTTTGTTGGTGTTCTTGGCCGAAATCGCAAAGGGAGAGGGAGAGGGGATGAAGTTGCGGCCGATTAGGTGTTTAGGGTTAGGATTTTTTTGATTTTGTAACTTAATTAATCATATTTACCCTTTTAAACCTTATAATTTGTATTTTATAAAAATTAGAATTTTAAATACTCTTTTAGAATGTTTTTGACTAGAATAATAAACATATAAACTAGTAGTAACAATTATATGTATTATCTTTACAAGCTACAAAATTTACAAAGTAAATACACACGTTTCCACGTTACGCGATAAAATTCACAATTTATATTTAAATCACATAATCACAACTAATAATCAACATAGAAATTATTGTTCAATATTATTAATTATTATTAAGTCACCAACGTTCAACGACAACTAGTGTGTGCTCCCGACACGTGTATGCAAGACTTAACGGAACTAACGGAGTTTGGTAACTGAAAATTACCGGATGTCACATTATCCCCATGTTGAAAGAATTTTCGTCCCGAAAATTGCGTTACATGGTGAGTGTTCCATCATTGGTCTACTGCATTGGCATAAGGAAATCGAAATCTTGTGAGTTTTGGATGAGTTGTCACATCATCCCCATGTTGAAAGAAATTTCGTCCCGAAATTTAATCAGTACCTTCGCCGGCTGGCATCGTCTTTTCGAATAGCTGAGGATACTTAAGCTTCATTTGGTCTTCACGTTCCCACGTGAATTCTGGTCCACGTCTCGAGTTCCAACGAACTTTGACGATGGGTATCTTGCTTTGCTTAAGCGTTTTCACCTCACGATCCATCACTTCGATAGGTTCCTCAATGAAACGTAACTGTTCGTCTACTTGAACTTCTTCCAGTGGTACGACCATCATTTCATCCGTTAAACATTTCTTTAGATTTGAAACATGGAATACATCATGGATTCCACTCAATGAATCAGGTAAGGCTAGTCGATAAGCCACTGGACCAATTCTTTCCACTATCTCAAATGGTCCAACGTATCTCGGATTTAGCTTTCCTCGCTTACCAAACCGAACTACGCCTTTCCACAGTGAGACTTTTAATAAAACCTTGTCACCTATCTGAAATTCCAAAGGTTTTCGTCGTTTGTCAGCATAGCTTTTCTGTCTGTCTCGCGCTGCGGCCATGCGGTTTCTTATCTGAACAATCTTCTCAGTTGTCTCGTGTACTAACTCGGGACCCGTTAATTGACTATCACCAATTTCAGCCCAGCAAACTGGCGATCTACACTTTCTCCTATACAAAGCTTCAAAAGGTGCTGCCTTTATGCTAGTGTGATAACTGTTGTTGTAAGAAAATTCCACCAATGGTAGGTGAACTTCCCAGTTATTCCCGAAGTCAATCACACAAGCACGTAACATGTCCTCCAAAGTCTGTATAGTACGCTCGCTTTGACCATCAGTCTGTGGATGATAAGCAGTACTCATATCCAATCGCGTACCTAAAGCTTTCTGCAACGACTGCCAGAAGTGTGATGTGAAACGAGAATCGCGATCAGAAATGATTGAGATCGGTACTCCATGCCTCGAAATGATCTTCTTCAGATAAAGTCGGGTTAACTTCTCCATCTTATATGTTTCCTTTATTGCTAGGAAATGAGCAGATTTTGTCAATCGATCCACGATAACCCATATTGTATCACAACCCGTAGAAGTACGAGGTAATTTAGTAATAAAATCCATTGATATTTGATCCCACTTCCACATAGGGATCTCGGGTTGTTGTAGTAGACCAGATGGTTTCTTATACTCCACTTTCACCTTTGAGCAGGCCATACACTTGCTCGCATAAGTAGCTACATCTACTTTCATGTTAGGCCACCAATAGTGCGCCTTCAAATCGTGGTACATCTTGTCAGATCCAGGATGTATAGAATACTTGGACTTGTGAGCCTCACTCATCACCAAGTCTCTCAGATTTTCGTGTAGAGGTACCCATAGTCTATCCATGAAGTAACGAATTCCATCCGCTTTTACTTCCAATTGTTTTTCCATACCCCTTAACGATTCAGACCCAATGTTTTCTGCTTTCAAAGCTTCTGTTTGAGCCTCTCGGATTTGTTCAGGTAATTGCGTACTAATCGTTAGTTGCAGAGCTCGCACACGTCGAGGGTTAGCAGTCTCTTTTCTACTCAACGCATCAGCAACTACATTTGCTTTCCCCGGGTGGTACTTAATAGCACAATCATAGTCGTTTAACAATTCCACCCAGCGTCTTTGCCTCATGTTCAACTCCATTTGCTCAAAGATGTGCTGAAGACTCTTGTGATCGGTGTAGATGGTGCATTTGGTACCGTACAAGTAATGTCTCCAGATCTTTAAGGCCAAAACTACCGCACCCAGTTCCAAGTCATGGGTGGTATAGTTCTTCTCATGAATCTTCAATTGTCTAGAGGCGTAAGCTATCACTTTATCCCGCTGCATCAGGACGCATCCAAGTCCTTGAATAGACGCATCGCAGTAGACTACGAAGTCATCACTACCATCCGGTAACGCTAATATTGGTGCGCTACACAATTTATGTTTCAGCAACTGAAAAGCAGATTCCTGACTCTCACCCCATTTGTACGTCGTTCCCTTGTGAGTCAAGGCTGTGAGAGGTTGTGCAATCTTAGAGAATCCTTCAATGAATCGTCGATAATATCCCGCTAATCCAAGGAATTGTCGTATCTCACTTGGTGTCTTAGGAACAGACCAATTCTTTATCGCTTCAATCTTAGCAGGATCAACATGTATTCCCTTCTCGTTGACAATATGACCCAAGAATTGTACCTCACGTATCCAGAAATCACACTTAGAAAACTTTGCATACAGTTGGTCCTTTCTAAGTAATTCTAAGATTAAACGTAAGTGCTTCTCATGTTCTTCCTCGGTCCTTGAGTATATCAGTATGTCATCAATAAAGACGATAACAAACTGATCAAGATAGGGTTTGCACACGCGATTCATGAGGTCCATGAATACTGCAGGTGCATTCGTCAACCCAAATGGCATGACCAAAAATTCATAGTGACCATATCGTGTACGGAAAGCAGTCTTCGAGATGTCCTCTTCTCGAACTCTCAGCTGATGATACCCAGATCTCAGATCAATCTTAGAGTAATAGCTTGATCCTTGCAGTTGATCAAACAAATCATCGATACGAGGTAAGGGATATCTATTCTTGATAGTAACCTTGTTCAGTTTCTTATAGTCAATGCATATTCGAAATGTACCATCCTTCTTCTTCACAAATAGAACTGGCGCTCCCCAGGGCGACGAACTCGGTCGGATGAACCCTTTATCCAACAACTCTTGTAGTTGAGCAGATAATTCCTGCAGTTCGTTCGGAGCTAACCGGTACGGTGCTCTCGCAATTGGAGCGGCTCCTGGAGTCAACTCAATCTGGAATTCAACTTGACGATAAGGCGGTAATCCATGAAGGTCTTCCGGAAACACCTCGGGAAACTCACGAACTACGGGGATATCCTCTATCTTCTTTTCCTCGACCTGTTTATCTGTGACGAGTGCTAATATGGCCAGTCGAACCTTTCGTAACAACTTCTGTGCCTTCATAAACGAGATGATGCCTATCACCGCACCACTCCTATCACCTCTGACCGTAAGGACTTCTTCACCAATAGGAATCCGTATGATCTTCTCGTGGCATATGACTTCCGCTTGTTTATCGGAAAGCCAATCCATGCCTACTACCACATCAAAGCTTCCTAACGTAATAGGCATGAGATCTATGGGGAATGTATGACCAGCAAGCTCTATCTTGCAGTCTCTAAGAATATGCGTTACGTGAATCTGTGTACCGTCAGCTAACTCTACGGTGTATTTAGATTCTAAGGTTGAGGGCATATCACTTAAAAGACTACAGAACCTAGTGGACACGAAACTTCTATCGGCTCCGGTATCGAATAATACGGTAGCAAAACAACCATTAACCGAAAATTTACCAGTTACTGTTGTAGGATCGTTTAGAGCCTCACCTGAGCCAATGACGAAGGCTCTTCCTTTGGCTCCATTGTTGTTTCCACCATTGTTGTTGCCATTACCATTGTTGTTGTTATTGTTGTTGCCATTGTTATTATTGCTATTGTTCCTATTGTTGTTGTTGCCATTTCCATTCCTCTTAAGCTGGGGACAGTTGCGTCTGTAATGGCCTTCTTTTCCGCACTCAAAACAACCCTTCGGAGTTTCTTGTGATTGTTGAGGCTTCTTCATCAGTTCACCCCGACAGTCTTTGGCTGCATGACCAATCTTCCCACAACGTTGGCACTTGAAGTTATCACATCGACCCACATGGTGGTAGTTACACCGGTTGCACTTCGGCAGTCTTCCACCATACCCACCGGGTCCTTGATTTGAGGGCTCGCCTGGTTGAAGCTTCGGTTGTTATCGAACTTCCGTTGCTGTTGCTGACTTTGCTGCTGTTGTTGAGGTTGAGATTGGCTGCTGGATGACAATCCCTTGTTGCTTGAACCATCCCACTTGCGTTTCTAGTCGGGCACGCTTGCCACCGCACCCTGTTTGGGCAACCGTCCTTGCTCAACTGCCTGGTCAGTCAGCCTGTGGGCTGTTCGGATTGCTTGTTGTATGGTAGTGGGGTTAGAGGCAGTTACCATACTTTGAATTTCGGGCACCAATCCCCCTATATAATGCTCCACCCTCTTGTGCATTTCATTCACCATCCCTGGGCATAAAGTGGCTAACTCATGAGTACGAGTCGTGTAGGCTTCAATTTCTGAGCCTTGCATTTTGAGTTGCCAGAACTCAATCTCCAGTTTCTGCACTTCATTTCGGGGGCAGTATTCTTCAGTCATAATTCCCTTAAACTCATCCCAAGGTAGTTCATTGGCCATGGCTTGACCCAGCATTTGCACCTGGGCATTCCACCAGGAAAGTGCTACGCCTTCCAATGTCCCGGTGGCATACTTCACCTGATCAGCAGGCGGGCAGTTGCAATTCGCGAAGACAGACTCTGTCTTCTCAAACCACCTTACAAGCCCTACAGCTCCTTCCGTCCCGCTGTAGGTATGGGGTTTACAGTCCATGAAGGACTTGTAGGTACATGGTGGTGGTCCTGTTTTGACAACCCAAACATTAGTCAGATATCCTAGACAAATAACTAGGATAATCAGTTTAACCTCTTGTTATCCAAACATTAATGCCGCCAATTCCGCAGGCGTGATGTTTATGGCTCCGGCTCCACGGCCTCCGGCGCCACGTCCACGACCACGCCCACGTCCTCTTCCACGTGCATCCATATTTCACTTTAAAATTCACAATTACAATAATGAGTAACATCCAACACATTAATCTCATCAAGTGTAACAGCCCAGTATAACCGCACCATGATATTGTCCGTTTTGGCCGGGACGAACCACCATCGCCTCACGGTTTTGTTTTCACCTGGACCGGGACGTACCACCATCGTCCAGGCAAAACGCGTCACAGTGGGGAAGGTCTCAAGCCCATTATAAAGAAGCCTTCGTTCACCTTCCCAACCAATGTGGGATGTTACAATCCACCCCCTTAGGGAGCCCAGCGTCCTCGCTGGCACACCGGCCCGGCCCTGGCTCTGATACTATCTGTAACAGCCCAGTATAACCGCACCATGATATTGTCCGTTTTGGCCGGGACGAACCACCATCGCCTCACGGTTTTGTTTTCACCTGGACCGGGATGTACCACCATCGTCCAGGCAAAACGCGTCACAGTGGGGAAGGTCTCAAGCCCATTATAAAGAAGCCTTCGTTCACCTTCCCAACCAATGTGGGATGTTACATCAAGGTACAGTAAACAATAGGAAATAATGCATTCACCACAACCACAACATTTATAACATAAATAATAATCAAAGATAAATAAATTGCAATTGAGTCACAAAATATTCCATCAATGTCAAAATTTAAGTTTGTCAGTTGGGTGGGAAACAACCCTTCCCACATAGGTTTCAAAGAAAAGAAACACTACATAGTCTAAATCATTTAAAAGGTAGGATCAGTCCAGTACATCAGATCCGTCACTGTCCTCATCCATCTCTACTGGTTCTTCTTCGGGGGCTTCCTCGGGTTCCTCTTCTGGGTCTTCCTCATCAGGGTCCACCAAAGGTGCAGGGCTTCAGCAACCTGAAGTTCTGCTAGTTGTGCATCTAAATCAGCAAACCTATCATCGATCACAACGTTATGGTGATCCTGTGCGTCCATGCGCCCACTAAGTGCTACCACGTTGCCTGCCAGCGTATGATGTCCACCAATGGCCATCGAAAGTCGCTCCTGAAGCGTCTCTACCTGGAAACGCAGCTGACGCATCTCAGATCGTAATGCAGAGTTCTCATCAGTGAGTCCTCTAATCCGCTGTCACTCTGTGTCTAGTGTGGCTACTAGGGCTGCAAATTCCTGCTCCAGAGGAATGCTCAAAGTAGGAAGTGTAGGCAAAGTAGAGGCGGTTGATGACCTAGTCCTAGGTTGTGTAGGTGCTACTGATGGTACGCGTTCTCTATAAGCCATACGGTTTATGTAAGTGGGGTAGAAATTCCGGTTACGCGGAGGATCGAGCTCAGGAGGTATGAAAGGCTGATCCCAGTCTATCTCGCCAGGAGGATAAGGATGTCGAGGCCAGTTAAATCCCCTATCCGGTACGGGAGAAGTAGGAGGTGACTCAGATTGTGCAGGTCTCTTGCCTAAATTTCTGGACGACGATGCCATGCTGCGAAGTACGTGTTGCGTATGCCAATGAGTATACAGTAAGGAGAGTAAGCGATAAGTAACTAACAACTGTGCGGTTATAGTCTAGTGTGTGTATGCAACCTAGTTCCCTATAACCAATGGCTCTGATACCAATCTATCACACCCTCAAAATCCACGAGCGGGGTTTTACCGCGAGGCGCGTGACATACCAGGATCTCAGTCATTAGTTAACAAGAACGACTCTATATGATTAATAAACAAAACCAGAGTTAACGTTTAAAATACTGCAGAAGCGTTTTTAAAACCAGAAAACCCAAAACAAGTAGTATGTAAAGAGAATGCGCAAAACATACGCGCCCCAAACACAAATGTTTAATATGAAAATAATCCCAAATTTGTAAACAAACAAATGTAGACAACTCAACAATGCTGGTGTGCGTGCTCCTAGGCAACTGGCAACCTTAACCTGAGAATAGCATACTAAACAAGTCAACACATGGTTGGTGAGTTCAAGAGTTTGCGTTAAAATATAAACCAATCAACAGTTTCCAGAGCATAAGTAGTGTATTGCAATAGATAGCTAGTCTATTAACATAAAAATATTAATCATAGTGATTTCGCGATCGAAGCTGACTGTGTTACGTTTGTTGCCTCCCGTCACGACTTACCAGGTCGTGACGAATATATGTTAGGACAAAATTGCACCCGTTTGACCTCGAGTCGCACAGGTGGGGCTTGTCAGACCCAGTAGTACTACCCAAAATTTCCCCGCTAGTCAATATTAACAATCCGAAAGTGTGAGGACTTTTCCATGGTAAACAGCACTATATCAATATTATACACACTCATATATAAAAGCGTTTGTGATCAACAGTATGCTATCTCCCCCAAAAGAGATTATGTAAAATGAGTGGGGCAAGAACTCACCTGATACGCGCAAGAATTAACTTAGAGCTTAACTTGAAAGAAAGAGGGGAAAGACAACCTTCAAAGGTCACCTAGAATACAAGAGTACATAAGCACGTGTACACAGAATCAACATGAAACCCTAAGTGCTTTACAACCCAAAGAACTCAAGGTTTAAGAAATACAAGACACATTTGACCCAGTTGACCCGTTTGACCTGTTGGTGACATTATAGGTGATAACTCGTTAATACTAACACAACAACATATCATACATGTTCACATACAACTTGATTACATATAGCACTTCATTAACCACATGTACTACCTAGATCATCATACAACTAGATATCATACAAGTCATGCGAATCAGAACAGGCCAAAACTGGTAACAAACCAAATCAACATCCCTATAACCTAAACAACACATTTCATCACCTTAGAAACCATCCATGAACACACTAGCATGATCCTAATATCCCAAACATGCTCAAATCATCCAATTCAAGGATTTGCACAATTAAAGTTTCCCTTTTGGGAAAGTTCATCCCAAATTCATCAAACTCACACTACATTCATGAATTCATCAATTATATACCAATTCAAGTCCATGACAACATCTAAACATGATCAACAACACCTAATCATCATGATTCATCAACGTTCAACACCAAAAGTTACTATTTTTAGCAATGTATGAACTATAAGACATCTTCTTGTTTTTCAATTGTTCATAACATCAACTTAGCATCTAATCATCATC
This sequence comes from Flaveria sonorensis, assembly GCA_025506505.1. Taxonomy (NCBI): domain Eukaryota; kingdom Viridiplantae; phylum Streptophyta; class Magnoliopsida; order Asterales; family Asteraceae; genus Flaveria; species Flaveria sonorensis. The sequence continues at coordinate 72,940,455 of CM046433.1, read as the reverse complement.
ACAAACACATCCATAACATTCATACATCATCCAATCATCAATTCATGCAAAATAAAGTTACTATTATTAGTAACCTATGAACAACGTATCAAAATCATAGCTTTCTTGCATAATCGACGTTAACTAGCATATATACAATCCAACTAACATAATAACACCAACCAACATCAACAAATCGGCCTCCAATTGCAAGTTTCGAATTAGGGTTTCGGCCCTAATGTAATTTCCATAAAAACTTGTAAAAATCCAACCTTTATTGCATACTTGACGTTAATTAACATGTAATCTATCTAGTAAACACATTAACATCAACAACTAGGCATCAATCGACCACCAATTGCAATTTTCGCATGGAACATTCGGCTAACATGAAGAATCATCAAAAACATGTAAAAATCTAACCTTTAAACGTGTAATGGCTCGCAATTGATGATTCTAACTTGTTGTGATGCTTGAAATCGATCAAATCCGTGGCTTTGTTGGTGTTCTTGGCCGAAATCGCAAAGGGAGAGGGAGAGGGGATGAAGTCGCGGCCGATTAGGTGTTTAGGGTTAGGATTTTTTTGATTTTGTAACTTAATTAATCATATTTACCCTTTTAACCCTTATAATTTGTATTTTATAAAAATTAGGCTTTTAAATACTCTTTTAGAATGTTTTTGACTAGAATAATAAACATATAAACTAGTAGTAACAATTATATGTATTATCTTTACAAGCTACAAAATTTACAAAGTAAATACACACGTTTTCACGTTACGCGATAAAATTCACAATTTATATTTAAATCACATAATCACAACTAATAATCAACATAGAAATTATTGTTCAACATTATTAATTATTATTAAGTCACCAACGTTCAACGACAACTAGTGTGTGCTCCCGACACGTGTATGCAAGACTTAACGGAACTAACGGAGTTTGGTAACTGAAAATTACCGGATGTCACATAACACCACTCTTGAACCTTCGGCCGAACCAATCTTTTCAATACCTTCGAGCACCACCACTATAACCTACCCTTCTTAATTTCCCTCGGCACAAAATCACCATCACTTACCCTCTTTCTCTCGGTTCTCATATCACCCGAAACCACTATCAACATCGCCATAATACCACCTTGAAACCATCATCTACTAGACATCTTTGTGGCATCAATTAAGTTCAAAAACATCCACCACAAGCTTGGAGGCTTGAAGATTTCCTTATCCACTCTTTAAAATCAAGGTTAGATTCTTAAACTCTTATGATTAAAAGCTTACAAAAATTTTGTATGTGTTTAACATACATATAAACCCTTGTGATGTTCACTATTAAAATCTAATACAAATTCTACAAAAATTCCTTGATTTCCAACTAAAATCAATAACTAAGTTTACAAAACAGAAAGTTTTGAAGGTTTTATAAAAACAAAGGATTTAAATAGAAATAAAAGAGAAAATATAAAACTTAAGATCAGGACTTAATAAAAATTTTGAAAAATTTATATAATCATCTCAGGAATATACTTAAGTTACAGAATAAAATTCGTGAATTAATTCATCAGTATGATAGATTTTTATATCATAGAACAATAAAAAAGAAGAAAAATCAAAAATAACAAAAAACAGTAGATAAAATTGATTGTGTAGAATATTCTGTATGATTTTTAGAATTTTTGGAGATATATAGCTATTTCAACCATCAATTTGAAATATTGTAAAAATTTCAGAAAACTACCGATAAGGATATATGAACTGAAAATTTTATATGATAATCTTGGTACGAAGATACTATTGTTTGTAAAATTTTATAATTTTTGGAGACCTTTAACTACTGTTTCAAAATTAAAGTCTAAATAAGGATATTTTTGAATATAAAAATAATAATTATTTGAATAAGAAATTATTCTAACAAATGATTGTTTTATAGAAATTAACTGATCAGTTTGCAAAAACAAAGGTGAGTAACATAGCTCTTTTTTATTTATAAGTTTTGTGGGGGAAAGCATACTGTGTATTTTACTGTTGATGCTAACATGAATAAGGATTTTAAAAAGTTACTGTCATTGACTGCCATAAGTCACAACCATTAATTAGCATAAGGAAACCGTCAGATAATATAGGTAGCGCTACTTAGGAACATGTTTCCTGCATCGACTGGACCCAGTTAAGACTGTCGAATAAGAGTCACGATGTTATGTTATTTGATCTTGTGATTTATATGTGTGACAATTATGAATCACTTTGCATATAAGTAGGTTTGGTTGTGGACTTGTTTATGTTGCATCAGTAAGAAAATCTTGTTAAGTGATTAAACCTATGTTGTCACCAACTTTATGTTGACTTTTTTGAGCATGCTTTTTTAGGCAATTAGAATGTTTTATAATCTCATGTATACTTTCACCCTGTACAATGGATGGTATGAGTACTAGGGAAGCTAAGTGTATTGATAACCGTGGATTTGATGGATCTCAACATTTATGTGGACGTTCACGTCCATTACTAGCTGGGAGATTATAAGAAATGATTAAGACAAATCTTTTGATGTAGGGTTACTACTTCTTATGTAAAAGTCTCATAGAGATAAATTTTGTATGAAACTGAAAATGTATCCCAATATTTATAATTATCTAATGAAAGTTTTTTTTAGTTATCAATTGTAAATGTATGTTTTTATAATCAATGAGTTGTGAGCCAAAAGTCACACCCAAGCATTTCACACTTCCGTCGGGATGTGACAGTTTGATATCAGAGCCATTGGTTATAGAGAATTAGGTATTATTAATAAATGCCTAGACTATAATTATAAGCTTATCTGATAACAACTTTTAGTATGACTAAATAAATAAAAATTTACTGATAAATTTTAAGTGAACATATCTATGTTTAGACAATATTGTATTGTTTTATGAACAAATATGTGAAGTATACCTGATTAGTATGTGAAATTTTGTGCCTAGTTGATTAATTGTTTTGACTAGTAATATTATAAATTATTTTTTGCAAGAATTTTTGCAGCTATGAGTACTTATAATTCTAATAGCTACCATATCAAAACTGATTGTTTGGAACATTCGGACCCTAGCAACCATAAAGAAACAACACTATAAGTAGCGCCTCAGGACAACATATAAATATCCTAACCCGAGGTTAAGACCAATATAAAGCAGGAGTTTTAAGTCCGACGTGCAACAGTAACAATGGGAGGTTATACAATCCCAAGAAAGAGTGTACGGCATGGTAAGAAGTTTTCAACCAAGGAGGTTAAAGAGCCAGAAAATAAAAAATTTAGAAACCTTTCCCCCGACATCTGACATAACACTCGTAATTCAACCTGATAATTCTGAAACTGATGAAAAAGGAATTAAGAGGCAAAGGTTGGAAGATTGTCAGATGGAAACTTCCAACCAAGTTCTTAAGAAAGTTAAGAAGATACAACGAGAAATTTGAATGATCCAAGTAGATGTCAAGGAAGTGAAGGAAGGAAGCAAAAGTATCTTCACTAAAATATGGAACTAGGTTTGGGAAAAATTAGAAATATAGGAAACCTTATCTATTATGTGACTACTTTAAATATGTAGAGTAAGAATATAATGAAATATTTTGTTATGACTATTAAATATTATGATATAGTTTGAGTAAAATTTTTTGATATTAGTATAATTGGTATGTAGTGAAATATGCCGCCAAGGAGAAATACTCAACCGGTACAAAGAACTACACGTGTTGGACGACCAAGAACTAGTCGGCAGAAGAAACTCAGCAAGTAAATCTCACTACAAATGAGAACAAAAGAATTTCTCAAATAGTGACTCAAAAGATGGAAGCTGCAATACCTACATTAGTAACTCAACTCCAACAGACCCTTAACTTTGGAGGTGTACCACCTGGAGACAATGGACCAGGAAACACCAACAGATTAGAACACTATGAGGAAGAAGTTATAAACGGAGTTAGAAAAGGGTGCTCTTATAAGACTTTTATGTCTTGTAAACCCCGAGAATTTGATGAAAAAGGTGGAGCAATGCAAGCATTGTGTTTGTTAGAGGAAATAGAGTCAGTGTTAGATATCAGTGATTGTCCTGATAATTGTAAGACTAGGTTTGCTTCACATTCTCTTAAAGGAGAAGCATAGTCTTGGTGGAAGATGGAAATCCAAACCAAAGGAAGAAATGCTATGAATGGATTAAGCTGGGAAGAATTTAGGAACCTAGTGATTGAGAAATATTGTCCCTATAATGAAATGGAAAAGATAGAAGCGGAATTTTTGGCACTAGAAATGAAGGGTGCTGCTTATTAAGAGTATACAGATAGATACAATAAGCTATCTAGATTGGTGCCACATTAGGTGATGCCGAAAACAAAGAGGATAGGAAGACATATATGTGGTTTAGTACCACAGATAAGGGGATTGGTTAAGTCCGCAATGCCTAAGACGTTTCAAAATGCAGTGGCTCTAGCGGGAAGTTTGACTGATGAGATGATAAGGAACGGATCATTAACTGATCCGAAGGTAGGAGAGAAAAAGAAATGGAACAACAACAACTCAGGGTGGAAATTTGAATGGAATCGGAATAAGAAGATAAACCGAAATCCGGAAAGGAACTTTATAGGAATTGCACAGAAAAGAAAACCACCGACAGAAGGTCAACTATAGTGCAAAACCTATAAAAAGTATCATGATGGGAAATGTATGCTGGTAATCTGTTATTATTGCAAGAAGAAGGGACATACATCAAGAGAATGTAAGGGACCCGCAAATTCTAAGCCAATGTGTTACCAGTGTGGAAAAGAGAATCACCTTCGTAATGAATGTCCAGAACTAAAAGGGAAAACTCTAAGGAATCCAAACAATGCGCACAGTCGAGCATTTGTACTTCAAGCTGAAGAAGCACGGTAGGAACCAGAAGTTTTGATGGGTACGTTCCTTATTATTGATCAATATGCAACTGTGTTATTTGATACAGGAGCAACCCAAAGTTTGGTTTCGAATACATTCAACCCCTTGCTTAGACTAGCATCAGAAAAACTGAAAAATAAGTATATAATAGAACTAGCTAGAAGCCAGTGAAGTTATTCCTAATTGTACCTTGAATTTAGATGATCATTTCTTTGACATAGATTTGATCCCTATTGAATTAGGAGGTTTTGACATTGTTGTGGATATGGATTGGTTAAGTAAGAATCAGGCAGAAATTATTTGTGGAAAGAAAATGATTAAAATTCCATTGATTAAAGATAATAGAATTCTTTTCATATATGGTGAGAAACCTAGAAGTGCTATAAAAATAGTCCCACGTAGTTGATACGAAACCAGTTAAGAGGAACTTGGAAGATGTCTATTGTTAGAGAATATCCAAAAGCATTTCATGACAAATTACTAGGATTACCACCCCCTCATCAAGTAGAATTCAAAATTGAATTAGTACCAGAGACAACACCTATTGCCAAATCTCCCTATCGTTTGGCGCCCATAGAAATAAAGGAGTTGATGAATCAATTACAGGAGCTGTTGGATAAAGGATTCATATGTCCTAGAGTTTCACCATGGGGAGCTCTAGTTCTATGCATGAAGAAGAAATATGTAACTTTAAGGATGTGCATTGATTATAGAGAACTCAATAAAGTAACCATCAAGAATAGATATCCACTCCCTAGAATAGATGACCTATTTGATTAATTGCAAGGATCAAGTTACTTTTCAAAAATTGACCTAAGGTCAGGATATCATCAGTTAAGAGTGCAAGCTGAGGATAAACCTAAAACTGCATTTAGAACTCGATATGGTCACTATGAGTTCCTTGTAATGCCCTTTGGGTTAACTAATGCTCCAGCAGTATTTTTGGATCTAATGAACAGGGTGTGCAGGATAAATTTGTCATAGTCTTTATAGACGACATCCTAATCTATTTTAAAAGTAAGGAAGAACATGAGAAGCACCTAAGGCTAACTTTGGAGTTGCTTCAAAAAGAAGAACTGTACGCCAAATTCTCAAAGTGTGAATTTTGGAAAAGGGAAGTACAATTCTTAGGACATGAGGTTAACCAAGAAGGAATTCAGGTCGACCCAACAAAAATTGAGGCAATTAAGAAGTGGGAAGCTCCGAAAACACCAACCGAAGTACGTCAATTCTTAGGTCTAGCTGGTTATTATAGGAGATTTATAGAAAATTTCTCTCGAATAGCTCAACCTTTGACAGAATTGACTCACAAGGATAAGCCATATGTTTGGGGAGAAAAACAGAATACTGCATTTTAAAATCCTGAAACATAAATTATGTAGTGCTCCTATTTTAGCCCTTTCAGATGGTACTGATGATTTTGTAGTATAGTATGACGCATCGCATCAAGGTTATGGATGTGTTCTAATGCAACGAGATAAGGTAATTGCATATGCATCTAGACAACTCAGAGGAAGTGAAAGGAATTATACTATTCATGACATGGAATTAGGAGCAGTAGTACTTGCACTAAAGATTTGGAGACATTATCTATATGGAACCGAGTGTATAATTTATACAGACCATAAAAGTTTGCAGCATATATTCGATTAGAAGATGTTAAGTATGAGGCAGAGAAGATGGGTGGAGTTACTGAGTGATTATGATTATGAAATCAAGTACCACCCAGGCAAAGCAAATATAGTAGCAGATGCTTTAAGTAGAAAGGAAAGAATTAGGCCATTACGAGTCCGTGCTATGAGATTGGAATTACACTATGATTTAATAAGTCAAATTCAAGAAGCCTAACAAAAAGATAAATTGAGAAGTGTGATGGAGCAGAACGAACATCTGGAAGCAACGTCAAATGGAATTATGAGATTTAAAGGAAGGATTTGGATTCCTGATAATGACATGCTTATAGAAACTATTCTAAAGAAAGCACACAAATCGAGATATTCAGTACATCTAGGAAACAATAAAATGTACAAAGATTTGAAAAATCAGTACTGGTGGCTAGGTATGAAGAAATCCGTCGCAGAATTTATGGCAAAATGTAATACCTGTTCAAGGGTAAAGGCTGAATATCAGAAACCCTCGGGATGTTTGCAACAACCAGAAATCCCTGAGTGGAAGTGGGACCAGATTACTATGGATTTTATAACCATGTTACCCAGAACTTCAAGTGGTTATGACACAATATGGGTTATAGTTGACAGATTGACTAAGTCAGCTCATTTCTTGCCAATCAGAGATGATTATCAAATGGAGGAATTAGCAAGGATCTATCTGAAAGAAATTATGTCTAGACATGGAATACCAATTTCAATAATATCTGACAGAGACAGCAGATTTACTTCAAGATTCTAGCAAACCTTACAAAAAGCATTAGGTACTTGAATAAACACGAGTTCAGTATATCATCCACAAACAGATGGACAGAGTGAGAAAACAATCCAGGAATTAGAAGATATTTTACGAGCCGGTGCGTTAGAGTTTGATGGTAATTGGGATGTACACTTACCTTTGATAGAATTTTCATATGACAATAGTTACCATGCCAGTATACGGGCAACTCCATTTGAAGCTTTATACGGAAGGAAGTGTAGATCACCTCTATGTTGGAATGAAGTAGGGGATAGACAACTTACAGGTCCTGAACTCATATAGGAAACATCTTATAAGATCTTTGAAATCAAAGACAGATTAAGAGTAACGCGGGATAGACAGAAGAGTTACGCTGATAAAAGAAGAAAGCCGTTAGAATTTCAAATCGGGTACAAAGTGTATCTAAAAATATCACCATCAAAAGGAATTATTCGATTAGGAAAAAGGAATAAGTTAAACCCTAGGTATGTTGGTCCTTTTGTAATAATAGATAGAAATGGCCCTGTAGCATACAAGTTAGACCAGCCTCGGGAGTTAAGTGGAGTACATAACACCTTCCGTGTATCCAACTTGAAGAAATGTCTGATTGATGAGACATTAAAGATACCAATAAAGGAAGTCAAAATAGATGAGAAGCTTCATTTTGTGGAAGAACCAGTAGCAATTATGGATAGAGAAGTGAAAAGATTAAAGAGGAGTAAGATCCCAATAGTAAAGGTCAAATGGAATTCAAAACGAGGACCTGAATGTACAAGGGAACAGGAAGATGAAATCAAAAGAGAATATCCATATTTATTTAAGGTTAAACTGAATGAAAAGGACAATTATAAAGACAAACTCTCCACATCACCAGATAGTAACAACAGATGAATTTCGAGACGAAATTCTTTTTACAGGGGGAGAATGTGACGAACCTAAAACTAAGGTTAGGCAAATTAAAATTCTAGGAATTATTATGAGTTAGTATTATATATATACGTATTAAATTGAGAATCGTTAAGATGACTTTATTTGATTATAGTTATAAGAGTTTTATATATATGTTTTAGCATGTGTAATTATGTGTATATGCTTATAAAACATGCACGTATGTATAATTACTTACGTGAGCATGTATGTAGGGAATTAAGAATATGAACTTTATAAGTTATTAAGGACATGCATGTGAGTTACCAAATCACGTAAGCGCACCATAAGATATTTGATACACAAACATATTACTATTAATTAATGAAACAAGATCAAAAGCTTACAAGGGTTAGGGTATTGTGCTATTTATTGCCTATACAAATGGCTATGTACAATAACAAAAATACCTTTATGTAAATGAAAATTCATAAATAATCCCAAATCTATAAGCTGTCCGTTGTGGATGATAAACCTTCCGCTGTGCATAAACAGTCGTCCATTGTGAATGGTTGATACGCTGTCCGTTGTGACTTGGATAATGTCCGATGTGAACACTTGTGTGTGTTTGCTTTGTATGTTGTCTGCTGTGGAGTGTTCATCCACTGTGGATGAACATCTGCTGTGGACAGTTCATCAGCTATGAACTAGTCATCCGCTGTGTATGCTTGTTCATCCGCTATAGACACTTGGAAGTTTTTTTTCATCCGCTGCAGACTCGTGTTCATCTGTTGTGGAAAGTCTTATCATCCGATGTGGAAAGTCTTCATCCGCTGAAGACTCTTGTTTATCCGCTGTGGAAAGTCCTTATCCGTTGCAGACACTTAGTAAAAATTTCTCTTTATCTACAATCCTGAAAAAGAAATTTAAGCTACATTAGTGTATGTTATGAGTGTTAATAATACTAATGTTAGTCACTTGATTACTAAGATATTTACATAAACTAATCCAAAGTCAATGTATTACTAGAATACTTATTTAACCTAATCACTAACTAATTACAATTAACAAACTCATAAACATATTAGCATGGGGAGATGACACCTATCCCCTTTGACACTAAACACTCCTGGTAGTTTGACATACACACTCCATAACTTGACACACATTAATCCTACATAACACCTCACCAAGGCTAAGATTAGGTAATCATTACAAACTACTAACACCACTCTTGAATCTTCAGCCAAACCAACCTTTTCAATACCTTCGAGCACCACCACCATAACCTACCCTTCTCAATTTCTCTCGACACAAAAACACCATCACTCACCCTCTTTCTCTCGGTTCACATATCACCCGAAACCACTATCAACATCACCATAATACCACCTTGAAACCATCATATACTAGACATCTTTGTGGTATCAGTCAAGTTCAAAAACATCCACCTCAAGCTTAGAGGCTTGAAGATTTTCTTATCCACTCTTTACAATCAAGGTTAGATTCTTAAACTCCTGTGATTAAAAGCTTACAAAAAATTTTGTATGTGTTTAACGTACATATAAACCCTTGTGATGTTCCAACTAAAATCAATAACTAAGTTTACAAAAAAGAAAGTTTTGAAGGTTTTATTAAAACAAAGGATTTAAATAGAAATAAAAGAGAAAATATAAAATTTAAGACCAAGACTTAATAAAAAATCTGAAAAGATTATATAATCATCTCAGTAATATAGTTAAGTTACAATAAAATTCGTGAATTAATTCATCAGTATGATAAAGTTTTATATCTTAGAACAATTAAAAAAAAGAAAAATAATAGCAAAAAAGTAGATAAAAACATAAAATTTTTACATAAAATGTTGGATATTATGTAGAACATTCTTTATGATTTTCAAAATTTTCGAAGATAAATAGATATTTTTGCCATCAATTTGAAATATTGTAAAAATATCAGAAAACTACGATAAGGATATATGTACTGAAAATTTTATATGACAATCTTGGTATGAAGATACTATTGTTTGTAAAATTTTATAATTTGTGAGACCTTTAACTCCCATGCAAGTCAAATAATAATCACCAACCATAAACATTTCATAATCCACATAGTCACATGCTAAGGCGTAACTCATAATATAAATGAATAACACTTAACACCTTGATTTGCAAGATCACATAATAATAATCAAAATTATTATCCTTTTTATTTTTTTTATTCAAATTTATTATTATTAAGTCACCAACGTTCAACGACAACCAGTGTGTGCTCACGACACGTGTATGGAAGACCTAACGGAACTAACGGAGTTTGGTAACGGAAAATTACCGGATGTCACAAGTTTGGTCACGGTGGGTGTAAGCATGGATGCTCATTTATTGCGGTGTGTGTTCATGTGCATATTGTATGTGTCTGTGTTTCTGGTGTGTGTGTGTGTGTGTGTGTTCCTGATGTGTGTGTTTCTGGTGTGTTTGTTCGTGCTCCTGATGTGTGTGTGTGTTCCTAAGCAGGTCAGAGCTGCTGTGACAACTCAAGTTTTCAGGTTAACGCTGTTCCGTTATCCAATCTCTATTCGATATTTTACAATTAATAAATTTTATTTATTAATAGAAATGGTTATTATTATAATTATAAAAAAATTAACCCTAAACTAACTGAAATTAATTTAAACTCTAAAATGCAAAGCTTATAAACTAAAGGGGGACTAAACGGCAAATTGTACTAGTGTTATTATTGTGCCAGTAACCTAAACACCCCCCCCCCCCTCTTCATTGATCAACCCCACACTTGTAACCCTATTTCTAATACTCTACTGCCGTCGGTTCCTTCCACTGGCGACCAAGCTTCTCCGGCATCCCCCTCTCAACCGCGAACACTCGGAGATCGGTATCACTCTTGCTGTCGCGTGGATCGATCTCGGCAGCCCTAGTTGCTACGATTTCTTCCCTATTGATTCGCTTTTGTTACGATTACGATTACGGGTTCGCCTCGGTTGATATGTCGCGGTTATGGTTTTCGTTTCAGATTCGTTAGTTATTCTGTTTGTCTTGATTGTGTGTTTTGTGGCTGGCGGGCGTTGTTTTTTGGTTGTGCGTGTGTATGCATTTGGTTGGATGTTCTGCGTGTGTGTGTTCTTGTGCGTGAGCGTGTGTGCTGCATATATATGTATTCTTCATGTGTGTACAGCCGTGTGTGTGTGTCCATCCATGTATGTGAGATTGCTTGGTGGTGCGTAGTTTGGGTGCGAGATTGCATTTCGCTAATGTGTGCGGTAGGTTACAATTGTTATCGTGTGTTTGGGGTCCGATCATGGTTGAATGGTGATTGATGTTGCGATCTTTAGGGTTCTGATGTGTTGTGTTTATGGGGTATGATTTTGAGTGTGTGTGTGGTTTTGGTTGGGGTTCGATGCATGGTGGCATGTATGTAAGCGTAGGTGTAGCCTTATGTATGTAAGTGTGCATTACATTGTATTTGTGTGTAAATTGCATGGTGTGTGTGCATTGAGTGTGCGTATTATGTAATGCATGTGTATTATATATATATATATTTGTATGTGTGCTATATTAAATAAATTATGTAGGTATGTATGGGTATTATATTTATATATATACATATATATATATACATATATATATATACATATATATATATACATATATATATATATACATATATATATATATACATATATATATATATATACATATATATATATATATATATATATATATATGTGTGTGTGTGTGTATATATATATATATATATATGTGTGTGTATATATATATATATGTGTGTGTATATATATATATATATATGTATGTATATATATATATGTAAGTATATATATATGTATATATATATATATATATATATATGTATATATATATATATATGTATGTATATATATATGTATGTATGTAATACCATAAGTACGTAAGTATGAACCACTTTTGCATCATGATGAGTGAGCTTGTGTATGTTTGTTCTTGCATGGGAAAAGGGGGAAATATCAATAACCAGCACCGTAACCGAGTCATGAGCGCGGAGCCGAACAATTCTTGTATTAATATGTATTAATTATTGTTAAATATGTATTAAATGAAATTCAGGTTAATTGAAAATCTGACCGCTTGTGTTTGCATTATTAATTTGTTGTGCTATTTAAGGTGAGTTTATGGTCCCGCTTTATATATATTCTTTTTAAGGAAATAAAACATGTTCATTTTAAACGTTCATTCGTTAGATCAGTATTACTGTATTATCACCTGTTTACTAGTGTTGTACCAATTTAAGTCCTCACTTTCGAACCGTTAATTTATGTATTTTAGCGAGTTAATTCTGAGTAGATATACTGGGTTAGATCAGTATTACTGTATTGTCACCTATTTATATATTCTTTCAAGTTTTTAAGGTATACACGACTAACAACATTTTCACTATTGCATACATTACTGGTTGATTTACACGGTTAAACAATGTTTTTACAAATTTTAGTATTTGAGTTGCGCGTGTTTTGCGCTATTTGAATAATGAATGTTTATGTTTCCGTAAATGTTTTTCTTGAATTCATTATTAATTTTGCCTTTGGGATTTTCTAATAATATTAAACAACTATGTTTTGTAATTATTATGTCGTTCTATATAACTATCGATTGAGATCCTAATATGTCACGCGTCTAATGATAAAACCCCGTTTGTGGAAATGTGAAGGTGTGTCAGATTGGTATCAGAGCCAATGTTTATAGCGAACTAAAACAAATTTACATATCATTTGCGTAGCATTTAGACTATAGCCAGATGCCTTAGTTAGACGCATTTAGACACATTTAGCATTGCTTGTTGGTTATGTTTGCTTTGCCGGATTTGCTTGCTTTTGTTCATTATTGTGAGCGGTTGATTGTAGGAATGGCATGTTGTTCTTCTGCACCCTCTTCTTCTTTGGGAAAAAGGCTTGTTCGTCCTGATTCTTCGCTTTCATCCTTGGATCCAGATGAGTGGCCTATGCGTCCTAATGATGCTGACAAGTTCGATTATGACCAGCCTTTTGCCTTACCTCTTTTCCCGCCAGTCCACAAATTGGAGTACTACCCTCAGTATATAACTCAGCTAATTCAGGAGAAACATGTTCCTCTTCCTCCTGAACATCGACCCCTGACTAGGTCCGAGCCGTTTTAATTTTCTAAAGACGCCATCTTGCCTCCTCTAACTTGTCCACCTAAGCAGGCTATAGCTGCTCTGACAGCCACTTTGCACGTTGAGCTTATACACGTCGAGGAACTCATGGAAGACAACGTGATGTTGAGGACAGGGTTGAGGGAATCAAGAGAAGAGAATGAAGAACTAAAGAAACGACTCAATAGTCTTATCGATCATCACAACATGCTGGTGGACCGCGTTACAACTTTGACTGAACGTGTGGCTGGTGATGAGGAGGACATCACAGCAAATCGTCAACGAATTGAACATGGAGGGGCAAATCAATGCACTGAATGCAGTGCCAAAACCAGAAGAAGACCCAAAAGAAGAACATGAAGAGGAACCTAAGGAAGAACCAGAGGAAGAACCTGAGGAGCAGCCTGATGACGAGCCTGAGAACAGCACCAGATCCGTTTACTCTCGTTGATTTTTGTTTCGTTTATTTCATTTTTCTATCTAACATTCGCTTATTTTGCACCTAGATAGGAAGAGTTGTTTCCCATCTGACTGATATCTTTGGATTTTGATATTTGATTTAATTGATTGTAGACGTACTTATAATTTATTTTATCAGAAATTATTATTTCAACATTAAGTTGTGATTATGCTAAATTCTTTTAATTTCTTATACTTAAATGGAGTTGATATGTTGTATATTTACTTGTTTTCCTACGCTGTGATTGTTAAGAATGTCTGATGTGGACGTGGATGTGGTCGTGGTTGTGGTACCATTAACATGACACCAGCTGAACTGGACTTACTTATAAATCAGCATGTGGTGATGCATTGGCCAACCACAACCCAAACCCACAGCCCGCTCCGATCGGTAAGTATTACCAAATTCAATCCTGATGTTAACGTTCCGTCAATTCTATTAAATTATAACACTTATTGAAAATTCTGAAGTCCCGATCTAAAATCTGTTACAGGTCAAGGGGTTTGTACTTACAAGTCCTTCATGGACTGCAAACCCAACCCGTTTACTAGGATGATAGAGCTGTTGGACTCATATGTTGGTTTGGCAAGCTTGAGTCCATCTTTGAGATGTGTAATTTCCCGATGGCAAATTGGGTGAAGTATGCTATGGGCACGTTGGATAGAGAGGCGTTGAGTTGGTGGAACACCCAAGTTCAATTGTTGGGGATGGAGATCGCCAACCAAACTACTTGGGAAGATTTTAAAAACTTTATGAAGGAGGAATACTGCTCTCATGACAAGGTGTAGAAATTGGAGATGGAATTCTAGAACCACAAGATGACAGGTTATGAGATCAAGGCATAAACTACTCGCTCTTCTGAGCTCGCTACCCTGTGCCCTAATATCATCAACCGTCCTTCCTTGAGGATTGAAAGGTACCTTCATGGGTTAGCTCTGGAAATTCATAGTATGACCACTGCTTCTCAACCAAACACAATACATGATGTGATCAGATTGGCCCACAAACTAATTGATCAGGCTGTCATGCAAGGAAAGCTACCCTCGCGTGGCTCTACGTCAGTTGCTACTGATGGAAGCAACAAACGTAAGTAGGAATCTGGTACCAGCAATAAGCAGGGTTCAGCTCAGCAACAACCTCAACAACCCAAGAAATTTGACAACTTCCACACATTCAACCAGTCTTCCTCATCATCTCAGCATAGCGGTTGTCTAATAAGAACAATTGTAAGCGATGTGGAAAATTTGGCCATGTTTCCAAAAACTATCGTGTGGATATAACAGCCAAGCCGCTTCCACCGCAATATTAACAAATAGGCTGTTATAAATGTGGTCAAACCGGGTATTTCAAGAGAAATTTCCCAAAGCTAAAAAAGAACAACAATGGTGGAAACAATGTGGGTAATGGTGCGGACAACAGGAAGGATAGTGGTGGCAATGGCAATAGTGGTGCTAAGGGTAGAGCATTTCGTCATTGGATCAGGTGAGGCTCGAAATGACCATACTATGGTAAATGTTAAATTTCCTTTCAATGGTTGATTTGCTTCTGTGTTATTTGATTCTGGTGCTGATAGGAGTTTTATTTCTCATAAGTTCAATAAGTTGCTAGATGTTACATCCACAGCTTTAGACTTGAACTATACAATAGAAATAGCCAATGTTAAGATTATAGAAACTTATCATATGTTCTATGGTTGTAAGATAGGACTGTCTGGGTATGAGTTTGATATCGATCTCTTGCCTGTCATTCTTGGTAGCTTTGATGTTGTTGTCGGTATGGATTGTTTGTCCAAGAACCAAGTTGAAATTATTTTCCAGAAGAAACTCATTAGACTACCTCTTCTTAGTGAAGAAATACTCTTAGTTAAAGGTGACAAAAGTGGTGTTGTGGTCAACATAATCTCCTACATGAAAGCCCAGAAATGCCAGCAAAAAGGACACTCAGCGATTTTGGCTTTAGTTACTAAAAAGACCACCAAGGAGAAGTGGTTTGATGATATTCCTGACATTAGGGACTTCCTCGAAGTGTTTCTAGAGGACTTGCCTGGTCTCCCTACATATAAACAAGTAGAGTTCCAGATCGAGCTAACACCAGGAGCTGCCCCAATCGCTCGGGCGCCGTATCAGTTGGCACCGAACGAATTACAGGAATTGTCAAAACAGTTGCAGGAACTATTACACAACGGACTCATACGCCCTAGCTCTTCACCTTGGGGAGCGCCCGTGTTATTCGTGAAAAAGAAGGATAGAACCTTCCGTATGTGCATTGACTACTGGGAACTAAACAAGGTCACCATAAAGAATCATTACACTCTCCCGCATATCGACGACCTGCTTGATCAACTACAAGGATCGAGTTACTACTCAGATTGATTTAAGATCTAGATATCATCAACTCAGGGTACAAGAAGAAGACATATCTAAGACAGCTTTCAGAACGCAATACAGGCATTTTAAGTTCGTAGTCATGCCGTTTGGATTGATAAATGCTCCTACAGTCTTTATGGACCTTATGAACCACGTTTGCAAACCCTATTTAGACAAGTTTGGCATTGTCTTCATTAGTGACATACTGATTAATTCCAAAAATAGGGAGGAACATTTAAAAATTATTCTACAGCTACTAAAGACAGAACAACTATATGCCAAATTTTCCAAATGTGACTTCTGGATGAGAGAACTTCAATTCTAAGGGCATGTAGTTAACAAGAATAACATTCATGTTGACCCATCGAAGATTGAGGTAATAAAGAATTGGCTTGCATCAACGACGCCTACTGAGGTGCGCAAATTTCTTGGATTAGCGGGTTACTACCGATGTTTTATAGAAGGATTCTCGAAACTTACACAGCCTCTGACTGCCCTAAGTCATAAAGGAACTGTTTACAAGTGGGTAGTAATAAAAAAAGCAGCTTTTCAAGCGCTTAAGACAAGCTGTGTAGTACACCGATCTTGGTGTTGCAAGAGGTAACGGACGACTTCGGGGTGTATTGTGACGCGTCAATCCAAGGTTTGGGTTGTGTGTTGATGCAAGGCAAGAAAGTGAAAGCTTATGCATCAAGACAGCTTAAGGTGCATGAGAAGAATTATATAACTCATGATTTGGAGTTGGGAGCTATAGTATTTACACTCAAGATCTGGAGGCATTATCTTTATGAACCAAGTGCACGATTTTCATAGATCACAAGAGCCTTCAGCACATCTATGAACAGAAGGAGTTGAACATGAGATAACGACGATGGTTGGAATTACTGAATGATTATGACTGTGCCATCAAGTATCATTTGAGCAAGGCTAATATGGTAGCCGATGCCCTTAGTCATAAGAAAACCCTAAAACCTCGTCGTGTCCGTGCATTGCAGTTAACCATTTATTCAAATCTACCATTACAGATCAAGAATGCCCAGGTTGAGGCATTACCAGAGCAGAACATCAAGTCAAAATCTCTCAGAGGAGCTGAGAAATTGCTTTAGATGAAATCAGATGGGCTTCGTTACTATGAAGATCAGGTATGGATTCCATTGTTTGGGAATCTCAAGAAGATGGTAATGGATGAAGCTCACAAGTCCCGTTATTTAGTACATCCTGGATCTAACAAGATGTACCATGATCTGAAGTTCATGTACTAGAGGCCTAACATGAAAGCTGAAATTGCCACCTACGTGTCAAAGTGTTTGACCTGTTCTAAAGTCAAGGTGGAATATCAGAAACCATCAGGTTTGATTCAATAACCAGAGATCCTAATATGGAAGAGGGAGAACATATGTATGGATTTTGTTACTAAGCTACCTTGTTCACAAGATGGAATTGATACTATTTTGGTGATAGTGGATCGTTTGACCAAATCAGCACATTTCCTAGCAATTCGTGAAAAATACAAAATGGATAATCTGGCACAGATTTACTTGAAAGAAATTACGTCTCGACATGGCGTGCCACTTTTGATCATCTCTAATCATGATGCGCGACTCACATCACACTTCTGGTAGTCACTATAGAAATCACTAGGCACTGCTTAGATATGAGCACGGATTATCATCCACAGACAGATGGTCAGACAGAAGCGATTCAAACCCTAGAAGATATGATTAGGGCATGCGTTATAGACTTTGGGAACAGTTGGGAAACTCATCTTCCTTTGGTTGAATTCTCCTACAAAAAAAGTTATCATACGAGTATTAAGGCTGCACCATTTGAAGCATTTTACGGTAGAAAGTGTAGATCACCCCTATGTTGGACTGAGGTCGGTGATAGCCAGCTAACTGTTCTTGAGCTTGTTCATGAAACCATTGAGAAGATAGTTCGGATCCATAATCGTATGGCTGCAGCTTGGGATCGCCAGAAAAGTTATGCAGATCGAAGGAGAAAGCCCTTGGAATTTCAGGTCGGTAACAAGGTTTTATTGAAAGTTTCATCTTGGAAGGGTGTGATACGCTTTGGGAAGCATGTAAAGCTAAACTCTAGATATGTTGGACGGTTTAGAATTGTCAAAAGAATCGATCCAATAGCTTATCAGCTAGACTTACCTGAGGAACTCGATAGTGTTCATAATGTGTTCTATGTTTCCAATTTGAAGAAGTTTCTAGCCGATAAATCACTCATTGTAGAATTGGAGGAACTGAAAGTTGATGAACAACTTCATTTTATTGAGGAACCAGTCGAGATTATGGATCGAGAAGTCAAGACCCTAAAGCATAGCAAGATTCTTATTGTGCGTTAGATGGATTCAAAGCGTGGACCAAATTTTACCTGGGAGCGTATGAATCAAATGAAGAAGAAATACTCGTAACTGTTTAATGATCAAGCATCCATTTTTTAAGGTATTCTTTGTACGATATCCTTTCTTTAAATTTCGAGACGAAATTCCATTCAACAAGGGCATGATGTCGTAACTCTCTCCAAACCTTCATAATCTTTTCTTTTCATTTGGGTTTGTTTCAGAAATTCTCAGAAACACTACCCTATTCAGGATTTCAATTGCTAAATCTGGTGCCTTGTTGAACATGATGTTCTAATTTTTGCGACGAAAATTCCTTCAATGACGGGATGATGTGACAAATCAAGTTTTCAGGTTAACACTGTTCCGTTATCTAATCTCTATTCGATATTTTACAATTAATAAATTTTATTTGTCTAATAGAAATGATTATTATTATAATTGTTATAAAAAACTTAACCCTAAACTAACTCAAATTAATTTAAACTCTAAAATGCAAACCTTATAAACTAAAGGGGGGCTAAACGGCAAATTTTCCTATTATTATTATTGTTATTAACCTTAGCCGGTAACCTAACCCCCCCCCCTCATCGATCAACCCCACACTTGCAACGCTATTTCTGCTACTCTGCTGTCTTCGGTTCCTTTACCTCGCGACCAAGATTCTCCGGCATCCCCCTCTCAACCGCGAACACTCGGAGATCGGTATCACTCTTGCTATCGCGTGCATCGATCTCGGAAGTCCCAGTTGGTATGATTTCTTCCCTATTGATTCGCTTTTGTTACTGTATTATCACCTGTTTACTAGTGTTGTACCAATTTAAGCCCTCACTTTCAAACCATTAATTTATATACTTTAGCTAGGTAATTCTGAGTAGATCTACTGGATTTGACAAACCCCACCCAGGCTAGTCGCGCTAGCACGACTGCATGTCAAACGGGTGTTTAATTGATCTAAAATCTGTTGTTGTGGTCTGGTAACCACAATCGAGGCATACTCATATTTGTCAGCTTTGGTTCTGAACATGATACACTATTTAACTTGTTATGTAGACTAGCTATCTATTGATATTACTTTGTTTATTGGATCTGTTTTCAATTATATTACTATTTATCTAAACCTGTGAACTCGCTAACCCTGTGTTGACACTTTAGCATGTTTTTTTTAGGTTTTTAAGGTGTACACGACTAGGAACATTTTCACTATTGCATATATTACTGGTTGATTTACATGGTTAAACAATGTTTCTACAAATTTTAGTATTTGAGTTGCGCGTGTTTTGCGCTATTTAAATGATGAATGTTTTACGCTTCCACAAATGTTTTTCTTGAATTCATATGAATTATACCTTTGGGATTTTCTAATAATATTAAACAACTATAATTTGTAATTATTGTGTTGTTTGTTGTAACTATCGGCTGAGATCCTGGTATGTAACGCGCCTAACGGTAAAAACCCGTTTGTGGAAATTTGAGGGTGTGACAGCTGTATTGTCGACCACCTTGCAAGTTGAGCGTAAGCATATCGGGGAACTCATGGATGACAACGTGGCATTGAGGAAAGGGTTGAGGGAAGCAAGGGAGGAAAATGAAGAGCTGATGAAGCAACTTTATAGCCTTATTGATCATCGTAGCATATTAGTAGACCGCATTACAACCTTGACTGAATGTGTGAATGGCGATAAAGTGAACATTACAGCAAACTGTCAGCCGATTGATGACATGGAGGGCCACATCAACGCACGGAATGCAGTGCCAGCACAAGAAGTGGATCCTGAAAAATAACCAGAAGAGGAACCTGAGAAAGAACTAGAGGAAGAACTTAAGGAGCAGCCTGATGATGAGCCCGAGAACAGCACCGGATCCGTTGACTCTCGTTGATTTTTGTTTTGTTCATTTCATTTGTTTATCTAACTTTCGCTTATTTTGCACCAAGATGGAAAGGGTTGTTTCCCATCCGACTGACATATTTGGATTTTGATGTTTGGTTTAATTGATTATAGACTTACTACTATTTATTATATCAAGAGATTATTATTTGAACATTAATTTGTGATTGTGCTAAATTCTTTTAATTGCTTATACTTAAATGAAGTTGATATGCTGTATATTTACTTATTTTCATATGTTGTGATTGTTAAAAATGTCTAGACGTGGACGTGGACGTGGTCGTGGTCATGGCACCATTGACATGTAAGAGCTAGCTACATTTATAAATCAGCAAATGGCTAATACGTTGGCCAACCACAACCCGAACCCATAGCCTGCTCCAATCGGTAAGTAATATCAATTCATTCCTGACATTAACATTCTGTCAATCCAATTAATCATAACATTTGTTTAAAATTTCAAAGTCCTGATCTAAATCTATTGCAGATCAAGGGGTTTGTACATATAAGTCCTTCATGGACTATAAACCCAACCTGTTTACTGTGGGTTGAAGAATCTATTGGGCTCATACGTTGATTTGAGAAGCTAGAGTCTGTTTTTGAAATATGTAACTGCCCGGTGGTGAATCGGGTAAAGTATGCTACGGGCGCACTGGATGGAGCCGCGTTGAGTTAGTGGAACACCCATGTTCAGATGTTGGGGGTGGAGATTGCCAATCAAACTGCTTCGGATGACTTTAAGAACTTGATAAAGGAGGAGTACTACTCCCGTGACAAGGTGCAAAAATTGGAAATGGAATTTTGGAACCTTAAGATGACGGGCTCTGATGGGAGTAACAACCGTAAGTGGGAATCTGGTCCCAACAACAAACAGGGTGCATTGCAGCAACAGTCATAACAAACCAAGAAGTTTGACAACTCTCGTTCATTCAACCAGTCTTCTTCATCATCCCAACACACTAGTGGATATAGTGGAACACTACCTAAGTGCGACAAGTTTAATTACCACCATGATGGGTCGTGTAATAAGAACAACTGCGAGAGATGTGGTATGTTCGGCCATGTTGCCAAAACCTGTCGAGTGAACATAGCAACCAAGCCGCCAACATAGCAGGATGAACAAAAGGGATGTTATGAATGTGGTCAAATCGGGCATTTCAAGAGGAATTGACCAAAGCTAAGAAAGAAGAACAATGGTGGGAACTATGGTGGTAATGGTGCTGATAACAGGAAAGACAATGGAGGCAATGGAAACGGTTGCGCTAAGGGTAGAGCATTCGTCATTAGCACATGTGAGGCTCTTAATGACCCTTATACTGTAAGTAGTAAATTTCCTGGCAATGGTTGCTTTGCTTCTATGTTATTTGATTTTGGTGCTGATAGAAGCTTCATCTCTCATAAGTTCAGTAAGTTGCTAGATGTTAAATCCACAGCTTTAGACTCGAATTATATGATAGAAATAGCCGATGGTAAGATTATAGAAGTTTCTCACATGTCTATGGTTGTAAGATAGGACGGTCTAGGTATGAGTTTGATATCAATCTTCTGTCTGTCACTTGTGGTAGCTTTGATGTTGTTGTCAGTATGGATTGGTTGTCCAAGAACCAACCTGAAATTATTTACTGAGAGAAATTCATTAGACTTCCTCTTCCTAGTGGAGAGCTACTCACAGTTGAAGGTGACAAAAGTGGTGCTGTAGTCAGCATCATCTCCTACATGAAAACCCAAAAATGCCCGCGGAAGGGACATATGATGATTTAGGCTTTAATTACTAAAAAGATCATAGAGAAGATATGGATTGATGATATTCCGGTCGTTAAGGATTTTCCCAAAGTGTTTCCAGAGGACTTGCCTAGTCTTCCTCCGCACATGCAAGTAGAGTTCAAGATCGAGCTGACACCGGGAGCTGTCCCAATCGCTTGGACGCCGTATCGCTTGGCATCGAACTAATTATAGGAATTGTCAAAACAGTTACAGGAACTGTTAGACAAAGGATTCATACGCCCTAGTTCTTCACCCTGGGGAGCGCCTGTGTCATTCGTGAAGAAGAAAGACAGAACCTGCCGTATGTGCATTGACTATCGGGAACTAATCAAGGTCACCATAAATAATCGTTACCCTCTCCCGCGTATCGATGACCTATTTGATAAACTTCAGGGATTGAGTTACTACTCAAAGATTGATTTGAGATCAGGATATCATCAGCTCAAGATTCTAGAAGAATACATATCCATGACTACTTTCAGAACTAGATACAGGCATTTTGAGTTCGCGGTCATGCCATTTAGATTGACAAATGCTCCTGTTGTCTTCATGGACGTCATAAACTGTTTATGTAAACCTTATTTGGACAAGTTTGTCATCATCTTCATTGGTGATATGTTGATTTATTCCAAGAATTGGGAGGAACATCTAACACTTATCTTAAAGCTTCTGATTACAAAACAACTATATGTCAAGTTTTCCATGTGTGACTTCTGGATGAGAGAAGTATAGTTCCTACAACATGTAGTTAACGAGAATGGCATTCACATTGACCAGGCTAAGTTTAAGGCAATCAAGAATTGGTCTGCACCGACGCCGCCTATAGAGGTGCGCCAATTTCTTGGATTAGCAGGTTATAACCAGCATTTCATAGAAGGATTCTCGAAAATTGCACAGCCTTAGACTGCCCTCACTCATAAAGGAACTATTTACAAGTGGGGCAGTAATGAAGAAGCGGCTTTCCAAGCGCTTAAAGACAATCTATGCAGCGCGCTGATCTTAGCGTTGCAAGAGGGAACGGATGACTTTGTGGTGTATTATGACGCATCAATCCAAAGTTTGGGTTGCGTATTGATGCAACACGAGAAAGTGATATCTTATGCATCAAGACAGCTTAATGTGCATGAGAAGAATTATACAACTCCTGCTTGGAGTTAGGAGCTGTAGTATTTGCACTTAAGATCTGGAGGCATTATTTGTATGGAACCAAGTGCACGATCTTCACTGATCACAAGAGCCTTCAGCATATCTATGAACAGAAGGAGTTGAATATGAGACAGCGCGATGGTTGGAATTACTGAATGATTACGACTGTGCCATCAAGTATCATCCGGGCAAGGCTAATATGGTAGCCGATGCCCTTAGTTGAAAGGAAACCCTGAAACCTTGTCGTGTCCATGCATTGCAGTTGACAATTCATTCAAACCTACTTGTTACAGATTAAGAATGCTCAGGTTGAGGCATTGCAAGAACAGAATCAAGTCAAATTCTCTCAGAGGAGCTGAGAAATTGTTTCCGGAGAAATCAGATGAGCATCATTACTATGAAAATCGAGTATGGATTCCATTGTTCGGGAATCTCAGGAAATTAGTGTTTTTAAAAAAGGTAAACTTTTTATAAATAAAAAAATAATTAAACTTGGGAGTTATAACAAGAAATTTAAAAAAATGATGTTTTTAAAACGATTTCTTTTGAAATAAAATGTTTAATTTATATATTGGAAAAAAATAAAAAAGTTTTAATTTTTTTTTTAAAAACTGATATCATTAATTTTTCATTTATCATTTTTACTTGTATGTAATTTTAATCATATCTTATCTTAAAATATCGTTTTATAATTAATAAATTTTTATTATACTTCATATTTTATTTATTCAACCCGTGTAATACATGAGTTACTAAAGCTAGTTTTAATATATAATACATAGAAATAGAATTGCAACAATGCAAAAGAAACCCTAACACAAAGAACGATATACCGGTAACAAAAGGCGACAACAAATATCAAACTGATCTAAGTGGTTTGAAATCAACAATTTTAGACACAATGAAATACGTATTAGTTAATTTAAAACTGATTCTTGGCATCATATATAGGGATAAAAGAATAGGGTTAAATAACATTTTTCAAAGATTGATTCGAATCACGAACGACAAGAGGTGTATTCATTGTTGAAAGATCGTTGGAGTTTTCTTACGGATTGATTGTTGAATGTTTAGAGATATTGATGATGCGTACCATTGAAGTAGGAAATGATGGGATTGTGAGATTTTTGATGTTGCGTGAAATTGAAAGTGGCGATGAGATGGGATTGCAGGAATAGGGTTCCAAATCGGGTTATAATGCTTATATAGAATAGATATTTCAAAACGGGTATAAGGATTCATGGGTCAAATGGTTCGCGCAATAAAGACAACCGGGTCCAAAATTTAGTACCTCCACAAGTTGCCATTTGGCAAAAGGTATCCTTTAAGATGTGCCAAGTGTCACTTTTTATATTGCTATATTATATATATAGATATATAGATATGTCAAAAACATATTATGGCTTAGTTTTATTAAGGAATTCAACTTTCATTAGGATACACTCTAAATTAATACAACTAGGTGGTACTAATTTAGTATTATTGATTGCCCTGGTTTGCTGTTAGTTGCATGACATTGCTCATAACTAGGGAATTAGAGCTTAATTTCTTGGAAAACATAATGTGAAGATCTACTTTTAAAACGAACATTAAAGAGTCTGTAAAGCTGATATGTTATGTATTATGAAGATGGAACTTATTTCCATTATACAAAATTCTTTTACAGTTGAGTACAAAGATTCATGGGTTGAAAAGGTTTGTGCTCAGCTAGTCTTATCCTTCATTTGGTTTTTGGGTGTTTAGTGTATGTTGAATTTGTAATATATATTTCTTTCTCTCAGGGTTTCTAGGTATGCATTGTTATAGCATACCGTGAAAGGAGGAGACATGTTAGTTACTTTTGTAGTAGTTGCACCCTTTTATATCTTTATTTGCCTCAAGCTACTAGGTACTAATCATTTGTTTTTACAGGGCGAAAGCAATCAAAAGAGCTAAAGGTGTCCATTTTCCAGAAGAGGTTTTAGTTTCTTTATATGTTTTATTGTTGTTTTGTATCTCTCATCTGTTGCATTTGGTAATAGGGTCTATTTTAGCTTCACATCACTGATCTATTTCTGTATCTTCTTCTTTCAAAAACCGTCTTTAGTTGTATCCTGAGAAACCTTTCAAAAACATTTCCTTATGATATTTTAGTTTTTTTTTACGCATAACATAGCACCACATTCTGCATTTTACGGTACTAGAACCCAATAGCCCACAACTATTTGGTAGGGGAGTACATCACATACAATTTAGTTGACAACGATCCAATCTGTGTTTCATGTATGTAACTGTCTTAAATGTACAAGTTCTTTTTTCTTCAATGTTAAAATGAAGTTCTAACAAGAGATCAATATATCCGACTTGGTAATAATTAGCCACTTTCTGCCTAATATCTGGAATCATAACACATGTTCCTTACAACCTCATATTGATCTGCGTTGCATGTGTCCTCGTCAAGTGATTTTGGACTTGCGCAATGTTGACTTCTAATGATCTTTCTTCATTGGTATTTAATTTTTTGGTTACCTTTAAAGTTTATATAGGGTTTAAGGTTCAATTAATGATCTAATCTCTCTTTAATGGCTACTTCAGTTTCAATGTATCTTATTTGTATATATAGTTTGATTCTCAAGGATTGCAGCTAACTTATATACTAGGAATAAGGTGTGTATGCCCCTTATTTGGGAGTTTTTAACCAAAATGATGTAAATGGAAAATTTATTTACCAAAATGATGTAATTGGTAAAACATTTACCAAAATAATATAGTTTTGAAACTTTTTGTTTTCTCACTCCTATTTCTATTGATTACTTTAGAAAATATTTTTGAATATTTGAAAAACTTCTTATATACCCTTATAAATTTAAAAATATCATATATACCCAATCAAAATATAAAATATCATATATTTCTAATTTAAATAAAAATTAATCTTATGACCATTTTATCCCTATCAAATATATAACTTTTTTACCAATTTTAATCTTTCATCAAGATACTGGAAATTTCGTGTCGTTTTTCTTATTTCTCTCTACCACTTTTCTTGTTTTCAAATTTAAATATCTACTGTTATTTGAAAGAAGGATCGCAAGACAACATATATAAATAACTATTGGAATGAAACTAAATTGCATTCATGAATCTCCAAGCATCGCATAAAACAATTGTAGGTGATTTAGTGAAAATAGATTTGTCCCCATTGGTTTTTGTTGATTTATTGAGGCGTGAATGTAATAGCCACTCTTTTTGTTATGTGAGATCTTCAACCACTTGCCACAGTAGTTTACCAAAAGTAAAAACAACATTTTTTTTTTGGTTTTACCATAGAGAATTGTTAATTAATGTAGTGCTAGCATTTTTTTATGTAGTGATAATAGTGAATCACGATTGTAATAGATAAAAACAAAATGTTAAAAATACTAAACAAAAATGTTACATGATAAAAAAAAGAAAAATTATCGAAAAAATTACTATAAAATCTGTAAAAAAAGTAAAAGAAACAAATAAAAAATTACATCTCGAGTAGAAAATGTTAAATGAAATTGAAAAAAAAACAATTCTGTTTTAATAATATAATAAGTAAAAGTTTTTAAAAACATTTTCATATTTTAGAAAGAACTTGAAAGTATTTCTGGAAAACTTAAAAAAAAGTCATTTAAATAAAAATAATTTTAAAAATTTAGAGATATTATCCACAGTAGTATTAAATAACAATTAATAAAATTCTTTTTATGTAACCAATAAGAATAAGAGTAAGAAACAATAAAATTTTAAATTTACACTATTTTGATAAATGTAAGGATTACACTTAGAGGCTGATACAACCAAAAGAGCTCTCAGCACATGCAAGTACAAGGAAGTTACTTCGGAAGATTTGATATAACTCAAAGAATTATACCAAGTATCAAATCTTCCGAAGCCAAAAGACCAAATCTTCGCCAAAAATGAAGTCTTCCGAAGTTTCAAAGACAAATCTTCCGAAGCCAAAGACAAAGTCTTCCGAAGCTTCAAAGACAAAGTCTTCCGAAGCCAAAGACTAATTTTTCCGAAAACAGAGAAGACATGCTTTCTCTGAATCACCTTTTGACAAAAGCTGAACAACTAATGGCTGCCACTTATGATGTCTCACCAACTTGCATGAGTTGGTGAAAAGATCCATGCTTTTGTCAACTGTAGATTAAGGTTTCTTTTGTCTGTAACTTTCCAACTATGTAGTTTTATTCTTTTTGTAATAGATTAGGATGTGAGCTATGGCATGTCATACTCACTAGTCAAAAGACAATCTGCCTTTTGACTCTACATTGATCTTGTTGGCTAGATTAGTGTTTTCAGTTGGCTTCAAAGTATAGCCGGTTGTAGGATGTAGTATAAAGTGTCTCAAGTACTTGTAATTTAGATAAGCTTTGTAATACTTGTAAAAGAACTTGAGTGCAATATACATCATTCTTGAAAACCATCTTTGAGTGTTCTTGTTCTTTTTACTTATGCTCTTTGTTTCAACCGGTTTTCCATATGAATTGCTATGTGTTCTTAACTCTCCTCACCTTATGAAACTGTTGCATTGATCATAACTCGATCCTGCAATTGGTATCAGAGCTTATTCAGGCTCTTGATTGTAAGATCTCACCATCTTAAATCTCCTTAGTTTCCCAAAACACTTATCAACTCAAGTGGAAGCTCTTACTAAAGCTGATATGGGAACCAGTACTATGACAAAGTCTCCACTGATCACTCCTGATGACTTTGATACTTGGTGCCAACGTGTGGAAGGGTTCATCAAGTCTCAAGACACCAGGATGTGGAGATCTGTTATCAAAGGACCATACATTCCATACACCACTTCAGCCACTGCTGGAGGTGGTATGATACCAAAGGAAATGGCTAACTATTCTGATAAAGACTAGAAAAGAATAGATATAGATCAGTAGGAATGCTCTTCAAACTGCTCTTCCTGACTCCATACATAGAGGCTTTAAGAAGTGCAAGACTGCTAAGTAGCTCTGGGATGCACTAAGGCTGATGTATGAAGGGTCTGATGAAGCCAAAGAGAACAAGAAGGATATCATGAAGCAGCAGGTTTGAAAATTTCACCTACAAGGCAGGTGAAACCACGACTCAATAATACTTCAGGTATGTTGAGATTGTGGATACTCTGACTAATATTGGTGTAAAGCTTGAGAACAGGGACATAGTGAGGAAGTTCATGTTCTTTCTTCCCAGACAATGGACTCCCTACTGTGTGGCCGTTAAGAGAACTATGAACCTCTCTACTCTTACTCTCATAGAGTTGTATGGTATCCTTAGTGGGTATTAGATGGAGATGAACTTGCAAAATCCATCCAGCAGCTCTTCCAACAACCAGCAGAGTTCAGCCCTTCATGTGGTTGAAAGGAAAAGCATAGAACCATAACATCATCATATATGCTTCCCTAAAAACTCAGAAAATGGTCAATTCATCACCTTCCCCGAGACACCAAGGGAGAACTACATCCAAGAAAGCCCATTCCAGGAGACAAGCTCTATACAAGTCATTATGTCTACTGATGAAAGTTGTGGCAACTTTCTCTTAACTCTTGAAGACCTGGACTTCGTCCATCCAGATGATCTAGAGTACATGGAGATAGTCTAGCAGATGGCTCTTCACAGTCACAGGGCCAATAAGTTCTACAAGAAGACAGGTAGAAAGTTTCCCAGCAAAATGGCTAGTGGAAAGTTTGGACTGGACAAAAGCAAAGTGAAGTGTTACAACTATAACTAGATGGGCCACTTTGCTAGAGAGTACAAGACACCAAGAACAAATGGTGGCC
This sequence comes from Flaveria sonorensis, assembly GCA_025506505.1. NCBI lineage: Eukaryota > Viridiplantae > Streptophyta > Magnoliopsida > Asterales > Asteraceae > Flaveria > Flaveria sonorensis. The sequence continues at coordinate 72,911,357 of CM046433.1, read as the reverse complement.
AAGCACAGCCCAGGCCAAACTACACTGATGCAGCTCCAAGAACTGAGAAGCCAAGCCAACCTAAACAACATGCTGCTGTTAATGTTGAAGAAGGAGGCTTTGACTGGAGATTTTAGGTGGAAGATGCTTCTCCCAGCCAAGCACTGATGGCTGATCATGAAGAAGCTAAAGTATTGGAACATCTCTGTACTCATGAATGCATTGCAAAAGTTAACATGTATAGGTCCTATAATTTGGAAGTGAGATCTGATCTTGAGTCCTTGAACATCTTAAAAGCTGACTTTAAAAGATCTAAAAATGATTAAAAACTTAAAATATAAGATTTAGTGAAAACCATTTCAACTCTTAAGCATGAGCACACTAATTACAAGACTTAGATCAAGGATCTCATTACCAAATTAACTGAATGCCAAGCTGAGCTTATGATCAGCAAAGCTAAGGCAGAAAAATGTGTTCTTGAAGAGAAAACCTTCAAGAACATAATATCTTCATCCATGCATGCAAATATTTTATCAAAACAGGCAAGGATTGGGTTCAAGTGAGATAGCTCCTCCACACACTATTATCTGTAAGATCTCCAAGGTGTGGAACTTGTCAAGATGAGCTGCCCTCTATAGATCCCATTCAAGAAGAGGATGAAGATGAAGTGGAGGTAGTAAAGGATGAACCTAAGGTGAGTGACAAGGGTTATCCTTAGAAGGGACACTATTCTCCTAGAGAGAAGAAAGAATCCATGATGACAAAATCTACAAGGAAGAACTTGATCAGGGCTGCGAAGAGAAAATCCAAGAAAGCCTAAAAGATCAAGGCCACCTTCAACTCCAAGCAAAAAAAAGTTTTCATCTCTACTGGATTTGAAGTGGTAAAGACTGAGGACACAACTATGGACTCTAGTACCAGGAGTTCTAGTTCATGTCCAAGTCATCCTGATTCAAAGAAGAAGGCTGATAAAATGTGAACCACTACTGCACAGCTTGAACCATCGAGTTCCAAGAACAAGCCTCATCCCAAGAAGCCTGTTACATCATCTGAGAAGATGAAGAAGGTGGTAGAGAGTATTCAGGCTCAGCCTCCCTCTCAAAAGAAGATTCTCACGAGCATGCAAACTGAATGCATCATGTGTGGTAGTACTTCTGACTTTACCAAGGATTGCATCTACAATCCCAAAAGTACTATCCACATGAACGAGAAGAAAACTTCCAAGAAGAAGAAGAAGAAAACAACTTCGGAAGGAAAATCTCTTCCTTTTGGAAGCTCTAAAGTGAAGAAGAAGATAAGTAAAAACTTACCTTCCGAAGAAAATTTTATCTCGAAAGAAAGGAATGCTTCCGAAGCACTGAAGTCTACTGCAGTGGATGCAAAAGCATCCAAAGGTTCAGTCTCCAAAACTTCCAAAGTCATCAAACTTTCTAAAGTATTGATGACCAAGTCTAGTCTTCCAAAGATGGTGTGGAAGATGAAGGAAGGCCATGTGACTGAAAGTTCTTCATCAACAACAGCAAATAATCCTCATAACTTGCATATGGATCAATTACTATTGCATTATCTTCTTTTCACTTTGATTAGCCCAAGGCCAATGAGGCTTGGGTTTCCAAATGTAACTAACCATGTCTTTATATGCAGGAACAACTCAAGATCAAAGGGAATGTGTGGATCATTGATAGTGGCTGTTGCAAGCACATGACAGGTAATGGCTCTTTGCTTTAAAACTTTAAAAGAATTGATGGAGGGCTAGTTGATTTTAGAGGAGAATCTGGTGGTTACATTACAGGAAGGGGCAGGATCACAAATGGTAAGCTCAGCATTGAGAAGGTAAACTTTGTTAAGGAACTTGGATACAATCTTTTGAGTGTATTCCAATTTTTTGATTAGAGACACAACATGCTTTTCACTGAGCATGAGTGCACTGTTCTCAAGCCCGAGGTGGTCATTCTTCAAGACCATATCTTGCTCAGAGCCCCCAAGAAAGGGAACATGTATAAGATGGACTTGCAAGAAACATCCCCTTAAGGAGAAGTTTCTTGCTTTCTATCTAAAACCAATAGTGATGAGTCTTTCCTCTGGCATAAAAGAATGTGCCATGTAAACTTTAAGAATATGAAAAAACTAATTAAAAATAATTTGGTTACCGGAATGCCAAAGAAAGAGTTTACAAGTGATAACTATTGTGTTGCACGCCTGAAAGGGAAGCAACACAAAGTGTCTCGCAAGCCAAAGGGAATGAACTCCATCACTACTCTCCTACACTTATTACATATGGATCTCTTTGGCCCCACTAGTGCAATGAGTCTAGGAAGGACCTCTTATTTCTTGGTGATCACAGATGATTTCACAAGATATACTTGGGTCTTCTTCCTTAGAACTAAGGATGAGACTCCTGAAATCTTGAAGAACTTCATTCTAAAAATTGAGAATCAATGTGATCACAAGGTCAAGATCATAAGATGTGATCAAGGAACTGAATTCAAAAACCAAATACTTGATTCATTTTATGATGAAAAGGGTATTACAAGACAATACAGTACTCCTAGGACTCCTCAACAAAACGGTGTTGCTGAGAGGAAAAACAAGATACTTATTAAAGCTGCAAGGACCATATTATCTGACTCTAAACTGTCCATCACCTTATGGACAGAGGCAGTCAACACTACTTGCTATGTGCAGAGCATGGTTTTATAAGTCAAGACTCATGGTAAGACTCCTTATGAACTGTGGCATAAAAAGAGACCTTTTATTGGTTTTCTCAGATCATTTGGAAGTCCTTGCACCAAATAGGAAATTTTATTGGATACTATTTCCAAGCCAAGACTTATAGAGTATACAATCTCAGAACTAGAGTAGTTGAGGAGTCAGCCAATGTGACCTTTAATGAGCACACACCCCTTGTGAATGGTTCTAGACCTGATTGATTGTTTGATGTTGATTTAGTTACCAACTATTTTAATAAATCTTGTGAAGATGTTTTAGGATCTACATGCACCTTACCTTCAGGAGATTTTGATATAAGATTTGAGCTGAGAAGACCAAGTGTTCAAACTACTTTAGCTCCAATGGTAACTAGCCCTGCATTTGGAAATCCTGTAAGCACAACCATGACAAATTATTCATCTGATACATCTGAGGTGCCTATATATTCCAGCATAGAGGCACATAACTTAGACAAAGAAATTTCCAATGTAGGAGGAGATAGAGGTGGTGAGAGTGATCAAGAATTCCTTGATACTGATAACCACTCCATAGAAGACAACATCAATGATATAACACACTCATTGGATCAAGTTTCACTTGAGAAGTGTGTTGATGTGATGGATGATAGTCAAGCACCAGATCTGAATTTCACCAATATAGATCTGTCCAACCAACTTGCTATGATTTCTCAACTGAGAATCCACAAGTCACATCACACCATAAACATCATTAGAGATGTCAAGATTAGGGTAAGAACAAGAGGACAAATCCATGACAAAAATATTTGTTTTCACTCTTGTTTCTTGTCCCAGTTAGAGCCTAAGAAGATTGAAGAGGCTCTAAAGGATGGAAGTTGGATTGAAGCAATGCAGAAGGAGCTGCTTCAATTCAAGAGACAAAAGATTTGAAATCTATGTCCTCTTCCTAAAGGAAAGACTACCATAGGTACCAAATGGATATTTAGGAACAAGAAGGATGATAGAGGACTTGTCATCAAGAGCAAGGCTAGACTAGTTGTTCAAGGGTACACACAAGAAGAAGGGATTGACTACACAGATGTTTTTGCTCATGTAGCAAGACTTGAAGCTGTTAGGATATTCCTAGCTTTTGCTACATAAAAGGATTTCAAGGTCTATTAACTTGATGTCAAGTGTGCCTTTCTATATGGGGTGATTGATGAAAAAGGGTATGTCAAACAACCACCTGGCTTTTCAGACCCAAATCATCCTGATTATGTCTGTAAGCTTGACAAAGCTCTTTATTATAGCATCAGGCTTTAAGGAATTGGTATGAGACACTATCATAGTGTCTCTGTCAGCATGGGTACAAGAGGGGTACTATTGATGGAACACTTTTCATTAAAGGAACAGGAAATGACTTGATACTGGTTCAAGTTTATGTAGATGACATTATTTTTGGGTCAATTAATTTGAAGCTCTACAAAGACTTTAAGAATCTGATGAAGATTAGATTTAAAATGAGTGCCATGGGAGAACTAAATTTCTTTCTAGGAATTTAAGTGAAGCATGTTGACAATGGAATCTTTATAAACCAGTCAAAGTATGTGCAAGACATACTCACTAGATTTCATATGACTGAGTGCAAGGTTGCTAAGACACTCATAGCCAAAAACCACTTCCTAGGACGAGATCTTAAGGGGGAGTGTGTTGGTGAACATCTATACAGGGCTATGATTAGTTCTCTTATGTACCTCACACCTAGCAGGCATGATATCATATTTGCTACATGTATTTATGCAAGATTATAAGTCCCCGTTCCTGGGACGCTTACAAGTTGGTATCAGAGCTAAAGTTTAAGAGAATTGGGTAAATATTTTCAAGACCTAATCTTAAAATGAGAATGGGATGAAAGGAAATGGATGCCAGTCCTAGTAGCTACATGCCTGCAGGTAAAAGTTTTATGTAAAAGTTTTATGTAAAGGTTTTATGTAAGTAAATTTTAACCGGTATTATGTGCGCATGTTATGTGGCTTGTGCATCTGTGCGGATTTAGATACTGATGTAGTCAGGATAGGAAATGCTTGGGGAATGAAGAGTAAAGTAAGTGGCTAAACACAACTGGCCACTGTGATTAGGGACTTATTATACTTGACATATCTTGAGCTATTACCTTGATTGACTGTGTTGGTGTTTGAATCTTGTAGTGTTTAGATGGTTGGTGGTAGGTCTTTTGAGGATTCGCGTGGTGGTGGTCATGGTGGATGTGGTGTTAGACTGTGTGTCACGAGGAATAGAGCTAAGAATGCTGAGACGGTTCCTGATGAGCCAGCGCTTCGTCACCAGGACGGTGAGGACGGGAGTGCCAATCTGAGAGCTTCAATGAAGGAGGCAGTAGCAGAGGAAGTCCAACAGGTCATGCAGATGATTTTGCCGACTGTAGTGAATGAGGTCATTAGAGCTATGAAGGAGGATGAGAAGAAGGAGAGTGAGAAAAGAAAGACCTCTAGACGAGGAGGCGAGGAAGGAGGTCTAAGGGGAAGGGAGCAACTGGAGACTGACATGGTTGTCTCCAGTGATGATGAGGAAGCTGTGCAGGAGACTACGAAGGGATGCAGCTATGGAGCATTCCAAAGGTGTAGGCCCCCTATGTTTGATGGAAATGGGAGTGCAGCGGCTGCACAATGTTGGGGGAGAGAAATGGAAGCGGTACTTGAAATTAGCGAGTGTCGTGAGGATCAGAAGGTGAAGTTTGCTACCCACTCATTTGTGGATTCAGCCTTGTGCTGGTGGGACAATATTGTTAAGGCTGAGGGCACCAGGGTAATCGGGAGGATGAGGTGAAAGGAGCTGAAGAGGTTAGTAATCAAGGAGTTTTGCCCTCATAGAGAGCTTGACAAATTTGAGAAGGAGTTCCTGCAGCTAAAGGAGGGAACGATGACTCACCAACAGTACACCATGAAGTTCAGCGAGATGGCAAGGCTGGTGCCAGATCAGGTGAAGCCTATGTCACGAAAGATCAAAAGGTATATTCAAGGTCTGCCAGCAGATATCCACAAACATCTGATCGCTGCCCGGCCAGGGACGTTTAGGTCAGTGGTTGACTTGGCGGGGAGGATGTATGACTAGCGAGAGGCAGTGGCGATGATGGATGAGGAGGAGGAGCGGAGTTATGTTAAGAGTGGGAGCGGAAAGAGGGATAATGATGATGGTGAATTTGTGACTAGAGGTAAGACGATGGGGTTCAGTGATCAGAAGAGGATGACTGAGAGGGAAGAGGTATGCAAGAAGTGTGGTAGAGGCCACGCGGGGGAGTGCAGATGGGGATCGAGCGTCTGTTTTTAGTGTGGAAGAGAGGGCCATAGGGTGAGGGATTGTCATATGGCTAGATGTTACGACTGCGGCGAGCCTGGAAATTTGAGCAGAAACTGCAAGAAGTTGAGAGCACAGAGCTCCGATGCAAGGAAGGATGACAGAGGATGAAGGTCAGAGCATTCGCTATGACCAGGAGGAGGCTAGAGCGGACTTCGACGAGACGTCAGGTACGTTTCTAGTAAATTTAAATTTGTGCCTTGTGCTTGATTTGTGGTGCTAGTAGTGGTTTCATTCCTGCTGCCTTGTGTTAAGTTGCACATTAGGAGTAGGAAGATCGATGCGTCCTTCGATGTAGAAATTACTATTGGTAAGTCCACTAGGTTACCTGATGCCATAGAGGATCGCGCGATAGAATTGAGAGAGCACGTGTTTCCTGCTAGACTGTTCAGGACAGCCATAGGTAGATAGACGTACACCTTCGGGTGAATTGGCTGGAACCTATGAGAACCGAGTGCTGCAAGAAGATGGTTTGAGCCAATACCGAGTGCTGCAAGAAGATGGTTTGAACGACCGCGCCCGAAAGGAAGTTCGGTGCCGATCTACGGTGATTAAATAATGATGAAGGCCTCGTTTTGGGAAAAGAGATCATCCGAATTAGAAGGTGAGTAAAGTTAACACTGTGAAATAAAGGACCAATCTGAATTGTTGCTCGGGTAAAAGAAGTGGCGTATCAACTGGGGCTACTCGATGTGTTAAGTGAAGTTATCCGACATTTCATGTATCTCGTCTAAGAAAGTGCTCAATCGATGAGGATGTGATCGTGCCACTTGTGAATATCGAGATGGATGAAGGATTCAACTACGTGGAGCAACTAGTGGTCATTTCTGATAGAAGGGAAAGAAGGGCTAAGTCGAAGGATGGTTCCACCTGTGAGAGTACAGTGGAGCCCAGAAGGGGGACTAAGCCTACGTGTAAGATCAAGGAAGAGGTGAGACAGCGTTACCCGTGACTGTTCGAGAAGCGACAGGTTTCGGGGCCGAAACCTATATAAGGGGGGTGGACTTGTAACACCCCGAAGTTTATTAAAAAGAAAACATAAAGGAAGTATCTAGAAAGAAAAGATATTAGGCACAAGTTGAAGGGGGCAAAGTGCAAAAGTGCACAAACTTCATTATTTTAATAATATAAGAGGTATGGCCACGTCTTTAAAAGCAGAGATCTGCTTTTTGGTTCTCGGCCAAAGAAGAAGAAGAAGGAAATTTTGGGTTTTTGGAGAAGAGGAAGAAGAAGCTGCTAAGGTTAGTTCTCTAGAACACGAGTTCGGTTTTAGTTGGTTTTAAGTCCTAAACTGAAGTTCTTGATGTTTTAGAAGTTGTTCTCGGGAATTTGAAGCTGAAATCGCAGGTGGAAGTACCTGGTTTGAAAATCTGCTTCAGGTGAGTTTCTAGACCCCTCTTTTAAAGATTTTAAAGTGTTTGGTGGCTATTATGCATACCGGGAAAAGGTTTTTTCAAAGATAACCATATGCTTATGCTTGTTGTTGTTTAACCGTATCTGTTGTGGTTGTGTGTTTGGTTGTGGTTTAGTGGTTAGAATTTTTGTTAGAATGTTTAGATGCCCTTAATATGCTAGATCTGTGCTTGGTAGTGTTAGAATGCCTTTCGGATGATTTTTGGCAGGTTAGACTCGCTTCAGAAAGATCCCATGCGCCCAAACAGTACCCTTCATGCGCCCAAAAAGTTGGCGATAAGCCTAAGTGTTGCTCATGCGCCCAAGGGTCCTCATGCGCCCCGGTGGTGCGCCCAAATAGTGTCATACGCCCAGGAAAAGTGTCCGAATGCCTAAGTATAGATGGTGCACCCAAATAGTGCTCATGTACCCAGAATTGTTTCTGTGGCCAAGTGTTGGAACGCCTGAACAGGGCTCATGTGCCCAAATAGTTCCCATGCGCCCAGGAGCTTTTATACTTAGAATTTTCTGCTGATGCGCCTAGAATGTTATGTTGTGCCTAGTTTTGGACTTAGGGCATTCTTAGGGGCTTTAAGAGCTGATGTTTGATATAGGTCCCGTTGGGATGTGGTGGCTTATGCATGATGTTGTGTTGTGGTTTGTGTTGTGTGTGTGGTGTGTTGTCTTTCTTCATTAAACGGTTTTCATAAAGTATGTATTATGTTTTATTATACGTTATGTATGATGTATGGCTTTACGTGGTGTGACGTATGATTGAACGTAAAGTATTATGTAACGAAGCGAAAGACAATAATAATGAAAAGTGGAACGTAATAAAAGTCTTGCAAGCAAGACTGAGGTGAGTGACTGTGTTGTCTAAAAAAGACTCATTAGCCAAGGTTGAGGTGAGTGACTGTGTTGTCACAAAAGACTTGTATGCCAGGCTGAGGTGAGTGACTGTGTGTCACAACAGACTCGTAAGGGGTTTAATCTAAGAGATTGACCCGAGTGATGTCTTGATGCTCTCCCCGATGCTGTGTCGGTCTTCGAACATGACGCGGGGGTTTGTTTACAGACCCCGACATAGTACCCGTCTTCGGACATGAGTTGGGGGTGTTGAAAACAGAGAAGGGGTCCTTGTCACGTACCCCGGTGCTGTGTCGGTCTTCTGACATGATACGGGGGTTTGTTTACAGGCCCTGGCATAGTATCGGTCTTCGGACATGAATCAGGGGTATTGCATGAGACAGGATCCAGATTGAAGTGAAAGATAATAATAAAAGTACAAAATGTATGAAATGAATAGTGATGAAGATAATAATAATATTATCAATGTGTACATATGATGTGTGATCGCATACGATTACGAAGGTTATGTTTTAACAAAAGTAAGGTATTTTATTTATAAAACTAGAAATCACTTAGCGTCGTTGACTTTTTGTATGCATAATAGTTGGCAGGTACTTTGTTGATGCTGAGGAGTTGCAGGCATGGATGCATATGTTACTAGGGACGTTTTGAGTCTGGCATCCACATTTTGACATGTTATTGTATTTTGATATGTAAACGATTTTGTAACGAGATAACATGTTTTAATTATTAATGTTTTTAAATTTATTTTGAATATTTTATGCGATGACGGTCCAGCTGTAAGCGTCCCTGGAACGGGGCCTTACAAAGATATCAAGCCAACCCCAAGATGTCACACCTGGTTGTTGTCAAGAGAATTCTCAGATATCTTAAAGGTGCTCCCAAACTAGGCCTTTATTATCCAAAGAATTTTGACTTCAATCGATATGCCTATATAGATAATGACTATGTGAAATATGACTGTAAAGTCTACATATGGGGGATGCCAATTTCTTTATGGAAGGATAGTCTAAAGGCAATGCAAGAAACAATCCTGTGTGTCTTCATCAACTGCTGAAGTTGAATACATTGTTACTGCAAGTTGCTCTGCTCAAGTGCTTTGGATTCAGAATCAGATGCTGACTATGGATTCAACTCCAAGGAGAATCACATCCACATAGACAACAACAGTGCTATCTGTATTACAGAGAATCCTATGCAACACTCAAAGACAAAACATATTAATATCATGTATCATTTGATTAGAGATAATTTTTAAAAGGGATTGATAAAACTAGTCAAAATTAACACAAATAAACAATATGCTGATCTGTTCACAAAAGCTTTTGATGAGCAGAGATTTATATATATCTTGTATCAGTTATTAGGATGATTAACTTTGAGTAGATTTTTTTCTTAAACTAAACTCAAGATTATTTATAAACAATATGTGTGTCTTAAGTTGTCTATATCATCACCATATAAGCCCAGTTTACTTTGGAAGAGCCTTTTCAAAACTGATATCCCTTAGAATTTTTTTTTGAATTTTGAATAATCTTTCTTTTGAAAGATATCAAGTTATCTTCAGAAGAAAATTATGTCTTCAAAACAAATAACTACTTCTGAGAAATTAACCTTCGGAAGAAATCCTGATGTATTTTCCGAAGCTTATTTTTCTCACCAAGTACTATGTGTATTGAAGGATCATTTTTTTCTGAAAGCAATTAAGTCTCGAAAGTTTTATTCTCTTTTATGAATAAAATTTCTGGTATTTGATATCTTCTGAAGCAAAATTTATCTAGGAAGTAAAATTACTCTAAGTAATTTTCTTCTGAAGCAAATTCTTGAAAAGCTAAGGAATATCTTTCGAAGACAAATTAACTTCAGAAGATTTTAGACTTCCAAGAAAACTACCTTTTTGGGCACTTTTTCAGAGGTGGGACCGACATCCTGATTTCAAAGTTTATCCTCTTGCATTGACTTTGCCTCAAATCCATACCCTATATATATTGGTACAATGGTTCCCCCTCTTTCTTTCTCCTTCATCTACACAGATTCAAACCCTAAATTCACCCAAAGCCGACCTTGTTCTTACCTTCCTTCACCTCAAAGCTACTTAAAATGGCCAACCCTGATCCCCAAAACCAACCTGATTTCTCCATGCAACTACACAGGAAACATAATCAAGTTGCTCTGTTGTCGTCTGAAAAAGATCCTGGTTTCTCAAACGTTTCCCTTTTTTTTTTGCTCTATCCAACTACCTCACCACCCTTACTATAGACCCTCCATTATATGAAGATCAACTGTTAGAGTTCTAGAGGACATGCCAAGAGGTCATCTTGGACGGTAAGAAGGCACTGACTGCCACAGTGTAGGGGAGGACACTTTTCATCACTCCAGCCACTACTAACACTCATCTGAGGACGGATGATGTAGAGGGTGACTTGTTCTTCCCTAAATCTGTTGTTAATGACTCATTCCGGCAGATGGGCTATGAAGGGGACTACTCTGTAAGAACCTTCAGAAAAGGGAAGGTCTCGTACAAGTGGAAGTACCTCCTCCATGTGGTCATCCACTCCCTTTAAAACAAGCATGGAGGATGGGACCAAATTCCTGAAGACCTTTCCTACATCATCCATAGAATGGTTCAAGAGGTCAAATTCAGGTATTCTCAATTTGTATATACAAATCTACTTGCAAACTTGGACTCCTTAGAATATTATATGTTCCCTAGATATGTCCTGTACATTCTTAACTAAAATTGGGACAGATGAAGCCCGACATCTTTAAAATAATAAGAGAGCCAACTGTTGGCTTCTCAGGGGTAGAAACAGCCCTTGTCCCAAAAATTTTAAAGCTCATTGCTCAAGGTGATAACTTGGCAACACAAGCCAATATTGAACCCCACCTTTTACATCTGCACCACCCACACAGCAACAAATCACCATCACCTACCAAAGAAAATCCAAACGAACCCCTGCTCAAGCTACCCAGGTTGAACAGGCCCCCAAATCACCTACCATGCAAGAAGAAGTGGACACTCAAGCTCCCACATCTCCTGAGGAGTAAACCACTCCTATTATTTCAAGAGTTAATTACATAGATTGTCCCTATGATTTATGGAAAATAACATGTTTGGGTACTAAGGGTTTCAAGTAACAAGTTTGAGTTTTATGCTTTTAATTTTGTAACGAGTTTAGGTATTAAGGCTAATGTTCGTTAGTTTTTCTGTTAAATTAAAATAAAATGACTCAAATACCATTGAGAGGGACTAATTATGTAATTACATATACCTATGGACTATACATGTTAATTACTCAAACTAAAATTATAAAAAACTCAAAGCCATCCCCCTTCTTGTCTTCTTCCAAGTTCCACCAACCGGCAGCTACACCACCAACCACCATCGTACCCCAACCCTTACTTATCGAAAACAATGGTGTAATAACACCGCTTGCTGACCAAACCCTCAGATCTTTGTCGATCCTTGTGTTGGGCTTTCAGCTCTCACATAACGGATATGATGAAGAAGGTTAGGGTTTCGTTTGATTTCACATAAGGATTAGGTTGATGTAATCAGATCTCAGACCACAAGTGTTGTTCCATCAATCGATTCTCACGCTCTGAAACAACTTCTATTTGAAAACCCTAATTTGGTACCTGATAACCCTAGATTTATGGAGAACCCAAATTAGTGGATTTTCGGGAGCAGAGAGTTGAATTTCTCTGAATTCAGATCAGTGGAGGCTGCAACCGGTGGTAGAAACGGTGGTTCGTCGTATAATAAGGTGGAATCCGGTAAGATTTTGAACTTCGGTGAGGGTAAACGAAGTTGTACCACCGCCGGAGCTCCTTCTCCGGTCAGTCTCACTTCATCATAACAGTAGCATAACGGGAGCCTAGTGGGTGATTGAGGTTGTCACCAGAAAATGATGGTGAGGGATGTTGACGGCAGCCAGGGTTGGTAGATGGGATGTGGTTGGTGAAGTTAAAGAAAGAGACAAAGAGGGATTTGGTAAGGAAGGGGGAAAGGGCGGTGATGGTTGCTAGTGATGCCGAAGGCGGGGGCCGGCGGTGGCCTGCAGTGATGTCCTTCGGTGGTGGTGGTGAGAGTATTATTTTTTGTAATGAATATATATATGTATATATATCTATTCTATCTGTATGTGTGATTGTGTGTGTGTGTGTATATATATATATATGTGTGTGTGTGTGTGTATGTGTGTGTGTGTGTGTAAAGAGAGAGAGTGCGTGTGATGTATAAATATATTATTTTAATTAAATTACATAAATAGTCCCTTTAAGAGTATAGACATGGAGGACTCACCACCCTTATTTGCAGTTGTCCATACTCAACAACCTCCTCAGGTCTATATTGATGTGGACTCACTCATTCATACCTTGTTTGAGAAGGGTATACCAAGGGCTATGCCTGCTCTATCTCACTATGCTAAGAACCCAATAGTGGGATGGAGATATGATGATTAAAAGAGAGCCCTGATAATCTCTAAGTCTCAGGGGCAACAAGAGATTTTTAACTTCTACACCCTGAGATTCTATAAGAGCACCTATCTAGTTGACCTTCCACTTGCCAACCTAAGTCAAAACAGGCAAGGTGCAAGGTTAGCTGATAGGATTCAATAGAGGGTGCTTGAAGAGTTCAAGCTGAGGACAAGACTATATAGACAGAGGCTAGTAGGAAAACTGTTGGTCAACTGGATGCTGAGGTAGACCCTAAGATTAGCTTTGAAGGGGAAACCTTGTCTAAAGGCCCAACAATTAAGCCTGTGAACCTTGAGACAGGAACTGCTTCTGCACTCATTACCCTCATGAGGCACCAGCTGGTGAAGGTGTTTCACAGCCTCTCTCTTGCTAGAGCTCAAGTACATCACCAAGCAATAAAGGCCAAAGCTATCTCCATCTTGAGTCACCCAAGCCTGTGAGTGACTAAGGAAAAAGGAAATTGACTCCTGAGGAGATTGAGGAGTAGTAAAGAGAGAGGAAAAGGAAGGCAAGGGGAGAGAGTTCAAGTGGGACCCCTGGCTTTATGGAAGCTGCAATCAAGGCTCCCCCCAGGCTAAGTACTCAAGATGATGAGACAAGGTTAGCCAGATTAAATTATTTTGGGTCCCAGAATTACAATATTGATGAATTCATCTCTCTCCCCTTTGAAGAGTTAAATGAACTGACTGACAGGAAATGGTCAAAGGAGAGGAAGGAGGCTGAGGATGCAGAGTTGCTCCTCAAGGTCAAAGAAGAAAGAAAAAGAAAAAGAATCTACCAAGCTCTTATCCTCTCCCCAGGTCAGGAAAGTCCTGAGGCAGAGACTGTGGCTACTGAGCAACCAACTTAGGTAGATAAGGAACAAGATAGGCAAAACATGATAGCGTACCTGAGTGCCATAGGTCTCTATCAGGCAGCATACCTTCTTCCATTACCTTATGACTACATAGAATTTGAATACCCCAAGAAGCTAAAAGAACAAAAAGCTGCTAAGAGGAAGATGAAAGAAGAGGCTGCTAAGTCAAGAGCCACCATCCGAGCCAATCAGAAGAAGTATGCTGACAGACTAAAGATGGTGAGCTTCTTAAAGCTCTATGGATTCTTCGAAAGGAGGCTTGGTCCAATGTCTCTATCCATCATGGATGAGCATATTAGAGTGATCAAGCAAAAGATCAAGAGGGGTGAGCTTGTTGACTTGCATTCTCCATCAAGTTAGGCTGCACCTAAAGTTGAGGTCAAGGTTGAATCACAAGAGATAACTCAACATGGACCTAGTGCTACATCACAGCCAGCTTCATCTTCTGATCCATAGAAAGGTCCTGATCCTTCTTCTTATGAACGAATGAAGGACAAGGATCCAACTGAGGAAGACAACCAAGGACAATCTGGTACTACAGGCTAGTCTCCTCAGTTAAAATATAAAAAGAGGAAAAGGATGGCCATTAGAAGAGACAAGAAAAAGAAGAAGAAGTCCAAGGCATCTACCTCTACACCTCAAGATGGTTCAAAACATCCTGAGGGTGATCAAGAAAAGGCTGCTCATCCAACTCCTATTCAAGTAGAGCCTCTTGCTACTGAAAGACCCATCATGTCTTGGATGTTTGCCACCAATCCAGAAAGATGGTATGTCACTAGAGATCAAGGGGGTCAAGATGTGTATTTCAAGCAAAACATACTTGACCTTCCTATGCCTGATCTTTATGACATGAGCAACTGATGATGAAGAAAATGGTCTTGATTCTGATGAGGACTGTCAACAGATGAAGATCAAGATTTAAAGGTTTCCTTAGGTTTTCGTAGCATTAGCCTAGGGGAAGTTTGTAAGGATTATACTTAGAGTCTGACGCAACCCAAAAAGCTCTCAGCATGCACATGCAAGAACAAGGAAGTTACTTTAGAAGATTTGATATAACTCAAAGAATTATATCAAGTATCAAATCTTCTGAAGCCAAAAGACCAAACCTTCCAATGCCAAAGATGAAGTCTTCCGAAGCTTCAAAGACAAATCTTCCAAAGCCAAAACTTACATCATTACTATTATTACTATTTATATATATGAATGTTATTATATTAGTAATATCATAATTATATGAATGTTATTATATTAGTAATATCATAATTATTATTGTTATGTCAAAACTTACATCATTACTATTATTACTATTTTTATAATTATTATCCTAATTAACAGCAGCAGCAGCAACAACAATAACAACAACAACAACAGCAGCAGCAACAACAACAGCAGCAGCAGCAACAACAGCAGCAGCAACAGCAACAGCAACAGCAACAGCAACAACAACAACAACAAAAATAATAGTAAATTACACAGATGATCCCAGTGGTTTAGTCTAAATTTTATATTTAGTCCCTAAGCTTTGAATTCTACAAATATAGTCCCCAACTATTATATTTGCTTTAATCGGTAGTCCAAAAAGTTAACATGACTTAAACTATCTATTACATATATGTATATATGTGTATATCTATATCTATATATACGTATATACGTATATATACGTATATATACGTATACACGTATATATATACGTATTTATACGTATATATACGTATACACGTATATATATACGTATATATATACGTGTATACGTATATATATACGTATATATATATATATGTATACGTATATATACGTGTACACGTATATATACGTATATATATACGTATACACGTATATATATACGTGTATATATGTGTATACGTATATATACGTGTATACGTATATATACGTGTATACGTATATACGTATATATATACGTATATATATATATGTATATATATAATTACTATTGGTTCAAATGATCGTATAAACGTGCAATCCTCAAGTTATCACTATTTCCAATAACTTGGGGACCAAGTAATGATACAAGAATAAACACAATCAAGCAACACCCATTTGAAATATGTTTTTGATAAGATGATAAAGAAAAATGCTATAAGATAACAATAATAAGCTCCTAGCAATACACAATAAACTCAAATCAGTAGTATCTCATTAATGTCTCAAGAGATACCAAATGATCAAACAAACAAACATATTTATACAGGACCTTGTTTCGCATGGTGCGAAATTGTCATGCTCTGTGACCATGTGAAACTACCGAGCGAAACTACATTTTCGCATGTAGTTTCGCATGCCACAGAATACACAATACTAACAAAACTAAACTAGATCATATTACAATAATAACTAAACTATAACTAACGACAACGTGAATACCATCCTATACTTGATCATCAATACCCCCCCTAGGGGGGTATTCACCTGTCGGGTCTTTTAGGTTAGCTCCTTCCGATGCTTTCTCAAACATCCTTGCCAAGTCCATCACTTCTGCTTCCCGATCATCATGTTCCTACACACTTTTTTCGAGCTGCTTGATCTCTGATCTGACTCCCCTAG
This sequence comes from Flaveria sonorensis, assembly GCA_025506505.1. Taxonomy (NCBI): domain Eukaryota; kingdom Viridiplantae; phylum Streptophyta; class Magnoliopsida; order Asterales; family Asteraceae; genus Flaveria; species Flaveria sonorensis. Next base: position 72,895,175 of record CM046433.1, on the reverse strand, counting down.
CTTTGTTGGCCACTCTCTCAAACAAACTAGCCTCCACCTTGGTCTCTTCTCCCCCACCAAACTTAATCTGATTTCACATAATACCTTCAGATCATCATCACAAAATGAGAATACTTCCATTGATTCAAACAATCGTATTTCATTTCCATCCTTCACCTGCACTACTGCCTCACCAGATTGGTTATCATAGAACCATTTCTCAAACTTCTACGGTATTGAGTTTGCTGATCTGGTACCCTCACCTGATTGACGGTCTTTGCAGGCTTCAGCTTCAGCACTATCTTCCCCTTTCCCGTTTCCCAATTTAAATCTTTCTTTGACCTCCTCCTCTCTATCTTCATGTATCCAAAAGTAGCAAAATTGTCCTGAATGCTCTGGCGAATTTCATGTTCTAGCAATATGGTATGCTCGCTTAAACCAGAATCTAGTAGGGGGATCTCTGCTAGCCTTCTCAAATCTCACCTAGGAAGAGTCTTAAACACCATTCTCTTGTGTAGATATAAGATCCCCCCATCCTCTTTATCATAAACATCTTCAGTTCAGGATTATAATTCTAACTCATTATCTTCTTATCATATTCTTTCCTGTCTGGTTCTCTAATGTTTTGAAAGAGTGGGGTTAGCTTTTCTATCGCTTCCACCTTTATGAACCAATCTTCTTTATGCATCTTTATGATGTCTCCTTCAGTTGAACTCCTCTGAGACACGTATGTCTTTAGTCTCTCTTCTACTTTATAGAATTCTGGCTCAAAATCATAGTCTACAAGTTGTTCTTCAACCTCCTCATCTTCATCTATTAACTTGAGCTCTACATTTCTCTTTTCACCTCCTGCTCTCTCCTCCCTGATCACATCATCTCCACTAAGATTAGCCTCTATATCCAACCCCAAATCTATAAATCTATCCTCTATCACCTCATCAACATTCCCTCCAACGTCTCCTTCACCGCTTCCTATAGCATCGCTTCCTCCCACATCACCATCTCTATTATTTTTCTCAGCTTTAACAGTTTCAACACCAACATCACCTCCACCATCTCAATATCCACCAACACCATTACCATCAGCTTCAGATGACTTGTGAATGAATGTATACTAAGATGTGTTAGTCATATCCTGAATTTCCTTATCAGTTGGTACATTAGCAACACCACCTCTTCTTCTCCACTGGCTTACTTCTTGCAGCAATCTTCTAATCAAATCTTATTAGTTTAGCATCATCTTCTACATTTCATCCATCTCCTTTTCCCTCTGCCTCTCTACCTCTCTCTTTCAAGTTTATCAGTTTAGTCTTGATCATACTTAGCTTGTTTGATAAAGATGTGTTAACATTCCTGAATACATCCTCATCAAGTCCTTTCTTTGTCTCCCAGCTTCTTCTGTTGGCCTAGTCTCTGGAATTACTGGTTGCTTGCTTTTACTTCTCCTTTCTAGTGCAGAAGAATCAGCTATAACTTGGAAAGATGATTTCTCTCCACTCTTCCTTTTCTTCCTCAACTCTTCCTCCATTTTATCTAGTTGCTCCTCAAACATCATCTCAGTCTCTCTTGTATACTTCTCTCTTTTCTTCCTCTCCTCTACATTTCCTCCACTTACTGCTACTCTCTGTTCCTCCAAAGGGATCATGATCTTGATGTAGTTCCATTTATCTTCAGTGTACATATTCGCCAGCAAGTATGAAATTTTTCGAGAAAAATCGTGCCCAGAGGTAGCACAATCAGCAAATATTCTCGGGTTCATAGGGGTCAACTTCAGCTCATCTCCAAGTTTTAGTATGTTTGGCTTCAAATAATCGAGAATGGTCTAAATGAATCTGGGGTATAAAAGCCACTTATCCTTCTTTAGGGCCATGATGTTCTCCAGCAGATAGTCATGAATAGTCTAGGCAATGTTTGCCTTTTCTCCTCTATAGAATATGATCATGGTTGTGGACAACTTCAGATTCAACCCATCAGATCCACCCTTTCTATAATCCAAGTAACTGATGAAAATGTGCGTAATAAACCTCCATTCCTTTGATAGATACTTCTTCTTGATCTCGTTTCTTTTCTCAAAATTGGTTCCCTCGTATCCAATTGCTTTGAATGCTGTAATAACTTCAAAATCAGACATCTCAACATCCTCACCCATATAACCTTCTAGCCTCAAAGCCTTAGCTACCGTCTCAACTTTGATCTCAATCAGCTCCCCCTGAACAGACGCTCTAATGATCTTTTCTTTGGAATCATAATCAGCTGTTCTCCAAAAGTCTCTGATCTGTCTTTCATCTATTACAGGAGAGTGAGAGATTACGTAGTGAATGTGAGACCTTTTCAACCAGGAGATAGCGTATTGAAAACCAGTGGTCTTTGGGTCTCTATCATTTAGATAGGCCACCACGTTTGATCTCGGATCAAATTTTAAGCTTCCATAGGATCTGTAGGTGAAATCGAAAGCTTGTTAGTTCAATAGTATTAATTAAACACTTAGTACAATTAGTTTCGCAACCAATTTCGCATTGAGAAACTATAGTTTCACACAATGTACGAAACTATAGTTTCACATAAGCTGAGCGAAACTGTTTGGACTTAGACATAACAAAAATCAGAATCGCAGATACTTTCGCACGGCGAAAGTATAGTTTCGCAAGGGCTACGGAACTATAGAGTCGCATGATCCGACCGAAAGTGTTTAGTGCACAAGGGCAACAAGACTAGACAGTTTCGTTTGGACCAGAGAACTTTCGTTTAGTTTCGCACAAGGACACCTTAGTTTTGCACAATGACTGTGTGAAACCCAAAAGTCGCAGATTGAATTTTTGTCTCAAAATCCATTCAAAACACATTTCCACGGTTCGAAATAGGTTAATAATCGATCTTTACCAGTTGGAGCTATGAAATAACAGCGCAAATGACAATTTTTATTGCATAATAGAATAGTGACGGCGGTTTATTAGAAAAAACTAGAGTTCTTTCGCATATAGCGACCCAATGGTCGAAACAAATATTTATACCACACAGTTTCGCGTAGGCCAAAACTATAGTTTCGCACAGCGAAATAATAGCGACACTGCCAGCGAAGCTATAGTTTTGCACGCTGAGCCAGTCAGCGAAACAATAGTCTCGTAAGTCAAATCAATAGTTTCACACAGCGAAATAGTAGTTTCACATGGAAATTAACTTTAATGTAAAAAAGAGACTTCTCCACCTGCGAGACTAACATAAAAGTAAAAACTCATATCAAAAAGAAAATTGAAAATTAAGAAATAAAAATAACAAAAAGGATATTAGACACCCTTTTCAAGAAATCGTCTAGAGAATTAAGGATTGGTAGGATTGCCAATATGCTTGTCCATTTAAACCCATGCCGTATTCTTTTCAACGGGTGACCTGTAACTGATTTTATCATGTTTTGGGTTCGTTTAAGAACACTCAAGTAACTTGGTTCCCACAGTCATTCGGCAAAGAACTCATCTTGTCATCATGGTTTATTGAGTGTAATCATTTATTCTGCTTGAATTCTTCTGAGAAGGACATAGATACAAAACATTTGACATCCATTAAGATATATATTTTGACATGATAGATGGATGGATGATGAGAGCTCTAGGTCTATACATAAGTATAGCAGAGGAGATGATCATTTGAGTGTGTTGATGAGAGCTTTAGGTCTATACTCACGTATAACAGAGAAGATCATCACTCTAGGTCAATGCTTACACATAGCAGAGGAGATGTTCATGTAATTTATTCATGGCTTAAAGATGAGGGAAATTTGGTAATACAGGATCAAAATAGATATCATCCACTCTCAACCCAATTTTTATAACGAGACTTTTAACTTTGTGCAAGCCGAGATGACATGGGAATGATCCTTATCACTGAGTGTTGAATCTTAGTTAAGCAACACAATCACTGTTTACTTCGTTTTAGGCCACAGGGCCTATCGACATATCCTAACGCAATGCCTCTGACCTCCTTCAGATACTATCCAAGTTTTCTGAATCCAACAGGATATAAAGATGAGATGTTATATACACGAAATCATTAAAAACGCCAATTTTAAAGTCTATTAAGTCTATTCTCTCTTAAAATTTCTATTTAAGTGCAACTAAAGAAATTTCACTTTTGAACCGGAAGACACTTTGGGGACGTGTGGGTCTCGAAGCTCCTTAGCACAAAAATATATATTATAAAATTTTAATTAATTAATTTTTTTATGTGTAAACTCAAAAGATATTAAATATTTACAGACAATCGCCAGAATTTGATTTAAAAAGATATTAGACCCAACATGTGAATCAATTCATAAAACCGAGGTTAATCAAAAGTTTTGGTGAAAAGGTCGGTCTTTTGACTTTTGGTGCCTATGGGTATAATATCTATAAAGCTCTTCTCCCGTGCATCTCAAATTGCATGGATTCTTGTTTTAATATGCTTGGTGCGGGTATGATGAATGGGATTTTTGACAATTCCAACAATCGCTTCATTATCACAGAATAGCGGTGTGTGAAGAAAGTAAATCCCGTAATCCATCCTTTTATGTTGAATCCACAGCACTTGACAGCAGCAACTTGAAGCAGCAATATACTCAGCCTCTCATGTGGATAGCGAAACTGTCGTCTGCTTTTTGCTTTGCCATGAAAAAAGGCAATCCCCAAGATATTGACATCCAACTGACTTTCTATCAAGCTTACAACCTCCATGATCGCTATGAGAGTACGCATGAAGATCAAAATTTCCTCCCTTTGGGTACCAAAGACCCAATCGGGGAGAACCCTTCAAGTAGCAGAAAATTTGTTTAACAGCTTTCTCATGAGATTCCTTTGGATTAGTTTGATATTAAACACAGTAACACATAACGAATGTAATATCTAGACGACTCGCGGTGAGATACATCAGTGATCCGATCATTAAGCGATAACAGTGAGCATCCACTGGCTTTCCATTGTCATCAGGAGTTAAGCAGGTTTGTGTAGAAAATGGAGTAAGTTTCAAAGAAGCATCATCCATGTTATACTTCGATAGGATTTCCAGTATGTATTTCTCTTGATGGATAATAATTCCATCGAACTTTTGTTCGACTTGGAATCCTAAAAAGAAGCACATCTCCCCCATTATGCTTATTTCAAAGCATTCTTTCATCACTTCTTCAAAATCTATACATAACTTCTCATTTGTTGATTCGAAGATGATGTTGTCAACATACACTTGCATAATGAGCACATCTCTGTTAACCACATTCTTAAACAAAGTCATGTCTATAGTTCCTCGTGTGAAACCTTTTCTGAGAGGATACTATGTTAGGGTTTCATACCAGATTCTAGGAGCTTGATGTAATCCATACAAGGATTTATCCAATTTGTAGACTTTCTCAGGAAAATCTAGATCTTCGAAACTTGGTGGTTGACAAACATAGATCTCTTTGGCAATGTCTCCATACAAGAATGCACACTTTATGTCTATCTGGAAGACTTTGAAGTTTTTATGAGCTGCATGAGCGAGAAAGATACGAATGGCTTCAATCTGGGCCACAGGGGCAAACACCTCAGTGTAATCACTCCCTTCTTCTTGAGCAAATCCTTGAACAACCAGCCTTGATTTGTTTCTTATCACTACCCCATGATCATCTGGTTTGTTCTCGAATACTCACTTTGTACTAATCAGATACTTATTTGGAGGAAGATCAACTAATTCCCACACCTTCAATTTTCTAAACTATTAAAGCTCTAATTGCATTGACTCCACATAGTTTGGGTCTTGAAGTGCCATAGAGACATTTTTAGGAACAATTTAAGATAGAAAACAAGCAAAGAGACATTCATTGATTAGCCCAAATTGGCTTCGAGTCTTGACACCGTCAGATATTGATCCAATGACATAATCATGTGGGTGGTCTTTAGGGTTTTGAATTTAGTGTTTAGGGTTAAAGAATTGGATAAAATGGGTTATGGTGATGATGGTTGTGAGATGGAGACGGTAAGGTGGACGGTTGGTTAGAAAAAGGATTTTATGACTGTTGTGATGGTTTTGAATGGATTTGATATTTAGGTTCAGGATGAGGTTGAGGATCTGATTGAGGTTGAGGTTGAGGTTTTGGTTTTGATTGTGGTTGAGGTTGTGGTTCTGGTTGAGGTTAAGGATCTGGTTGTGGTTGAGGTTGAGTGGGAATAAAGAATTGACCACTTGATGAAGGAATGACATTATCAGAAAAGGATGGTAGATTTAATGAGTTGAAAACGGTGTTTGAATCATAGAACCATTCCGGATCAGAACCAGCATTGGAAACATTTGACTCTTGCCAATCAAGATAGAAAGATTCTTGCCCAATTCTTATTCGTTTGTTGTATACTCTATAAACCTTTTGAGTTGAAGAATATTCGACAAAGTAACATTCATCAGAAACTACTCCAAACTTTGAATATTGAGCTTGAGTATTCAATAATGTGCATGAGCAGCCAAAAGGACAAAAGAAGTTAATCAGTAGTTTTCGCTTGTGAAACAGTTCATAGGGAGTCTTCATCTTTTCTTTCACAATTATGACACTGTTTAGAACATAGGAGGCACAATTGACTACTTCTGTCCAGAGAACAATAGAAAGTTTAGATTCTATGAGCATAGTCCTGGCTGCTTCAATGAGAGTGCGATTATTTCTTTTAGCGACACTGTTCTGCCAAGGTGTTCTTGCAGCACTGAATTGTTTGAGAATCCCTTTGCTTGCATAGAATGATTCAAAGATCTGGTTTCTAAACTCTCTTTCATTATCACTTCTGATCACCATAACGTTTTCTATGGTCAGAATCAGCTTCTTCTAAACCTCTGCTGTCTCCCTTTTGTGTGACAGAAACCTGACCCAATAGTATCTTGAAAAATCATGTGTTACAACAAGACAGTAAGATTTCTTAGTGATACTTTTCACACTTATTGGACCAAATAAATCAGAATGTAATAACTCAAGAGGACTAGAAATGGAGTTTTCTAGTTTAAGCTTATGTGATTTCTTGTGCTGTTTTCCTTTTGCACAAGACATGCACTTTTCAATTACAGAAAAGTCCTTTTGTGGTAATCCTCTGATAAGATTATTTTTAATCAATTTGTTAATATTTTTAAAATTCACATGCCCTAAATTTCTATGCCACAGAAAGGACTCAGAAGAGGAAGCTTTTGACAGGAGACAAGTCATGGTGGAGGTTGATTCTTTGGAGTTCATATCGAGTAGATATGTGTCATTTTTCCTCGGAGCTCTCATAATCACCAAATCATCTGGAACTGAAAATTCAAGCTTAAGAAACAAACATTCATTTGACTTAAAAAGCACAGGAATATTCTTATCATAGATTTATGCTACGCTTAGGAGATTGAAGGCCAATTCAGGCACATTATTTACCTTCTCTAAGGTTAAAGAACCATTTGATACCTCACCTTAACCTATCATTTAACCTCCTTTCTTATCACCTGTAAAAGCAACATATCCTCCGTTTATTATCAGATAGTTGGTAAGAAAGTCCTTCAATCCGGTCATATGCCTGGAGCATCCACTATCAACGTGCCAAAGCTCTTGATAGTCCATCTCAAATGATCCTGGCATCTTAATTAGAGAAAATCATTTAGACAGTAGGACCCAAACCTTAACCGGCTTGGTTCTTTGTGGATATGAATTTATACAAAAAAAACTACCAACAAAATGTTTTATTCTATTTCCTAAAGATATGTTATCTACATTCCTATTTACAACCTTCGGGCAGCGCTTAACTACGTGATCATCCTTACCATATTTGAAACAACTAGATTTAAAAAATTTTCTTTTATCGTTTTGGATAGGAACATGATCCATAATAATCTCTTCCTTACATTCAGACATAAGTGAATCATAATGACTGTAAGTGATGTGCACTTCCTATGATTTGTTTTCTGAGTCCATTGGTCTGTCAGGATTTATGGATTCTTTTATCTCTAACAATCATGTGAGGGTGTTGTTTCATTTGGATTAGAAATTCGAATTGGAGTGAAAGTGGGGATGGGGAGAGAGATGAATTTTTCAAAACAATTTGATTTTGAAAAAGTTTCATGGCCTTTACTGATAATATAAACTTGTTCAATAACATTTGAAACATCAATTCTATTTGATTTAGACATTCTGGAATTAGAACAACTTGAATTTAAACTACTCAAGCTACAATCTGTACTACTAGAACTATTGTCTATAAAAGACATATTAAATTCAGAAGAATTAGAACTACAACTTCCAAGACCTCTACTTCCTCCATAATCATAATCTTCCCGAACCTCTTTAAGATTCACCCCTTTTAAACCTGGAAACAAACTGTTAGTATCCTTTTCAATTAAATCATTTGTAGGGTGAGGTGTAGGCATTAGAGAATAGCAAAAGGTTCTAGGAGGTGGAAAAACATAGGTGGTTTCACCAAAACCCAACCCTATTTTAATTCTAGCTCCCCTTTGTTTGCTATAGAGTTCCTCTTACTTCATTCCAGAAATCATCCATTTATCAAGCTTAGTTTTAAGGTTAATAGTCTCAAATTCAACCAAAGTATCAAAACACATTAAGATTTATTAAGTAATGAAAATATTACAGCGGAATAATTCATCAAAAACCATTTCATTCATTAATAAATACATTTGCCAAGTAATACATCATTGTTTAAAAGATTACAAAAGATCACTTAGTTGTATTACAAAACAACATCATTACTATTGCATGAGATGGATGCCAGTCCTTGCCCGCCAAGTAGCGTCACCCCCGTGCTATCCTCAGCAACAACATTACCTGCCAACTGATAATACATATAAAAAGTCAGTGTTGCTGAGTGAGTTCTAGTTTTATAAGTAAAATACTTACTTTGAATGAAAACCTTTCCTTTACTTTCGTTCGTGATCACACATCATACGTACCTCTTGATAATATCATTATTATCTTTTATCATCGTTCATAATCATTTGTTTTCGTACTTTCTTTCATTATTATCTTCCATTTTAATCTAGATCCTGTCATAAGCTATGTCCCATCATTTTTGCATGAAGCAACTACCATCTTGGAGTCAAGCGACAAGGATCCCATTTTCGCACGTCTTGATCAGTCACAAAGACTGACCCCCCTATGTGAATTCTTATGGGTTAGCTAAACCCCACATAGTTGAGCTAACAACCCTTCAATGAGTTGTGAACTCCCTTTTTAATTTGCTTGCAAGACTTTCATTCATTCATTATGTTCCACTTCGTTAACGTTGTCTTTCACATTCATTATATAATACTTTACATTCATAAGCATAACACACCATGTAAAGTCACCTCATACATAACATGGAACAACATCATCATACAATGCATACACGTAAACAAGCATAAGTCACCAAAACATTACTTCTTAGCACTTAAATTCTACTTCCCAAAATTTTAGAAAATTCTAAGTCTTTAAAGAAATGAGGATGAGCAAACAAATGCGGATGAACAGACAAATGCGGATGAACACCTCAAAAAATATTCCAAGTGTCCAAGGAAGTGTGCCTGAACCAAATGCGGATGACTGAAGCAAATGCGCCTGAACACTGTAGCAAATGCGTATGAACAAAAGAAATGCACATGATCACTGTAGCAAATGTGCCTGAACAAAATACTTATGCAAGTATTCAAATCTAAATATGGATGAACTAAACCAACCTGCAGTTGTACTTATGCTATATTCAGTTCCAAATTCTCATTCTTATACATTCTTAGCCCAGATCTAGCATGCTAAACACTTAGAACAAGCATACAACCACACAAATCGTTCAAGCATTCAAAAACACACACCCACATGCAAAACAGGTGCAAAACAGGTGCAATACACAAATCAGTTCATATTTTTTAGGTTGTAAAGTAGTAGGTAATATGCATTTCAGCCCCAAACAAGTTTAAAAAAAGCAAAAACGGGGATCTAGAACTCACCTCTAATAGCTTTCGAGTAAAGCTCCTCCAAACCCGAGAGCAACCTGAAGTTCAAACACCTAAACACCCAAAAACACACAATCGAACACATAAAAACACACAAGAATCAGTCAAGCAGCTCGAACACAGCTGAAACCGAGCAGGAAACGCAAGAAAACCTTACCTACAAGCAGATCTTCCTCCTTCTCTCTCTAGAAATCGATTTGCAGCTCCTCTCCCTCTCTAACAGCCGAGAAATGTCTGTAAAGGGAGAAGTGTGGGCTACCATACTTCTTTTAAATCTCATAAAGGGGCAAGTTTACCACTTGCATAGCTTTATCCCCTTGACTTGGGACATTTCACCCTTTCTTCTTTTTATTCTTCTTTCTTTTAAATTTTTGGGTGTTACAAGTCCACCCCCCTTATATAGGTTTCGTCCCCGAAACCTGTCATTCCTCGAGCAGCTATGGGTAATATTGTCTTATCTCTTCCTCAGTCTCCCACGTAGACTTGGATCCCTTCCTGTGCCTCCACTATACTAGCACCAGTGGAACCACTTTATTCTGTAGCCTCTTCTCTTTTCTGTCAATGATGACCACTGGCTGCTTCACATAATTGAGTCGTTCATCCACCTCAATGTCCTCTAGTAGCACTATCATATCTTCATTGGCTAAGAACTTTCTTAGATGAGATACATGGAATGTCGGATGAATTCCACTTAACTCATCGGGTAGTTCCAACCTGAAGGCCACCTCTCCTACTCGAGCCATGATTCGGAAAGGCCCTATATACCTTGGGCTCAGCTTACCCTGCTTTCTAAACCGGATGATCCCCTTCCAAGTTAAGACCTTCAACATGACTCTGTCACCCACCTTGAATTCAATCGGTCTATGCCTTTTGTTGGCATACGACTTCTGTCTATCTTTTTCCGCCTTCATAAAAGCCTTGATCTTTTTCAACTTTTTAGTCGTAGCCTCAATAACATTAATGCTCCCCAACTCTTTCTGCCTGATGTCACCCTAACATACAGGCATCCTACACTTCCTACCATATAGCATCTCATATGATGGCATACCAATACTGGCATGATAACTGTTGTATGAAAATTCAGCTAACATAAGTGTTCGTCCCAACTTCCTCCAAAATCAATAACACATGCTCAGAGCATATCCTTAATCATCTGTATTGTTCTCTCTGACTGACCATCTGTCTGAGGATGATAATTTGTACTGATATGTAGCCTCGTACCCATCGTATCATGGAATCTCTTCCAAAACTTAGATATAAACCGAGTGTCACGGTCAGACACTATAGACACCGGTATATCATAACATGTCATAATCTCTTTGATGAACAGGTCCACTAACCTCTCAGATGAATATGTCTCGTGGATCGGTAGAAAGTGAGCATTCTTTGTCAAACGGTCAACTATCACACATATGGCATCGTACCCCCTTGCCGTACGTGGTAACTTCGTAGTGAAGTCCATGGTGATGTGCTCCCATTTCCACTCAGGTATATCCAAAGGTTGGATCTTCCCATATGGCTTCTGATGCTCTGCCTTCACTTGCAAGCAAGTAAGGCACTTGCTCACATACTCCGCTACATCGTGCTTCATACCGGCCACCGGTAATCTTTCTTCATATCATGATACATCTTCATAGCATCGAGATGAATGGAGTATCGAGTCTTATGAGCTTCATTCATGATTTGCTCCTGTAGTTCTCCATAATGGGGAATCCACATTCGCCCGAAGCGGGTTCTAACTCCGAGAGTGTTCTCACCCAACTTCGAGACTAGGCCGTTCATTCTTTTGGAGTTGATTCGATCTTCCCTTAGCGCCTTATCTTGAAATTCCTTGACTTATGTCATCACATCAGAGGTCATAACCAACTGGTAAGCTTTCACCCGGATTGGCTCGGGTCTCTCCTTTCGGCTGAGGGCATCCGCCACCACGTTGGCCTTGCCCGGATGGTAGTGGATCTCATAATCATAATCTTTGATCAACTCTAACCATCTCCTTTGCCTCATATTGAGATCCTTTTGCTCAAAGAAGTACTTCAAGCTTTTATGGTCAGTGAAGATAGTGCACTTCGTCCCCGTACAAGTAAGGCCTCCAAATCTTCAATGCAAGGACCACAGCCGCTAGCTCCAGGTCATGAGTAGGGTAATTAGCCTCATGGATTTTTAACTGTCGGGACGCATAGGCTATTACCTTCCCCCGCTGCATCAGCACGCAACCCAACCCCGAATAAGAAGCATCAGAGTAGAGCACTAAGTCATCGCTCCCTTCGGGCAATGTCAGGACAGGAGCTTGAGTCAGTCTCGTCTTTAACTCCTTAAAAGCATTCTCCTGTTCCAGACCCCATACAAACTTCACCTCCTTACGGGTCAACTTTGTCAATGGTGAAGCTATCGTGGAAAATTCCTGAATGAATCTCCTGGAATTAACCACATGGCCCAAAAACCGAACCTCGCGCAACCAGAACGCGCACTTGGAGAACTTAGCATACAACTTCTCTCTTCTAAGCGTCTCCAGCACCTCGCGAATGTGACCTGTATGCTCTTCTTTGCTTTTCGAATAAATCAGGATATCATCGATAAACACAATCACTGATTTATCCAACATCGACCGACACACCCGGTTCATCAAATCCATGAAAGCAGCTGGCGCATTGGTTAAACTAAAAGACATGACGAGGAATTCATAATATTCGTATCGCGTCTGAAACGCGGTCTTCGGGATATCCTGCTCTTTAACTTTTAGTTGATGATAACCAGATCGTAGATCTATTCTTGAGAACCAACTGGCACCTTGGAGCTGATCAAACAGGTCATCAATCCTCGGTAGTGGATACCGGTTCTTTACCGTCAACTTATTCAACTCACGGTAGTCAATGCACGTCCTCATGCTATCGTCTTTCTTCTTTACAAACAAGACCAGAGTACCCCAGGGAGAGATACTTGGTAGGATAAACCCCTTATCCAGCAACTCTTGTAACTGGACCATCAGCTCCTTCATTTCTGAGGGAGCTAGTCAATACGGTGCTTGGCAACAGGTTGGGCACCGGGTATCAAATCAATCTGGAACTTGATCTCGCGGTCCGGTGGCACACCTGGTAGATCCTCTGGGAACACGTCTGGGAAGTCACACACAACCGGTACATCGGAAAATCATGGTACTGACGCGTCCACATCCTTCACATAAGCCAGGTAGGCACTACATCCACGCCTCATACACTTCTCAGCCACAACCATCGAATTCATCTTTATAACCGCAATAACTCGATCACCATAAATCGTCACCGAACTTCCATCTGACGCAGTCAACCGAATCATCTTCTTACGACACACAATATTTGCCTCATAGGCTACTAACCAATCCATCCCTAGAACCACATCGAATCCGCCTAGGGGCATCATGAATAATTTAGTAGAGAACCTATGGCCTTCTAACTCTATGTCATAATTCTCTATCAGATCAGAAATCCTAGTAGACTTACTAATGGCAGTTTCTACGTCGAAGGGCTCATCAATATTTCTACTCCTAACAGGCAACTTAGCACAGAAGTCAGCAGAAATAAAACTCTTACTAGCACCAAAATCAAATAGTACAGAGGCACAAGTTTGGTTTACTAGGAAGGTACCTGACACAATATCGGGGTCCACCCTAGCCTCCTTACGGGTCATAGTAAATGCTCTGGCTTTTGCCTTTGGCCCCTCCTTCTTAACTTCCTTCTTCACCCCGGAGCTCTTGGCCCTTGGTCTCTTACAAGCCCTGCTCAGATGGCCCTCTTTACCATAGTTATAACACCTCATCACCCCACACTCCTTTGCCATATGACCAGGCTTCCCATATTTGAAGCAAATGTTCGATCCCCACTTACACTCCCCTATGTGGTCTCTTCCACACTTACCAAACTTCTCATCCCCGTACCTGCCGACACCACCCTCCGGTTATCCATCCTTGCCTTCTTGTTGCTCGGGGTAAAACCACCACGACCAAATCGTTTACCGTTCAAGTTCCTATCACCACCACCCTTTTTGTTCACCTACACCACTGCCACTTCTTCTCTTTCATCATATAACCTCCCTGCCAGATCAACCACCGACCTAAACGTGCTCGGTCGGGCGGCGATCATGTGCCTACAGATATCCACCGGCAGACCCTGTATGTACCTCTTGATCTTTCTCGACACCAGAGTCACTTGGTCTGGCACCAGCCTTGCCATCTCGTTGAACTTAGTCGTGTACTGCTGGTGTGTCATAGTTCCTGCCTCTAGCTGTAGGAACTCTCTCTCAATCTTGTCAAGCTCCTTGTGAGAACAAAACTCCTCGATCACCATCTTCTTTAACTCACTCCACCTCATTCTCCCAATCGTCGTGCTACCCTCGGCTTGGACAATATTGTCCTACCAGCACAAGGCCGAGTCCACGAATGAGTGGGTAGCAAAATTCACCTTTTGATCCTCCCTACATTCGCTAATGTCCAACATAGCCTCCATTTCTCTCACCTATCAGTGAGTAGCAGCAGCATTCCCGTTACCATCAAAAGTCGGGGGCTTGCATCTTTGAAATGCCCTATAACTACATCCCTTGGTAGTTTCCTGTACTGCTTCCTCTTCCTTTTCATCACTGGAGACAACCATCTCAGTTTCTGGTTGCTCCCCTTCACCTGAATCTCTCTCTCTGCCGCCTCTCCCAATGGTTTTCTTCCTCTCCTCTTTCTCCTTCTTTTCATCCTCCCTCACAGCACGAATAACCTCGATCACCATAAACGGCAGGATTGTCTGCATGACCTGATGAACTTCCTCTATTGCTGTCTCCTTCATAGAGGATCTCATATTAGCCCTCTCATCACCGCCTTCATGGTGACGAAGCTCGGGCTCTGCAGGAGTCGACTCAGCAGTCTTAGCATTGTTTCTTATGACACGTGGTCGAGCACCATGACCACCCTGTACACCTCCTCAAGAAGCCTTCAAAGATCTACCACCCGCCATCCTCTAAACACTATAAGATTCAAACACCAACACAGTCATTCAAGGTGATAGCTCAAATTATTTCAAGTATAGTAAGTCACTAGTTACAGTGGCCAGTTGTGATTAGCCACTTACTTTACTCTTCATCCCCTAAGCATTTTTTATCCTCACTACATCAATATCCAAATCTACTAAGAGCACATAAATCAGTAGCACGCACACACAATACCGGTTAACTTTAGGAAAATAAATTACTTGATAGCATGTAGCTACTTGGGATGGCATCCTTCTATTTAGTCCCATTCTAAGTTTAAGTTTAGTTTTTGAAAATATTTACCCATTTCTCTTAAACTTTGGCTCTGATACCAACTTGTAAGGCCCCGTTCCCGAAAACCCCACAATTGGTCATTTGCAGCATCATTTATATCAAAACACATTAAGATTTATTAAGTAATAAAAACATTGCAGCGGAATAATTCATCAAAAACCATTTCATGCATTAATAAATACATTTGCCAAGTAATACATCATTGTTTAAAAGATTACAAAAGATCACTTAGTTGTATTACAAAACAACATCATTATTATTGCATGAGATGGATGCCAGTCCTTACCCATCAAGTAGCGTCACCCCCGTGCCATGCTCCGCAACAACATTACCTGCCAACTGATAATGCATATAAAAAGTCAGCGTTATAGAGTGAGTTCTAGTTTTATAAGTAAAATACTTTACTTTGAATAAAAACCTTTCCTTTACTTTTGTTCGTGATCACACATCGTACGTACATCTTGATAATATCATTATTATCTTTTATCATCGTTCATAATCGTTCGTTTTCGTACTTTCATTCATTATTATCTTCCACTTTAATCTAGATCCTTTCATAAGCTATGCCCTATTATTTTTGCATGAAGCAACTACATTCTTGGGGTCAGACGACAAGGATCCTGTTTTCGCACGTCTTGATCTGTCATAAAGACTGACCCCCCTGTGTGAATTCTTATGGGTTAGCTAAACCCCACACAGTTGAGCTAACAACCCTTCAATGAGTTGTGAACTCCCTTTTTAATTTGCTTGCAAGACTTCCATTCATTCATTATGTTCCACTTCATTAACGTTGTCTTTCACTTTCATTATATAATACATTACATTCATAAGCATAACACACCACGTAAAGTCATATCATACATAACATAGAACAACATCATCATACAATGCATACATGTAAACAAGCATAAGTCACCAAAACATCACTTCTTAGCACTTAAATTCTACTTCCCAAAATCTCAGAAAATTCTAAGTCCTTAAAGAAATGTGGATGAGCAAACAAATACGAATGAACAGACAAATGCAGATGAACACCTCAGAAAACATTCCAAGTGTCCAAGGAAGTGCGCATGAACCAAAAGCGGATGACTAAAGGAAATGGGCCTGAACACTGTAGCAAATGCGCATGAACAAAAGAAATGCGCATGATCACTGTAGCAAATGTGCCTGAACAAAATACTTATTCAAATCTAAATGTGGATGAACTAAACCAACCTGCAGTTGCACTTATGCTATATTCAGTTCAAATTCTCATTCTTCTACATTCTTAGCCCAGATCTAGTATGCTAAACACTTAGAACAAGCATACAACCACACAAATCATTCAAGCATTCAAAAACACACACCCACATGCAAAACAGGTGCAAAACACATATCAGTTCATATTTTTTTTGGTTGTAAAGCAGCAGGTAATATGCATTTCAGCCCCAAACAAGTTTAAAACAAGCAAAACCGGGGATCTAGAACTCACCTCTTGTAGCTTTCGAGTAAAGCTCCTCCAAACCCGAGAGCAACCTGGAGTTCAAACACCTAAACACCCAAAAACACACAACTGAACACACAGAAACACACAAGAATCAGTCCAGCAGCTCGAACACATCTGAAACCGAACAGGAAATGCATGAAAACTTACCTACAAGAAGATCTTCCTCCTTCTCTCTCTAGAAATTGATTTGCAGCTCCTTTCTCTCTCTAGCAGCCAAGAAATGTCTATAAAGGGAGAAGTGTGGGCTCGTACTTCTTTTAAATCTCATAAAGGGGCAAGTTTGCCACTTGCACAACTTTAACCCCTTGACTTGGGACATTTCACCCTTTATTCTTTTTATTCTTCTTTTCTTTTAATGTTTCGGGTGTTATAGTTACCCTTTCAGTTAAAGTATTAACTTCCATATTTCTCTCAAAAAGGGTCCTTTTTAAGTGATCATTTTGTTTTAAAGCTTCATTTAATTTAACAAAATATTTTGTTTCATTCTTTTTGAGTTCCTCATTTATTGTTTTTAGTTCACCTTCATTCTGCATTAATAGTTTGTTCACCTTATAAATACTAAATAAGTGAATTTTGCAAGCAGATGAACACATATTTTGAATTACCTCATATGGAATATCCATGACCTTCTTTTCAGCAGCTAGGGCCTTTTCGCAAATGCACACCCTTGTGTTACCCTTCACCTCCTCTTTCTTCACTGTTTTTATGGCTTCATCCTTCTCCTCTCTCTCATAATCATTAATCATGTTGTCTTTCACCTCACTCTCCTTCTTCTTATCCGCGTCACCGTTCACCACTTCTACATTTTCAGCTACCAGGGAATGATTGATTTCTTCTTCAGTCTCGGCTAACTCTACACTCCAGTCAAAGTTGGTTATGAGAGTTGTTTCTTTCTTCTACTTTTCTCTTCTTTATCACCGATTTGAATGACCCTTTTAACCCACGTTCCCGGTTTGGTGAAGATGGGAGATGGACATTCTATTTTGAAGTGCCCGAGCTGTTTGCAGTTGAAACATCTAAGCTTTGATTTGTCAAATCTGACTTTTGCATTCTGGTTTCCAAAGTTCTTTCTTCCTGTTCTCTCCATGAATCTCATTGCTCGGAGAGTGATCATAGCCATCTGCCACTGAAGGTCAGCTTCTTCCAAATCATCAGGATCCACCTGATACATGTCGTCGATAGTCATTCCTCTACCCTTCAACTCACCAGCTACCAAAGCCTCAAAACTGTGCACAAAAAACCCAAATAAAGCCATACTCTCCGATGGAACCTGAGGGAGATTTGAAGTTTTTGATGTAGATCCATTTTCGATGGACTTCTCAGAAGTACCGGTCATCCCACTATAAGCTGACATGTGCATTGTTAAATCTAAACTGGACGAAATAAGAGCAGCATTCTATGAGTAGGCTTGAGATGGAAGCATTGCTTGGTTGTACTCTCTACGTTTTAGATCAAACTCAAAAGACTTCAACTTGTTGATTATATCCATGAGCTTGTAGTCCAAAAATCCCCTTTCTTGCTTCAATATTATCACTTGCAAGCTCCATTGAGGTGGTAAAGAGTCCAAAAGCTTTGTCACTTGTTTGTTGTTTGACAGCTTCTCATTCTTGTGAGACTCTCATTCTTGTGTCCAATAAAAGGATTGAATTCTTTTTCAGCTTGAGCAGCTTTATCTTTGGCCAATTCTTCATTACCAACATAGAATTCACATAGAGCATCGTACAAGGACTTTGCACTTTTGTATTCACCAAATCTATTGTAAATTTCTGCTGACAGACACAGAGTCAAAGCACCAAACGCCTTTTAATCACGATAAATTAACTTGATATATCTCTTTGAATATTTTGCCGGATCTGCAATCTGAATAGTCACATTATCTTCTACGGAAACAGGAACATGAGTTCCTTTCACAATCGATTCCCGTTGGGTGTGATCAGTGTACAAGAAGAAAGCTTTCAAACATCTTTACCAGTCATCAAAATTTCACCATTGATTAACTTAGGGGGTCTGTTTGGTGCCACACTCTCAAGATCAGCGAGGGTAAGAGTTGTCATCATCGAAATTTAAGAAAACCCAAAACAAATCGTTTTGCACAAATCGGTAGTTTCGCAGATAGTTTCAGCACTAGTTTCGCAAACTATTTTGGTAGTAGTTTTGGCACTAGTTTCGCTGTAGTTTTGGCACTAGTGTCGACCATAGTTTCACCGAAACTATTGAACATTCATTCAGAGATAAATGGACAGCAGTTTCGCTAGAGAAACTAATCAAATTGATGAACTTTCGTTCTAGATTCATAGAGAAATCACAAGCACTAGAAATCATCTGATTGGGGTAGTTTCGCACAATACTTTCGCACTATGAATACCAGTTTCGCACAATGAATCTAAAAACCTCCTTTTTGCAAAAAATGACCCAAAAAATTACCAATACTCACTCAGAACACAACCAATTTAGAATCTAATGATTTCACAAGTTTCCAAAACACACACCACACCTTTTTCAATCAGTTTCCATAGATAACAAACGTAAAACAAATCCAAAAAGATTGAAAAAATGAATATGTCAAAAACTAACCAAAAACACAAACAATCAAGAGCACAAAGGCTCTGATACCATATTGTTGGTTCAAATGATCGTATAAACGTGCTTTTGATGAAGTTTTAACACAAGAATCCTCAAGTTATCACTATTTCCAATAACTTGGGGACCAAGTAATGATACAAGAATAAACACAATCAAGAAAAACCCATTTCAAATATATTTTTGATAAGATGATAAAGAACAATACTGTAAGATAACAATAATAAGCTCCTAGTAATACACAATGAACTCAAATCAGTAGTATTTCATTAATGTTCCAAGAGTTACCAAATGATCAAACAAACAAAATTTTTTATACAGGACCTAGTTTCGCATACAGTTCATGGTGCGAAACTGTCATGCTCTGTGACCATGTGAAACTACCGAGCGAAACTACAGCTTCGCATGTAGTTTCGCATGCCACAGAATACACAATACTAACAAAACTAAACTAGATCCTATTACAATAGTAAGTAAGCTATAACTAACGACAAGGTGAATAACACCCTATACTTGATCATCAATTACTTATTTACCCTTCTTTCCAAAATTATAAAAACCAAAATGCAAAGCCCATACTTGAGCCAAATGCTAACATCATCAAAATCCTACACTTAAACCTCCTATTCTCAAATGTGCAAACCCCTTTTAGTACATTTTGCTTCTACTCATTAATCAAAAGTGTGTAGATCAAAGTTGACATAATCTAACCAAGACTAATCTATTAAATTAGTGTCAATACATTAAGTTTCTCTATTTTGAAATCATCTGGATTATCTTTCTCAAAAAAAGAATAATCTTCTTTCATGATTTCACCTATTGTCAGTATCCTTGATGTTCAAAAAATAGCAGCTCCATAAAATCCCATTTATGACCACTCACTAATATTTGATTTGGTCCTACTATAATATGATGAATTACATCACAAGATCTTAATTCTACTTTGTGGGAATTTGAGTAGAGAAGATAAAGAAGAAGTTTAACGAAGATGATTTGGGTCTGGGAACTCCATCACCATTGACACCACTTAGCATGGGGTCGCTGATGGGGAAAGGATGAGTTTGGTCATGATTAGTGGTGGTTGTCATAAAAAACAATGGGATTTTGAGGTCGCGGGAAAAGCAATGTGAAAATAGAAGGGGTGAAAGGGGTTTGGTAGGTGAATTAGGGTTATAGGAGGTGATGGTGGAGATAGATAGAGAGGGGTGGTAAATTTGTTTAAAAAAGACTAAAATATCCTTGATTTTAACCAACCAATTTAACATCATTAAATCAGGGACAATTTTCAAAAGCAAACGTTGCATTTAAGGACTAAATCTGCAAAATTCAAAGTTTAGGGACCAAATCCAAAAGTTGAACTAAACCACAAGGACCACCCGTGTAATTTACTCTAATAATAATAATAATAATAATAATAATAATAATAATAATAATAATAATAATAATAATAATAATAATAATAACAACACATTATTAATATATATTGTTAGGATGAATTTGTCAATAGGTAAAAGTTAGAGGTCTAAGTGTAAATATTCAAAAAATATATAAAACCCCCAACTCTCAGCTACACTCCCATAACCCTAAACAATGACATCTGTCACTCTTAGTTCCATCATTTAACTCGAAACACGTTATCTTTCTTTATGCATTTATTACTTCGCGTAAGTAATCCATTTCGATCCCGATTCTTGTCATTCTAATTGACGCGTTATCCCTTACTTATAATTGGCGGTTCTGTATCTACACGATCTTTTTTAAAAGTCTCATGAACCAATTCAGGGCTAGTCAGTTGACTATCACCAACTTGAGCTCAATAGACCGGTGATCAGCACTTTCACCCATATAGTGCTTCAAATGGTGTTGCTTTGATGCTAGTGTGATAACGGTTGTTATACGAAAACTCCAGCAGAGGTAGGTGAACTTCCCAGTTATTCCCGAAATCTCACACTGGCTCACAGCATGTCTTTAATGGTTTGAATCGTACACTCACTCTACCCATGTGTTTGCAGATGGTATGCAGTGCTCATATCCAATCATGTACCCAAGGATATCTACAATGATTGCTAGAAATAAGATGTGAAACGAGTGTCACGATCTTAGATAATCGAGATTGGTACACCATGTCATGAAACCACTTCTTACAAGGAATTTGTCACACCCTCAAAATCCATATGTGGGGTTTTACCGCGAGGAGTGTGAACGAACCAGGATCTAAGTCATTAGTTACTCTGAATGACTCTATATGTAACATTTAAAAATAAACTCAGAGTTTAAAACTCTAAACCATTTTTGGAAGCATTCAATAAGTATTTCAAACCCAAAGCACTTAAATGTAAAATGCACAAAACATGCGCCCAACCATTGTAAAAGCGTATGCATAAAACCAAAATGTAAAGAATGCAAGTTTGAAGAACATATGCTTGACCTGTGCTGTGCTCCTAGGGTACCTGCTGTGCTCCTAGGGTACCTGACATTAATGACACGAGAAAAACATACTAAAGTGTCAACGCAATTGTTAGTGAGTTTAAGAGTTTGTAATTTATCATAAATAATAACAGTTGTAAAATCATAAGTAAGTGTATTGAAATAGATAGCTAATCTAATTTCATAAGTAATAACAATAGTGATTTTGTGATTGAAGCTGATAGTGTTCGTTATTTTCCTTCAGCCATGACATACCAAGTCCTGACAATGTTAGTTGTTTAGGACAATGTTGCACCTGCTTGACCTCCAGTCATACGGGTGGGGCTTGTTAGATCCAGTAGTACTACCCAAGATTTCCCGCTAGATTCCTTAATTAAGGATCCGAAAGTGTGAGGGGTTTCAATGGTATGTCACTCTATATTACACTATACACAACTTATTATAAATGGTTTGTAAAAGTAGGTATGCTTTCTACCCCAAAGAAAGTGTATGAAAAAAGGTGCATTGAACTCACCTGGTACGCAAGCGAACAAGAAAAATGAAGCTAAAGATGTGTGGAAAGACAACACGTCAAAGGTCACCTAGAACATGTGATTACATAAGTATGTGTTACTAAAGTAGCTTAACAAACCATAAGTGCTCAATCAACAATTTGACCTGTTGTTGACAAATTAAGTGAAATCTTGTTTGATTAAGTATAGTAACTCATTACCAAGATTATCATGCAAACCATTCACGTATGTCAAATTATGAACCTTAAGTTCTAGCAAAATCATCATATTAACATAGCTTATCATACAACACATGCGAACCTCAATAAACCATCATGAACAATAAAACTAGAAATAAATCCCAACTAATAAATCACACATAGAGCTTAATCACACGCGTGTATGATATTCATCATCATATCCCCATATATGATTCATACTAATCAAAAAATCAAATTACATGATGATCAAATACTATAAGTCAAACACAAAACTATAACCTTGAACAAAACTCATCACAATGTACAATTTCCATAATGAAGTTAAGATTTCCCAAACATCCAACATAACATCCAAAAGAGCAACCAACACAATCTATCACCTTAGACACTACCAATAAGCAATCTAGAATGATTCTACCACAATATACTCGCCCAATTCACAAAATCAAATCAATGATATCAATAAAGTTTTCCTTTAGGGAAAATAACATCCATTAACCAATCGTTCATTAAATTCAATCATGGATTCATTAATTTTATACCTAAATTAGTTCATAGGAATCATCTAAGCACACTAAACATCCACAATTCATCAAATTCCAAATTCTCATGAACTAAAGTTTCCTCTTATAGTAATGTATGAACGAGATGTTAATTATATGAAATTTAGGCATAATATAAACTAACATCAATACAATGCAACTAACATCATAGCATCATCAAACAATTATCAATTTCAAATTTTCAATGTATATTGAACTAGGGTTTGTTTTAGCATCAAGAACCATGAAAAACTAATTAAAATCTTACCTTTAATTGAATAATGATAGGGATTGACACTTGATAACACGTTGTAACACTTGGAACTAATCAAAATCGAATGGATTATGCTTGATCTTGTTGAAAATCGTGAAAAGGGGATGGAGATGAGGGGTTACAGCTGAATGGGTGGGTAATGGGGGTTCTAGGGTTTTTTTCTTGCTTAATTATGGTAAGAAATGTTCGAAATCTCCGATTTTATTCCATAAATTGTAAAACTAACATTTTTTATCCTTTTTAAATAATTTTAACCACAAAACTTATAAACAATAATCATATAATCAAATTGGTAAACACCACACATGAAATCATATATCACACGTAGTCACGTTATAAAGCGAAATCTGTAAATAATACTTAACATCCACGATTCACATAACCACATATTAATAATTAACATTATTAATTGAGTTATTATTAGTTAACCAATATTAATCATTATTAAATCAACAACATTCAATGATAACTAATGTGTGCTCACGCCACGTATATGCAAGACCTAACAGAATAATGAGTTTTGGTAACGGAAAATTACCGCATGTCACATTGTCCTCATGTTGAAAGAATTTTCGTCCCGAAAATTATGTCACATGATTGGGTTACATCATTGGTTTATTGCATTGGCACAACAAAATCATGAGTTGTCAAATCATCCCCATGTTGAGAGAAATTTCACCCCGAAATTTAATCGTTACCTTCACCAACTATCATTGTTGTTTCGAACAAATGAGGATACCTAAGCATCATCTAATCCTCACATTCCCACGTGAATTTCGGTTCACGTCTTGAGTTCCAACTAACTTTAACTTAAGTATCTTGCTCTACTTAAGTGTCTTGACCTCATGATCCATAACCTCAACCGGTTCTTCAACAAATCGTAGTTGTTCATCTACTTGTACTTGCTCGAGTGGTACAACCAAGTCTCATCAAATAACCACTTCTTATATGTTCAAGACATGAAAAACATTCTGAACTTCAATCAACGAGTCACGCCGATTTAATCTGTATGCCACTGGATCGATTCTTTCCAGAATCTCAAATGGTCCAACGTATCTCAGATTAAGCTTGCCTCTTTTGTTGAATCGAATCACATCTTTCCACGGTGAGACTTTCAGCAGTACTTTTTCTCCAACCTGAAACTCTAAGGGTTTCCTTCGCTTGTCAGAGTAGCTCTTTTGCCGATCTCGTGCTGCAACCATACGATTCCATATTTGTATGATCTTTTCGGTAGTTTTGTACACCAATTTAGGGCCAGACAGTTGACTATCAATAACTTTCGCCCAACAAACCGGTGATCTACACTTTCGTCCATACAATACCTTAAACGATGTTGCCTTGTGCTAGTGTGATAGCTATTGTGGTAAGAAAACTCCAGCAAAGGTAAGTGAACTTCCTAATTGTTCCAAAAATCAATCACACAAGCTCGTAACATATCCTCCAAAGTTTGAATAGTATGCTCACTCTGCCTATCGGTCTGCGGATGATAGACATTTCTTATATCAAGACATGTATCCAAATATTTCTGCAATGATTGACAGAAATGGGATGTGAAACAAGTGCCACGATCCGAAATGATCAAAACTGGTACACCATGTTGTGAAACCACTTCTTTCAATTAAATCCGAGTTAGCTTATCCATCTTATCTATTTCTTTAATTGCAAGGAAATGAGTAGACTTAGTAAGTCGATATACGATCATCCATATCATATCACAACCTCTAGGAGTTCTCGGTAACTTGGTAATAAAGTACCTGGAAATCTACTCCTACTTCCATAAAGGTCTCTCAGGTTGCTATAGCAACCTAGATGGTTTCTGGCATTCAACCTTCACCTTAGAGCAGGTTAAACACTTGCTCATATTGGTAGATGCATTTTTCTTCATATTAAGCTAACAATAGTGTACCTTCAGATCATGATACATTTTGTCATAACCAAGATTTATAAAATACTTATACTTGTGTGCTTCACTCATAACCAAGTCTCTTAGATTCCCATGCAAACGTACCCAATGCCTATTCATGAAATAATGAATCCTATCAGTTTTCACTTCAAATTGCTTGTCCATCCCATGCAAGAATTCAGATTCAATGTTTCTCTCTTTCAAGGCTTTCGTCTAAGCTTCCTTGATTTGTTCAGGTAATTGAGTTGTGATATTAAGTTGCAAAGCTCGCACTCATTGGGGTTTAGCGGTTTCCTTTCTGCTTAAGGCATCAGTGACTACAGTTGTCTTTCCTAGGTGGTATTTAATAGCAAAATCATAATCATTCAATAATTCCACCTAGTGTTGGTTCCTCATATTCAACTCTTTATGCTCAAAGATTTTCCGAAAACTCTTGTGATCTTATACCGTACAAGTAATGTCTCTAGATCTTCAAGGCAAAGACCACTGCACCCAGTTCCAGATCATGGGTAGTGTAATTCTTCTCATGCACTATTAGTTGTCTTGAAGCATAGGCTATCACTTTGTCACAAAGTATCAAAACACAACCGAGTCCATGGATAGAAGCATCACAGTAAAACATGAAGTCGTCACTTCCTTCTTGTAATGCTAGTATCGGTGCGCTACAAAATTTATGCTTCAACAACTAATAAGCTGCTTCTTAAATCTCTCCCTATCTATACGTTGCACCTTTATGAGTCAAAGCAATGAGGGGTTGAGCGATTTTAGAAAATCCCTCAATGAAACGTCGATAATATCCTGCTAGTCCAAGAAATTTCCGTATCTTACTAAGCGTCTTGGGAACTAACCAATTCTTTACTACCTCAATCTTTGCAGGATCCATATAAATTCCCTTTTAAGAAGTTCCAAGATTATGAGTAAGTGCTCCTCATGTTCCTCCTTGGTCTTAGAATTGATCAATATGTCATCAATAAACACAATCACAAACTGATCAAGGTAAGGTTTGCACACATGATTAATGAGATCCATGAATACTGTTGGTGCATTAGTTAACCCTAATGGTATGACCAAGAATTCGTAATGACCATAGCGAGTTCTGAAAGCGGTTTTGAGATGTCTTCCTCTCGAACTTGTAGTTGGTGATAGCCGGACCTTAAATCAATCTTAAAATAGTAGCTTGATCCCTAAATTTGATCAAACGGATTATCAATGCGAGATAAAGGGCATTAGTTCTTAATCGTAACCTTGTTTAATTCTCTGTAATCGATACACAAATGAAATATGCCATATTTCTTCTTAACAAAGAGGATAAGGGCTCTCCATGATGATAAGTCTGGTTAGATAAATCCTTTATCCAACATCTCTTGAAGCTATACCGACAACTCCTGCAGTTCATTTGGTGCTAACGAATGGGGTGCTCTCGTAATTAGAGCTGCTCTGGAAGTCTAATCGATCTAAAATTCAACTTGATGATGAGATGCTAGTTGCAGGATCGGTGTTGGTCTTTCAACACAAGTTTTGTATCTCACAAACTTAGTAAGTCTCACTCGGTTGATGAAGCAGAATCTCTAACTAAGTTGACAATAATATAATAAGATAATGAACACAAGAATGGTTTTCAAGATACTTGTATATATTACTTCTTAACTTAGTATCACAAGACTCTTACAAGCATGGTTACTTAAGTTACAATGAGAAACTATATATACTACTATCTACAGCCGGTAATACTTGGAAAACCAGCTGGAATTTACCGCTAGACAAATACTACATTGCTAGAAGTAAAGTATCTAAGATAAAATAATATCCTAGATTAGGTAGTCATGATAGGTCCATGACTTACCTTTTGTCACCAACTAAGTATGGTAACTGTACTAACTGATAAAGGTGAAGAGTGGATTAAAGTATGGTCAACTACATGGGCGTGGGAAAGCGCCATGCAGTGTATCAGAGTTGTCACCAGATGTCAGACAATCCATACTTATGTCTACTGGTTCATAGTTGATTCTTCCAATGGAAAAATGGCTTCGGAAGAATAAATTCTTCCGAGGCCATTTATACTTCGGAAGAATCAACTTCTTCCAAGTCTTCTGCAAGTCTTCATAACTTCATTCTTCAGAAGACTTTGTCTTGGATCTTTTAAGTGTGAATGCTTCGAAATGAGGACTACTTGGTCTCGAAAGACTTGGTTCTACCTTCGGAAGTTCTTCATATACTTTGGAAGGAAAACTACTTAGTCTCGGAAGACTTAGTTTTCCTTCGAAAGTTCTTCATACTTAAGCTTCGGATGATCTTCAACTTGTCTTCAAAAGAGCAGCTTTAGCTTCGAATGACTTCTTCAATTGTACTTCAAAATATTCTAAGTGTTGTTTTGGTTGCACCAGCCTCATATGATCCAGCAAACTCCCCCTAGGCTGATGCTACTTAAACTTCACTTCCTTCTGCTCCTTAAGGTCTTCAACACCAGGGAAAGAAGATATTTATCTATCTCCTTGTTCTTCCCTAATATGGTGGTGAGGAGCTTGTACAAGTTATTCGTAGATAATAGATCAAGTCTGTTGTTCTGAATGACATGCACCCTTTGCTACGTCCCTTTGGAGAGAGTTAGTTGATGGGAATCATACTTATATTCCCATCTAACTATAGGATAAGAAGTTGAACCTTCAACCATCTGAAGGAATGTTTTTCCTTTTGTAGTTGTGCCTTCTTCCTCATCCTTTGCTCTCTTTTTCAACTCTTATTCAGTCTTGGCTTTCTTTATAAGCTCAGCTAGATAAAGACTGCTTAGATGATTTCTGATGTGAGTAGTGGGATTGGAGAATTGTTTCTCTGCTAACTCAGTAATGTCAAATCTGCTAGAGTGTAACAGAGATAAAGTATCAACCCTATTTACTTCACCATTCTCTCTTTCCACATCAAAGCTGTGTGAAGGTTCATCGAATCTCCATTGGACTACTTGTTTTCTAGGATTGAGGGGTTTGGATGAAAGCTTGTACCCCTTCCTAGTATCCAACAGAGTCACCAATCTCCTTCTTTACTTCTTCTCTTCTTTTGTTAGAACATCTGAATTGACTGCAAGAAGTTGGAGAGCGTGGTCCAGTGTTCCCCTAGGCAGATCAAGGAATGCATCTCTTGTGAGGGAACTAGAAGAGCCATCAATATATTTCAACTTAATTGTCTCTTCTTGACAAGAGATGTCACTCAGTGTTGTGCAATTGATGAGCTTCTTCTTTATCTCCTTGAACTCTTCCAAGGTTAGGGGCTTAGATGTTTCAGAATGTGGTTTGGTTAGAGATTGGGTTCTGGGTTGTGTTTTGGGTTTAAGGAGAGGTAGTTGAGGTGGTTGTTGGGAAGCAATAGGTGAAGGTGTAGGTAAGGCTGATAGTGTGAGTTTAGGGGTGTGAGGCTCAGTGGTTGGTTCAGTTTTGATGGGGAAAGGAAAAGGTGTGGGTGTAGGTTGTGCTGGTTTGGGTTTGGTCTCGGTTTGGGTGCCTTCTTCTAAACACTTGATGTTTGACTTACCTCCTGCCTTCTTCCTAATCGAATGTCAGCCTTGATGTTGCTGACATGTCGCTGTAAGGTCTTCAGCGACATGGGACCCACTTGCTTGCCGGAGAATGACATGTCGCTGTAAGGTCTTCAGTGACATGGGACCCACTTGCTTGCCAGAGAAGCCAAAGGCTTTGAGATAAGTTTTCATCCATTCCTTATCTCCCTCCTTCTTGGTAGCAGCAAGTTATGCCTCTTCCTCTTTCTTCTTCTTCTCCCTCAGTATCTTCTTAGCATCCTTCTTCCTTTCTTTGTTGATCTGATCTTGTTCTTTATGGAAAAGAAACAAGATCATATCATAATTGTAAGGTGCCAGCTCCTCTTGAGAATAGCCTCAAGATAAGAGAAAAGCTATCCTCTCCATCCTCTCCCTTTCCATAGCCTCCTCCTTCCTTTTCCTCTTTTCCTCCTCTTCTGCCAACCTTGCTGCCTCCTTTCTTTCCATTTGCAGCAAGGTAGCCTTTTCTATCTTCACAAGTTCATCAAGTAGGCGTAGAAGGATTTCTTCATTAGCTACTCCCAGGCTGATAAGCCTATCAATGACCTCTACTCTCTTTTTGTTGTTGATACTTTCTTGTGCGGCTGCTGCTGCTTTGCTATTTACAGCCAACAGCTTCCCACTATCAACTCTTCCTTTCTTCTCCAGCTTTTCCAATCTTTCCTCCTCTAAAAGCTCCTCAGCAGTGAGCTTCCTTTTCCCTTTAGGATCAGAGGAAGATTTAGCCTTTAAAGAATCTTATTTAGAGGATTCAGGTTGGGGAGAGGGGGTTTAAACTTATGGTATTTGGGAGAGAGGGGTTGTAAGGAAGTCCTCACTGTTTACCTCAGAAGCTATATCAAGAATGGCTTCTGTGATGAACGGATCATTGGACGAGGAAGCCAGCTCAATTATTCCTTCCACAGCTTGGATTTCTGCTTCAGAAGTAATTGGAACTGCACTACCTGTCCCTTCCAAATTGGTTGCTGGGCCATGAGCTTGTATATCCCCTTTGAAGTTAATCTCAAGTTCAATAGAGACCTTAGGTTGACCAACTTCCTTTTCAAAGGTAGGTGGTGCACTCAGCCTTTAAAGCTCCTTAGCTCTAAAGTAAGCAACGACTACATCAGGGGAAGCTTGTTCAATGGATGAGCTTATCAAAAATGTGGTTAAAAACCTGTTGAGGTTTGTAAGCGTCTTTGGATCCACTTGAATAGTAATGGGAGCTGGTTGAGGGAAGATAGTTGCAGGGTGTTGCTGTGTAGGGTACAAAAAAGATATGGCATCAAGGAAAGTTGTTATGATGGAAAGGTAGGGTTCCTCATGTCTTTGTTTCTATACATTCTCCCCTTTTTTGGTAGCATCATCTTGAGAAGTAGATAAGCTAGAGGAAGAACTTAAAGAAACCTAAGTATGTACATGCCTAACAGACTTCTCAATCTGTGTCTCAGCTAGTTGAGCCTTAAGATTTTCAATCTCAAGTTACTGAGTGGCAGACCTGTCCTCTAAAGTCTTTACCTTTAATTCAAGGTTTGAGACTTTAGAAAGTAGGTCTATAATAATGAGTTTCAGGCTATCCTCATCTTCTCTTGAAGAATCATTGGGAGATCAAGTATGTTCATCATCACCACCAGTAGTGGTTTCTTGGCGCCCTAGATACCCTTACGTGCTGATGTCTCTTTCAGAGTCATCAAGGGGCAATGTTGCTGTAGACTCAGTCACATTTATGATACCACTGCCCTAAGAGGTTAGTGAAACACTCTCAGTAGTAGCAGCTGAGCCTACATGAGTCACCTGCACACCAGTTTGACTTACGTCAATTAGGTATAGCTGATGTGGGCTAGACATTAGAGGTTCCCTGGGGCTCAGTTGATCATGAGAGTGGTGTGGTAGATTAATATCATGGCCTGGATGAAACATAATGTCCTCATCAGGTCGGGTGAATAGGCCAATAAGGGATAGGGAGATTAAATCTAATGACCCGGGACCTTACTCAGCATCTAAGGGTTCTCCTGCTAGAGCAGATGACCTGATGATGTTGGTGTCCCTTTTTGCCTGCTCAGGGGAGTGTTGAGACTCACCCTGATGGCTAAAGGCTTGGGTTGTGGGATCGTCAGCTTGAGACTACGAAGATTCAATACTGACATTGAGGTCAATGGTGGAGGATGGTTGGACCTCTGGCTGAGTGGGAGCCCCGAGTTCCACTCGAGCTTTTTTGGTTTGAATAGAGGGACCTGATCAATCAGAGTAGATTGATTAGGGGTTTGCTTAGGGTGTCTAGTGTAGGTAATCTTGATTGGGTGGGAAGAAGTGGTTGGCATTTGAGTGGTGGTGTCTGGTGTGGGTTCATCACTTGTTGGGCTTGCAGGGAAGTCACCAGGAGCCGTTGTCTCACGCATACCTCAAAGAAGATCAGCGAATCTTCCAGAGAAATTGGTGGACACCTTCTTCAAAGTTTTGAAGATGCTAGGCCGCATGTGATTGCCAGTAGAACGTCTGTACATTGTAATTTGTCCTGGTCCAGCTCACAGTTGATTAGGTGCTAAATGAACCGGGGATACATGTCGAATGGATCTCGGGTGAGATTGCCTCTTAAGTTGTTTAGCACAAAGCATAAATAGTTGAAGTGCAGGCCTTTTACCAACCCGTGGACTAGGCAACACAAATCATATGGGATTTGATCCCATCCCCCGAACTTGTTGGATAGGCAGTGCAGGACGATGTGCAGCAAGAACTTTCAATTGTAGGAGAATTTAAATTTATAGATTGTAGACTTGCGCACATAGCCGCCATATCCCATCTGAGTGTAAGTGTCTTCCAACTCATATTTGGTGAATTCAGTAGGGGTGCCCTCATCATAAAGCTCTAGATGCTCCCTGATGGTTGATTCAGTAATGGTGATCTCCTTCCCATAGATCCTCAATCTGATGACCCTTTCATCATTTAGTGTTTCAATTCGACCATTGGCCTAGAATTCGATCATATGGTTAGAGTAGGTGGTGGGGTTAACAGTGAGGGCAGTGAAGTACGTTGATTAGGACAGAAATTCGACAATAGGGGCAAAGTTGGCATCCTTTGAAGAATCAAGGATAGCGACCTGATTATGTTGGGGATTTAGGGCCATTGTTAAGAGGTACGGTTGGATTGAAGGAATTTGAGAGTGAGTGAAGAAGATAATGGTAATTTGGGGCTTTTGCTGTGGTAAAAAATTAAAGAAAGAGAGTTGGAAATTTTAAATGGGGGTTAAAAAGCAAACCGATAAGGTGAAAGGACTGTTTAGGTTTCGATTTGACAGGGGCGGTAAGATAAACCATTAAAAATATTCCGACAATAATCAATAAAATCTTACTTTTTACAGAATGGGGCCCAAAGATTTCCGTTACACAGTAAAGGTTTTCTTCCGAAGGTAAAATTGCTTCTGAGAGAAAACACTTATGTTTCTCAATATTGTCTTCCGAAGCCATTTTTACTTCCGAAAGCAAACCAAGTCCTAATAACAAGTTTACTTCCGAGAGTACAGTCTTCTTTCGAGAATAGTAGTTAGTAAGCTTCGGAAGTAAATTTGATCTATGATCAATTGTTCTTCCGTGGCTAAAAACTCTTCGGAAGATAATATTTATGTAGAGGAATTTGCCTTCAGAAGATGGATAAAGATCTCTTCCGAGGGTAAATTTCTCTTCGGAAGTATTTACACTTAGATTTTTGAAGAAAGCCTTTTTGTAACAGGGCTTAGATTGTAGTTAGACAACAAAGACAAGACATATCAAAGGTTTTTCAAAAGAGAAGAACTAGTCAATATTAATCATCCCAATAGATGTAATTAAATATTTAAATCTTTGTTCATCAAAGGATTTGGAGAAAAAGTCAGCATATTGTTCATTTGAATTCACTTTCACTAGCTTTATTATATTTTTCTCATGAATATCTCTAATAAAATGATAGCTGATGTCGATATGCTTTGTCTTGGAGTGCTTGACCGGATTTTCTATGATAGAAATGGAACTTTGTTATCTATGTGGATAGGAGTCTCTATCAATCTAAAACCATAGTCCAACATCTGATTCTAAATCCATAGTAGTTGAGCACAGCAGCTCATAGCAGCAATGTATTTAGCTTCAACAGTTGATGTTAAGACACATGATTGCTTCTTGCATTGCCAGGACACAATCCTTCCACCAAGAAATTGACATCCTCCAGATGTGGATTTCTTGTTGATGTTGCAGCCACTATAATCACTATCAGTGTACCCATAGAGACTGAAGTCCTTATTCTTAGGATACCAGAGACCTAGTTTGCGAGCTCCTTTAAGGTATCTAAGAATTCTCTTGGCAGCAATTAGGTGAGACACCTTGGGAGCAGCTTGATATCTTGCACAGATGCAGGTTGCAAACATGATATCAGGTCTACTTGTAGTGAGATACATCAAAGATCCAATTATCGCCCTGTACTGATCAGTATCCTCCCCCTCGGAATCAGGACAAAGATTGTGATTTTTGGGTATAGGTGTCTTGGCTAGTGTACAATCTTTCATCTCAATCTCTCTAAGATGTCCTTGACATACTTAGATTGATTGATGAAGAACCCTTCTTCCATTTGCTTCACTTGAATTCCAAGGAAGAAATCCATCTTTCCAATTGCAGGACCGGGTAAGGGTGTTAACTACATTAGTTTCACAAGAGGAGTGATCTTAGATTACTTAACAGTTCAAATAGGGAATAGGATACTTTGAAGATATAAAGAACACAAGTAACAATAAAACAGAACTTAGAACAATAACACAAGTATTAGTTTTCAAGGATGTTGTATATTGATCTCAAGTTCTATTACAAGTGTTCAAAGCATAATCTAAAATACAAGGACCTGAGACTTTTTTTTACTACAACCTACAACCATCAATACTTAGGAGGATAGTTGGAATTGACTGATCTAGACAACAAGATCAATCTAGAGTCAAAAGACAGACTGCCTTTTGACTAGTGACTATGACATGCCATAACTCACTGACTTTTCCTATTACAAAAAAGTCTAAAGGAACAAAAGAAGAAAATTACAAACAAAGACTTTATCTACTATTCACTAAAGCATGGAAGTTTCACTAACTCATACAAGTTGGTGAGTTATCAAAGTTGCAGCAAAAAGTTGGTCAGCTTTATCAAAAGTAGATTAGAGAAAGCATCTTTTCTCTATCTTCCGAAGAAATCAGTCTTCACAGCAAAATGGCTTCGGAAGACATTGTCTTTGAAGCTTCAGAAGACTTCATCTTTGGCTTTGGAAGAACTTGGCCTCTGGCTTCAGAAGTTTTTACACTTGGAATATTATCTGTTAAGTGTAAAGCTTCCGAAGTAATTTCTTCTAAACTTTTGGCTTTGGAAGACTTTACACTTAGAGTTTTAGAGAGTGTAAAGCTTCCACAGCAAGTTCATCCTTGTTCCTTAGTGCATGTTGGAAGATCTTTGGTTGCATCAGCCTTATAATCTTTAGATAGATCCCTACAAACTCCCCCTAGGCTGATGCTACCATAATAGAGAGATTTTTTAGATGTTGATAGTCCTCATTAGGATCACCAGTAAACCTCTCTTCATCATATGGTCAGGATCCTTCAGACTCTCATAGAATCTTCTCATGTCATAGAGATCATTCAGAGGAAGGGCAAGCATGTCTTGCTGAAAGTAGACATCTTAACCTCCTTGATCTCTAGTGACATAGTCATAGAGATCATGCAGAGGAAGGGCAAGCATGTCTTGCTAAAAGTAGACATCTTGACCTCCTTGATCTCTAGTAACATACCATCTGTCTGGATTGTCAGCAAAACTCCAGGACATGATGGGTCTTCCAACTTCAAGAGGCTCTACTCTAATGGGAGTTGGTTGAGCAGCCTCTTCATGCACTTCCTCAGGATATTCTGACTCATCCTGAGGTGTAGAGGTGGATGCCTTAGTTTTCTTTTTCTTTGTAGGGGTTCTTCCGGCCATCCTTTTTATCTTCTTTGATGATTTCTACTGAGAGGACTGGTCTTTAGCACCAGATTGTTCAGTAGTGTCCCTCTCAGTTTGGTTCTCTTCTCTCACAGGTTCAGAAGGAGAGAGAAGAGGACCCTACCATGGATCAGAAGATGAAGTTGGCTGAGATGCAGCTCTAGGTTCAGGTTGTATTGTCTCAGTGGATTCAAACTTTACCTCAACTTTAGCTTGAGCTAGGCTTGGTGGAGAATGTAAGTCCACAAGCTCTCCCCTTTTGATCTTCTACTTTATCACCCTTATATGCTCATCCATTATGGATAGAGACATAGGACCAAGCCTCCTTTCGAAGAATCCATACAGCTTCAAGAAGCTCATTATCCTTTGTCTGTCAGTAGACTTCTTTTGGCTTTTGTGGATGATGGCTCTTGACTTTGCAGCTTCTTCCCTAAGCTTTCTCTTAGCAGCCTTTTTTTTCTTTCATGACTTGTTACTCTAGCAGCTTGAGATATTCAAACTCTACATACTCATAGGATAGGGGAAGAAGTGCAGTTGCCTGATAGAGGCCTGTGGCACTCAGGTAGTTGATCATGTTGATTTTATCAGATTCCTTGTCTACCTGAGGTTGTACAGTTACCACATCCTCTATCTCAGGGCTTTCTTGAGCTGGGGAGAGGATAGGAGCCTGTTTGTAGCGCCTTTTCAGTCTCTTTTCTTCTTTAGCCTTGAGGATCAATGCTGCATCCTCTGCCTCCCTCCTCTCCTTTGACAGCTCAGTGTCAGCCAGCTCATTCAACTCTTCTAAGGGGAGAGAGATAAGTTCATCTATGTTGTAGTTCCCGGTCCCCAGGTAGTTTAGCCTGGCTGTCCTTAACTCATCTTCTTGAGTATTTGGCTAGGGGCAGCCCGGATTGCATCTTCCATGATGCCTGGGGACCTACTTGAACTCTCTCCCCTCAGCTTCCTCTTCCTCTCTCTTCTCCTCCTCCATCTTCTTAGGAGTTAATTTCCTTTTCCCTTTGTCAACCATAGGCCTTGGTGACTCAGGGTGGAGAGAACTTTGGCCTTCATTGCTTGGTTCAATAGTCAAGCTCTGGCTAGAGAGAGGTTGTGAGACACCTTTACCAGCTGGTGCCTCACTGAAGGTACTGGGTGCAGAGGGAGATCCTGTATCAAGGTTCACAGGCTCAACCTCTGGGCCTTCAGTCAAGGTTTTCCCTTCGAAGCCAAACTTAGGGTCCACCTCAACATCCAGTTGACCAAAGATCTCACTTGCTAGCCTCTGTCTATATAATTTTGATCTCAATTTGAATTCCTCTAGCACCTTATTTTGAATCCAGTCTGCTAATCACTCAGCTTGTCTGTTGTGGCTTGGGTTGACAAGTGGAAGATTCACCAGATTGATGCACTCATAGAAACTCAGGTGTGAGAAGTTGAAGATTTCCAGTTGACCCTGAGCTCTAGAGATCACAAGAGCTCTTCTGTTGGTGTCGTACCCCCATCCCATAATTGGATTCTCAGAGGGAACAAACATGGCTCTTAGAATTCCCTCCTCAAACAAGTGTTGAATGAGTAAGTCTATGTTCACGACTTGAGGAGGTTGCTGAGTCTGGACAATTGCAAAAGAGGTTGGTGACTCTTCTATGTCCATACTCTGGGAGGAACTCCCAGGTTCTGTGGTTATGAGAACTTTCTCCCCTTTTTGGTAGCATCACCTTCTTACATAGGTGAGCTGGGGGTGTCATCCATCACTTCCACAGGCTCTTGTGAACCTGGTTGAGTCCTCCTTAAGGGTCTCTAAGCTAACTGGCCCTTGAGATCGGTGATCTCAAGTTGCTGGTCATTGACCCTCTTCTGCAGGATAGTCACCTGAGATTCCAGGTGAACTATCTTTGAAACTAGATAGGTGCAGGTGTTTGTTAGTTTGTGCACCCTATGTTTCAGACTCCCCTAATCTTCAGTTGAAGAATCATTAGGGATGAGAGAATTAGACCAAAGTCTTCTTCCTAATCACCAGCATAGTGTTCTTGGTTGCTGGATTTCCCCTGCATCATGATAACTTCCAAAGAAGTGTCAACAGGCTGGGTTGCCATGGTTGAGGTCTTACTAATGTAATCACTTTTTAAAGTGAGAGCCTCTTCCATATGGATCTCCTGAACATGTTTAGGAAGACCCACCTCAGTTGTGGGAAGATGATGTAGGCTAGACCTGGGTGAGTCAGGAGTACTCATTTGTCCTTGAGTACGGGAAGAGAGGAGAGACTCATGGTACTCACTGAAACCCAAGTCCTCATCATTATAGAAATCAAGGCTGGAAATTAGGTGGTTTAAGTCCAGTGGCTGAGGGTGGTAACTATCCCCTGAAGGCTGATCACTTGAGTGTTGAGACTCAGAATGATGGCTTAAGGCTGTTGGGGATGTGAGCTCATCAGGCTGACCATGAAGAACCGTAGCACTGATCATTTGAGAGATGGGAGTGGTGTGCTCCTCAAGGGAAGTGGGAGCTCAAGATTCCACTTCCTCCTGTATGGGTTGTGATATGGGGACCTACATATGCTCAGTAGCAGGTGCAGGGGTTCGTTTGATTTTTCTTTTGTAGGTGATGGTAATTTGAGGCTGTGGGGTTGGAGTTGAGGTAGAGGGTGTGGGTTCAACACTAGCTGGTGCTGCTAGGTTGCCACCCTGAGCAATGAACTTAAATATTATTAGAACCAGGGTTGTTTCTACCCCAAAGAAGCCAATAGTAGGCTTTCTCAGTATTTTAAAGATTCTGGGATTCATTTGTCCCAATTTAAGAATATTATCTGTTCCCCTCAACTGTGAGCCTAGTTCACAGTTGAGAATGTGCTGGACATATTGCGAGAACATGTAGTGTTCTAAGGAGTCTAAATTAGCAAGTAAATTTGTATAGACAAATTGAGAGTACCTGAATTTGACCCCCTGAACCATTCCATGGACTATGAAGGAGAGGTCCTCTGGAACTTGATCCCATCCTCCATGCTTGTTGGAGAGTCTGTGTATGATGACATGGAGGAGGTATTTCCATTTGGATGAGACCTTCCCCTTCCTGAAGGTTTTGACTGAGAAGTCACCCTCATAGCCCATCTGCTAAATAGAATGGTTGACAGCAACTTTCAAAAAGGACAACTCACTTTCTTCATCATCCAGCTGAAGGTGTGAGCTTATGATGGTCGAAGTGATGAAGATTGTCCTCCCCTGCACTATAGCAGATAGTGCCTTCTCCCCATCCATGGTGAACTCTTGGCATGTCCTCCAGAATGCAAGTAACTGATCCTCATAAAAAGGAGGATCAATGGTAAGGGAGGTGAAGTTGTGGGATGCAGAAAGGAATCGATAGACCTCTGAGAAATGAGGATCTTTCTCAGAGTCTAACAGAAAACCTGATTGTGTTGTCTATGAAGGTGCATGGTATAACCCGGTTGGTTTCGTCGATCAATGTTTGCCATTAAGGAAGTTTGTTGGTGAAGAAGAAGGTTAATTTAGGAGAATTTAGGTTAAGAATTTGTGGAAGAAGAAGAGTGAGAAGAAGGGGAACCATTAAGAATATATATGGAACGGCTTTAAGACAAAGTTAATGCAGAAGAATAAACTTTGAAATCCAAAAGTAGGTCCCACTTCTGAAAAAAGCACCTAAAAAGGTAGTTTTCTTGGAAGTTGAAAATCTTCCGAAGGTAAATTTTGCTTTGGAAGTTTTGAGAAAAAGCTTCTGAAGCCAATTTTGGTTTGAAAGATATTATTAAGAAATGTGAAAATTTGGCTTCGCAAGAAAAATACTTAGAGAGTTTTTCTTCCGACACATATTTGATTTCGGAAGATATTAAGTCTTGGGAGTTTTATTCTAAAGAGAATAAATCTTCTGAGACTTAATTGCTTTCGGAAGATATTTGTCCTTCAAATACATGCAAGTACTTAGAAGCATATTTAAGCTTCGAAAGATATTCTCAGAATTTCTTCCGAAGGGAAATTTCTTATAAGTAGTTCTTGATTTGAAGACAAATTTCTTCCGAAGGCAACTTGAAATCTTCCAAAGAAAAATATGTTTTGAAAAATTTTCAAAAATCTAAGGAATATCATTAAAATTTTTCTTCCAAAATAAACTGGGCCTATGAAGGTGATAAAATAGACAACTTAGGATACACAGGTTTTAGAAATAAAGTTGATTTAAGTTTTTTTTTAAAAAATTACTCAATGTTAATCATGCCAATAGCTGATACAAGATATTTGAATCTCTGTTCATCGAAAGCTTTAGTGAACAGATCAGCATATTGTTCATTTGTGTTAACTTTGACTAATTTGATTAATCCCTTCTTAAAGTTATCTCTAATCAAATGATACCTGATTTTGATGTGTTTGGTCCTTGAGTGATGCATAGGATTCTCTGTAATGGAGATAGCACTGTTGTTGTCTATGTGGATGGGAGTCTCTTTGAAGTTGAATCTGTAGTCCAGCATCTAATTCTGAATCCAAAGCACTTAAGCACAGCAACTTGCAGCAGCAATGTATTCATCCTCAGCAGTTGATGCAGAGACACAAGATTGTTTCTTGTATTACCATGAGGCAATCTTTCCACCAAGGAATTGACATCCCCCAGATGTAGACTTTGCAGTCATGTTGCAACCACCATAGTCACTACCTGTATAAGCATACAGATTGAAGTCAGAACTCTTTGGATACTAAAGGCCAAGCTTGGGAGCACCTTTGAGATATCTAAGAATCCTCTTCATAGCAACCAGGTGTGACATCTTTGGGTTGTCTTGATATCTTGCATAAATGCATGTGGCAAACATG
Organism: Flaveria sonorensis; assembly: GCA_025506505.1. NCBI lineage: Eukaryota > Viridiplantae > Streptophyta > Magnoliopsida > Asterales > Asteraceae > Flaveria > Flaveria sonorensis. The sequence goes on along the minus strand of CM046433.1, from coordinate 72,855,756 downwards.
ATATCAGGCCTGCTGGATGTTAGGTACATAAGAGACCCAATCATAGCCCTATAAAGATGTTCATCCATACACTCCCCTTCAAGATCAAGTCCTAAGGAGTGGGGCTATGAGTGTCTTAGCAACCTTACATTCAGTCATGTTGAATCTTGTAAGTATGTCTTGTACATACTTTGACTGACTTATGAAGATGTCATTGTTAACTTGCTTCACTTGAATTCCCAGAAAGAAATTTAGTTCCCCCATGGCACTCATTTCAAATCTATTCTTCATCAGCCTCTTAAAGTCTTTGTTGAGCTTTGGATTAGTTAACCTGAAGATAATGTCATCCACATATACTTGAACTAGCATTAAGTCATTACCTGTCCCTTTGATGAAGAGAGTTCCATCTATAGTACCCCTCTTGTAACCATGTTGACAGAGATACTGAGATAGTATTTCATACCACTTCCTTGGAGCTTGGTGCAGCCCATAAAGAGCTTTATCAAGCTTCTAGACATAATCAATATGATCTGGGTCTGCAAAGCCAGGTGGTTGTTTGACATACACCTCTTCATCAATCGCCCCATACAGAAAAGCACACTTGACATCAAGTTGGTAGACCTTGAAATCCTTGTATGCAGCAAAAGCTAGGAATATTCTTTCAGCTTCAAGTCTTGCCACAGGAGCAAAAACATCTTTGTAATCAGTTCCATCTTCTTATGTGTACCCTTCTTGTTCCTAAAAACCCATTTGGTTCCTATGACAGTCTTCCCTTGAGGAAGAGGACATAGGTTCCACCTTCTATCTTCTGATTTGAAGTAGCTCTTCTTGCATATATTCAACCCAGATTCAATCTTTCAGAGCCTCATCAACTTTCTTTGGCTCAATCTGGGAGAAGAAACAAGAGTCCAGACAAACATTTTTGTCATGGGTTTGTCCTCTTGTTCTTACCACAGTCTCAACATTTACAATGATGTTTGTAATGGGGTGTGACTTGTGGATCCTTAGTTGAGGGATCATAGCAAGTTGATTGGATAGATCCAAATTAGAGAAATTTAGATCTGGCAATGGAGTGTCACCCACCACATCAAAACACTTATAAAGTGAGACTTAATCCAACGAATGTGTGACATCATTTATGTTGTCTTCTATGGAGTGGTTATCAGCATTAAGAAATTCTTGATCACTATCACCACCTCTATTTCCTCCTACATCTGAAGCTTTTTGACCTGAGTTTTGAACCTCTGAGCTGGAATTTGAAGGCACCTCAGATGTATTAGTTAAATTTGTCATGTTTATGCTGATAGGATCTTCATTTGCAGGGTTAGTCACCAAAGGAGCTGAAGTAGTAATCTTGCTTCGTCTTCTCAACTCAAATCTTGGGTCGGGATCTCCTGTTGATATATTATTTATAGATCCTGAAACATTCTCACAAGACTTGTTAAAACAGTTGATAACTAAGTCAAGATCAAATAGCCAATCCAGACCAGAACCTTTCACACTAGGAGTGTGCTCATTGAAGGTCACATTGGCTGACTCCTCAACTACTCTAGTTCTAAGATTGTATACTCTATAAGCCTTAGCTTGGGAAGAATATCTAATAAAGTGTCCATCATTTGACTTCTCATCAAATTTGGCTACTTGATCTTTGGTATTCAAGATGGTGCAAGGACATCCAAATGACCTGAGGAAACCAATAAAATGTCTCCTTTTATGCCACAGCTCATAAGGAGTCTTACCATGAGTTTTAACCACTAAAACTCTATTCTGCACATAGCAGGCTGTGTTAACTGCCTCCACCCAGAAGGTGATGGGCAGTTTAGAGTCAGACAACATGGCTATTGCAGCTTCAAAAAGTGTCCTGTTTCTCCTCTCAACAACACCATTTTGCTGAGGAGTCTTGGGAGCACTATATTGTCTTGTAATACCCTTTTCATCATAAAATGTATCAAGGATTTGATTCTTAAATTCTATTCCTTGATCACATCTTATGGTCTTGACCATATGATTAGATTGATTCTCAATTTTCAGAATGAAGTTCTTCAAGATCTCAGGGGTCTCATCCTTAGTTCTAAGGAAAAAGACCCAAATGAATCTTGTGAAATCATCTGTGATCACTAAGCAGTAAGAGGTCCTTCCTAAACTCATTACACTGGTGGGGCCAAACAAATTCCTTTGGCTTGTGAGACACTTTGTGTTGCTTTCCTTTCAGGCATGCCACACAGTGGTCATCACTTGTAAACTCTTTCTTTGGCATTCCAGTTACCAAATCATTCTTAATCAATTTATTCATGTTCTTAAAGTTTACATGGCACATTTTTTATGCCAAAGAAAAGATTCATCACTATTTGCTTTAGACAGAAAGTAAGAAACTTCTCCTGAGGGAGATGTTTCATGTAAATCCATCTTGTACATGTTCTCTCTCCTGGGGGCTTTGAGCAAGATATGCTCTTGAGGAATGGCCACCCCGGGCTTGAGAACAATGCACTCATGCTCAGTGAAGAGCATATGGTGTTTCTGATCACAAAATTAGGATACACTCAGAAGATTGTATCCAAGCTCCTTGACAAAGTTTACCTTCTTAATGCTGAGCTTACCATTTGTGACTCTGCCCCTTCCAGAAATGTAACCACCAGTATCTCCTCCAAAAGCAACTAGTCATCCATCAATTTTCTCAAAATTTTTGAAGCAGAGAACCATTACCAGCGATGTGCCTGGAACAGCCACTATTAATAATTCAAACATTCTTCTTGGTCTTTAACTATTCCTGCACAAAAAGAGGTGATTAGTTACACTTAGAAACCCAAGCCTCATTGGTCTTGGGCTTATTAAAATGAGCTGAAGACAATGTAATAGTAAGTGATCCTATATTTAAGCTTTGAGGATCATTTGCTATTATTGATGAAGAACTTTCACTCACAAGGTCTTCCTTCATCTTCTATACCACCTTTGGAAGATTGGGCCTGACCTTCAAAGCTTTAGAAGTTTTGACAACTTTAGAAGTTATAGAGGCGGGAACTTCAGAAGATCTTGCTTTGACTACAGCAAGCTTTAGTACTTCGGAACCATTCCTTTCTTCCGAGACCAACTTTTCTTCCGAAGGCAAGTTTTCATTTGTCTTCTTCTTCATTTTGGAGCTTCTAAAGGAAACAGATTTTCCTTCCAAAGCTGTTTGTTCCTTCTTCTTCTCAGAAGTGTCCTTCTTGGTCATGTGGATGGTACTTTTAGGATTGTACTTGCAATCCTTAGCCAGATGAGAAGTACTATCACACATGACACAGTCGAGTTCCTTCCTCCCGAGAGTCTTCTTTTGAGAGCAAGACTGAGTCTGATCACTTTCCTTCTCCATCTTCATCTTTATAGATGATGCAACAAGCTTCTTAGGGAGAGGTTTGCTCTTGGAGCTGGATGGTTTAGGTTGTGTAGCAGTGGCACATAGTTGGTCAGTCTTCTTCTTCTTCTTGCTGGAATGATTTGGAACTAAAGTAGAACTCTTGGTACTAGAGTTCATAGTTAAGTCTTTAGTCTTTACCACTTCAAAACCTGCAGAAATGAACACTTGTTTCTGCTTTGAGTCAAAAGTGGCATTGATTTCTTGAGCCTTCTTTGATCTTCTCTTAGCTCTTCTAATCAAGTTCTTTCTCTTTGACTTGGTCATTCAAGACTCTTTCCTCTCCTCAGGAGAATAGTGACCCTTCTTAGGATGATCTTCTTCACTCTTCTCAGAGTCATCCTTCACTATCTTCTCTTCATCCTCTTCAATAATAGGGTCTATGAGGGGAAGCTCATCTTCACAAGTTTGACACCTTGGAGATCTTACAGACAATAGAGTGTATGGAGGAGCTATCTCAATAGATCCCAGTCCTTGCTTATTCTGATAACAAACTTTTACATGTAGGGATGAGGATATTATGTTCTTGAAGGTCTCTTATTCAAGAACATATGAGATCTTTGATTTGAGTCTTGTAGTTAGTGTGCTCATGCTTAAGAGTTGAAATGGTTTTCTCTAGATCTTCTATCTCAAGTTTATAATCATTTTCAGCTCTTTTAAAGTCAGCTTTTATGATATTTAAGGACTCAAGATCAGATCTCATCTCTAAGTTATAGGACCTATATCTATTAATTTTAGCAATGCATTTAGGAGTACAAAGATGTTCCAATACCTTGGCTTCATCATGATCTGCCATTAGTGCTTGGTTTGGAGAAGCATCCTCAACCTAAAAGCTCCAGTCAAAGCCTCCTTCTTCAACAGCAACTGCAGCTTGCTGTCTTGCTTCTCATTCTGGTGAGCTCCCTCAGTGTAGTTTGGCCTGGATTGTGCTTGGCCACCATTTGACTTTGGTGCCTTGCACTCTTTGGCAAAGTGTCCTATTTGGTTACAGTTGTAACACTTCACCTTGATTTTGTCCAGGCCAAACTTTCCACTGGCTGCATTGCTGGGAAACCTTCTCCCAGTCCTCTTGTAGAATTTCTGGGCTCTATGAGTGAGTAGAGCCATCTGCTGGACTATTTCCATATATTCCAGATCATCTGGATGGATACAGTCCAGGTCTTCAAAAGTGAAGAGAAAGTTGCCTGAACTTTCATTAAAAGACACAAAAGCTTGTGAAGAAATTGTCTCCTGGAATGAGCTTCCAGGGATGTAGCCTTCCCTTGGTGTCTCCAGAAAGGTGATGAAAGGACCCTTTTGTGATTTGTCCGGGTAGCAGATGAGATGGTGATGTGGTTCTCTGCAATCCCTTTTAACCACATGAAGGGCTGAACTCTGATGAGTGTTGGAGTTACCAGATGAGTTCTGCATGTTCATCTCCATCTGGTATCCACTGAGTATTCCATATAACTCAGTGAGAGTAAGAGTCTTGAGGTTTTCAGTCCTCTTAATGACCACACAGTAGTGTGTCCATTGTCTGGGAAGAGAGGACATGAACTTCCAAACAATATCTCTATTCTCAATGGTTACCCCAACATCAGCTAGAGTATCCATAATATCAAAAAAACCTGAAGTACTGTTGAGTCATGGTTTCATCTGTCTTGAAGGTGAAATTTTCAGCTGCTTCAAGAGGTCCTTCTTGTTCTCTTTGGCTTCATTGGACCCCTCATACATCAGCTTCACTGCATCCCATAGCTGTTTGGCGGTCTTGCACTTCTTGAAACCTCTATAGATGGAGTTAGGAAGAGCAGTTTGAAGGGCTATCATAGCTTTCTAATCAATATCAATTTTCTTCCAATCTTCTTCAGAAAAATCATCACTTTCCTTTGGTATCATAGCACCATCAGCAGCAGCTGATGTGGTGTATGGTGCATGAGGTCCATTGACAATAGACTCCTATATCCTGGAATCTTGAGACTTGATGAAGCCTTCCATTCTTTGTCATAGTTCCAGTTTCCATATCAGCCTTTGAGATAGCTGCCATTTGAAAACATAAGTGAAGTGTGAAACTAAGAGGATTTAAGATGGTGAGATCTTACAATCAAAAGCCTAGAAAGCTATGATACCAATTGCAGGACCGGGTAAGGGTGTTAACTATAATTAGTTTCACAAGAGGAGTGATCTTAGATCACTTAACAGTTCAAATAGGGAACAGGATACTTTGAAGATACAAAGAACACAGGTAACAATAAAACCGAACTTAGAACAATAACACAAGTATTAGTTTTCAAGGATGTTGTATATTGATCTCAAGTTCTGTTACAAGTGTTCATATCATAATCTAAAATACAAGGACCAGAGACACTTTTATACTACAACCTACAATCGTCAATACTTGGAAGGACAGTTGGAATTGACTGATCTAGATAACAAGATCAATCTGGAGTCAAAAGGCTGACTGCCTTTTGACTAGTGATTATGACATGCCATAGCTCACTGACTTTTCCTATTACAAAAAAGTCTAAAGGAACAAAAGAAAAAAATTACAGAAAAAGATTTTATCTACTATTCACTAAAGCATGGAAATTTCACCAACTCATACAAGTTGGTGAGTTATCATAGTTGCAGCAGAAAGTTGGTCAGCTTTATCAAAAGTAGATCAGAGAAAGCATCTTTTCTTTGTCTTCTGAAGAATTCAGCCTTCATAGCAAAATGGCTTCAGAAGACTTTGTCTTTGAAGCTTCAAAAAACTTCATCTTTGGCTTCGGAAGAACTTGGCCTCTGGCTTCGGATGTTTTTACACTTGGAATATTTTCTGTTAAGTGTAAAGCTTTTGAAGTAATTTCTTCTGAACTTTTGGCTTCAGAAGACTTTACACTTAGAGTCTTAGAGAGTGTAAAACTTCCATAGCAGGTTCATCCTTGTTCCTTAGTGCATGTTGGAAGATCTTTGGTTGCATCAGCCTCATAATCTTCAGATAGATCCCTACACCCATTGAACTCATCTCAAACTTCTTCCTCATGATGCTTTTAAAGTCTTTGCACATTTGCTCATTTGAGGAACCAAATATGATGTCATCAACATAGACTTGAACAAGCAGCATGTCCTTCCCAAACTTCTTTATGAACAATGTCTTGTCTATGGTGCCTCTGGTGTAGCCATTCCTAAGATGAAACTAAGACAGGGTCTCATATACCATAGCCTAGGTCTTCAAATCCAGGTGGCTGACACATATAGACTTCTCTATCAATATCCCCATATAAAAATGCACATTTGACATCAAGTTGATAGATAGTGAAGTTCTTGGATGTTGCAAAAGCAAGGAAGAATCTCACAGCCTCAAGTCTTGCAACAGGTGCAAATACATCAGTGTAATCTATTCCTTCCTCATGTGTGTATCTATGAACAACCAGTCTTGCCTTGTTCTTGATAATCAAACCTCTATCATCTCTTATATTTCTAAACACCTACTTGGTGCCAATTGGGACTTGGCTAGGTAGCAATGGACACAAGTTCCATACCTTTTGCCTCTTGAATTAAAGTAACTCCTCTTGCATAGCTTCAATCCAATTGTTGTCCTTGAGGGCTTCTTCCACCTTCTTTGGTTCTATTTGAGAGAGGAAGCATGAGTACAAGCAGGCATTCCTATTGTGGGTCTGACTTCTTATTCTCACACCTTCTGAGACATCCCCAATGATGTTCTTAGCTGGGTGAGTATAGTGTATCATAAGCCTAGGAATCACATCTAGTTGCATAGATAGATCCAGGTTTAAGAAGTTTTGCTTAGGATTTTGAACATCATGACCAGCTGATGTATCATACTCATTTAATGAGGACTGATTGAATGAATGTGTGACAGCATCAATGATATTCTGCTGAGAAGTAGTATGAACAGTTGCTTGTTCCTCCAGATTACTGTCTTCATCAGCTTGGTGTTGAATGTTGGAGTTGTCAGCTGATGAGTTTTGAGGCTCAGTTGGCTGACAACTTGTTGAAGCTCCATGATTTCCTGAGATGTTCAAACTTTCAGGACTTCCAGTAGTGGGAGCTTGTTCTTCAATTCCTCTTGGAGAACTGGGAATTGGTCTGGGCAACTCAAACATTTGATCTTCATAGAGGTCTGATCTGGTTGTCGAGACTCGATCAAAAACAATTTATTATATCGATCTTAGCTACCTTTATTGTGTAAGGGTAAGTAAGGTCATCTCCATAGAGAATATGTGGAAAGTGTTTAACAATATGACTCAATTAACTTAAAGACACGAACTTAAATATTAAAAAGTGGAACTTGGGATGAAGTCAAGAACACTATTGCAAAAAGCAACAAACTTTGAAATGAATTTGATTACATGTTAAGAAACAATCACTTCCGGGTTTCCAATTCCGCAAGATCCACAATTGATACTTTCAAATTAGGGTTTGTAAGAAACAATACTTCATGATCTTAGCTTTTGATTAAAGTGGTAACAAAGGAACAATCTTTAAAGACTCGTTCATTCACAATGTTACCAATTCACCTATATCATGTTATCTACTTTTCTTAATGAGCTCACGATGCAAGGAAACCAAAAACTGATAATCAAGCATACAACTTTATATAAAAGTAAACCTTTTAACTAAATCAAAATGTAAAATTTCATTCACCAATCCATTGTTCAATACAAAAAATCCTAATCAAACATACCAATTGTTTCACTTAACATGAATTGTACTCCCGAAAGCAATCAACAAGAACTTAGCCACTCATGGTCTTCACTGAATCTTCAATCTCGATTATATGATTATCAATGATGATTTGGTTGGAGTTGGGAAGCTTGAAAGCACCCAAAATCACCTTGAATTTGCTAGATTTCGGCTGGGAAACGTTGTACTTCGAGTTGGGGTTGGATAGCTTTAAGTAGGCATCAAGATCCACAAAATCCAGGTGTTTGTTGAAGACTGGCGTATGATACGCCCAGGGGCGGCGTATCATAAGCCCCCCTCAGCTTCATACGCCCAACTTTCTGTAATTTTTGTCAAATACGCCCACCGATACGCCAACAGACGTATTATACGCCCATACCCGGCGTATCATACGCTGGGTCTCTTTCTTGACCTCTTTTTTCCTATCTTTTGGTATTTACATCTTAAGTCCTTCAACTTTCATGTTTTGCTTCTTTTGCTTCCAATTAAGCTACTTTAAGCTCCAAACACCTATGAATTAAAACACAAACAATTTGAAACTATTCCACCACAATCATGATGTAAAATCAAGCATTTAGATTAATTAAACCTTCAATTATTAGCACTCGATCACATTCCCACACTTAACCTTTTGTTTGTCCTTAAACAAACTTATTTGCACAATTCACATTAATTAATCAAACATGCTAAGTTATCACAAATTTGTATAACTTAAGGTCCCAATGCATACTTAGTTTTAAACTTTCATCATGTAAGATTCAAAACCCATCATATAGTATCATTCATGTTTTAAACATAGAATCTTTAGTTGGCATAACTTCACCTTTGGCTTCAAACATTCATGTATTCACATTCCTCACAATGAACACTCCTCTTGGTTTGTTTTGTGGACTAGTGATTTTATACTAGTATATCTGGAACTCTCAAACCAAGAATATATATTTTCATCATAAGCTCGTATATTAATCATGTCACCATCAATTAACACAATATAATACAAAAATCAAGAGGTCTTTCATGGGTTGTAATGTTAGGCTAAGGTTTAAGGTGGAACAGATTAGGGACTTTTGAGTGGCTAATGGTGAATGAAATCTAATTTAACATGCTAGATGTCTTGTTTATCAATCTCTATCATCTAGTTACAATAATATTCTTTATTTCTCACACTATTTTTGTTGCTTCATATATTGGTCATTTTGACATCATATTTAGCTTTTTTCTTCTTTTTCTTTCTTTCATTTTTTTTCTCATATTCACAACCAATCATACTATTATTGAACTATTACTTAAACAACACTTCTAAACATATCATGAATTGGACTTCATCACCCTATGTTTCATAAAAAGGCTAAGGCTTTATAGGCTTATTGTGTTGGGTTATTCAAATGACAAGTTGGGGCTCAACATGGTGTCTAAAGGAAGATTATCAAGGTAAGGGATTCAAAAGAAAAGGTTTAAGCAAATGGTTCATTCTGAATGCCTCTGTCACATTTATGCACATATTGGTTCATGATCTTGACACGTATCAATTACACAAGTTGTAACTTAAATGCACATTATGGTTTCCCTCATTATGCAAAAATATAAAGCAAATCAACAAATGCTATGAATTGCTCAATTAGGCTCAAATTCTCATGGAAACGGTGGGAAAGGGTTAAAAATGTGAAGCAGATATGTCATCTACCATCCGGTTCATTATGTCTTCTAAGAATTCTACCTAATTTTTATAAAAACTCATGATGGGATGCTTTTCTACAATTTCAAAACAAGCATGCCAAGGTATCTATACATGCACAAACAATTGATAGTTAGCCATTTATAAAAAAAATTTGGGTCTTATGCACAATTAAGCTTATTTGAATATTTATTTTTCAAAAAGGTTCAATTTTTTCCGATTCTTACCTTCTCCCCACACTTGAGATACATTGTCCTCAATGTATGGTAGTCACAATTGGTATTTTCATAACATAGAGAAGTAGATTCTTAATTTCATTCCTATTATTGCTAAACAAGACAATTCATTATGAAGGGAGACTAGTATGCGACATCCTAACATATGATCAATCAATTTCAATGAAAGCACGAAAAGAATATTGTTCAAAACCAAAGTAGTGGAAAGAGCACATGGACCTGATCACAATCAGTATTAGATGACTTCATGCACCGACTTGTGCCTCCCTACACTTGAGTGCTTGCATCTCGTGATTGACTAACAAAACAAAACAAAAACACACAAACTAATAAAAGAGGTTAAACTCACTTTCGTAGGAATCACGGTTGCATTTAGCGTATGCAACAAGCCTTTAAACCCCTCGGTAGACCCGAGTGGATGAGTTGTAGTCTCGCGAGGATTTCTAGTGAACACACCCACAAAGTTCTCGGGTTGCCTCCCGTAATCGCTAAGTTTTAGGTCTTCAGCCGGAACTTACCTGAGACCACTTATGGTGGTCATATTAAGTGCTTCTCTTCAAACTTTTCTTCGAAGAATTGCTTATCCCAGCATGGTAGATTTTCTTATTCACTCAAGCTTTGGTCAAACATTGCTTCTTTAATCCTTGAATTCTTATGATCTGGTGGTTTATCCATCCTAACCTTTTGTCTTGGATTTTCATTCCTTGGTTGCTCCACCTTCATATTCTCCTCCTTTTCCACATTTTCAAGCTCAAACCAGTAAGGATCAAAACCATTCTTCTTGGTGATATCCTCGCTTACATGTGAAATGTAAGGAGGAGCATACTGGTCAGTAGCATCTGATATAGAACAATCATTGTTAACTACATCTGTAATTGATTTTGAAAACACATTAAAGAACAACTTACAGTTTTTGAATGTCATGTTGATGATTCCATCTCGGCATTTGATTTGAGTTTTGGCTGTTGCCAAGAATGGTCATCCTAAAATTACCTTTGGTTGCTCATTCGTCCTTACTGGTTCATAATCAAGCACCATAGAGTCTACAAGGTAGAAGAACTCTCCTAACTTGATTATCACATCCTTAACCATCCCCCGAGGTTATTTCCATGTCGAATCAGCAAGCACCACTATTTTGTCAGTTTCATGTAATGGACCAAAGTCATATTGGTCATACAAACTCCCTGGAAGGATGCTCACACCGGCTCCATTATCCAAAAGTGCCCACTTGATTTTAAATTTCCCAACTTGAATGGGAATGATTGGTGCTCCCGGGTCACTTCCTTTTTCTTCATCTACTTCTTTATCGTTACCTATAACTACTTAAGGAGTAGAGGTTAAATCATAATCAACATATTCAGATTTAGGATTGATACTAAACAAATTGATGTGCATATTCTTTGAACTTGAGGGTTGATGTTGAGGGTTCTTTGTTATATCACTTGGAAGCTTCCCCGGTACTCGTTCGGACAATTGTTCAGCTAGTTGTCCTAGTTGCTTGGCAATGGCTTCATTGGTCTTTTCTTGCACCTCTCTAAATTGCTTGAACTCTTTCATCTCCTTTGCTAGATCTTGAATTGCTGATAAAATTGTGTTGTCATTGCCATTGTTAGTAGAAGCACCTTGTTGATGTTGTTGATTTCTTTGATTAAATTGACTGCCTTGTTGGTAGTTTCTTTGATTGTAGTTGTTCCTTTGATAACCGCCTTGATTGTATTCTTGTTATTGGCCTTGATATTAGTTGCTTCCTTGATTTGGTACCTGAAAAGGAGGATTCAATTGATTAGTATTGTTACCATATCTATGATTTGGGTGATTTCTAAGACCAGGATGATATGTGTTAGAATTCATATCATATGTCTTCCTTTCTCCTTGGCCTTGTAATTGACGTACACTTTCACTCTTCTCCAAATTCAAGTAGCATGTGACCGATGTATGGCCGATGTCATTGCACATGTCACACACTTCATACTCACTAGATATGTTCGCCACGCCACTCTTTCCAACTTTAAGGCTTGCAATTTCTTGTTCTAGAACCACAGTTCTATCCATGGCCACATGATCATTCACCATCTTTATGGTTGTACCCCTTGACCTTCGGCTTGATTGTGCACGCTTCTTAGAGATTACATTCATCCTTTCAAGAATATCCCAATCATCGTCCTCATGGTTTAAGGTGAACGTTCTTGCACTTGTGGAATTTACATCTCTAGCATCCTCTGGTGATAGCCCATCATAGAATGCTGAAATCAACTCCCACTTAGCTATGTCATGATGTGGACAAGTTCTTAGCATCTCTTTGAATCGGTGAAAAGCTTCATGGAACTGTTCACCTGATTGTTGTGTAAATCCTTGAATGGTTCGCCTTGCATCACTTGTCCTTTGGGAAGTATAGTATTCATCCAAGAATTGTTTTTGCATTTGTACCCATGTGTGAATACTTGCAGATGGTAGAGATAAGAACCATTGTTTGGCCTTGTCTTTAAGGGTAAATTGGAATAGGACCAATTTAACTTTATCCGGTGAAAATCCTTGGCCACCAATGGTGCTACATGATGCCTCAAATTCAGATATATGCAAATAGGGTTCTTTGGTTGCCATACCATGGAAGTGATGGAGAATTCCCAAGCATTGTGGTTGGACTTCAAAAGCACGTCCCTTTTGTGTTGGTGAAACTATAGGAGATGAATTGATGGCAATGGCGGGACGAAAGTGACTATCCACACCATGTGCTGGTACATAATGTTGTGCTCCTAGATTGGCCGGTATGCCATTAAACGGTTGGCCTCCAATGTTGTTGTGAATGGGTGGTTGAGCATAACCATCATGATCTCGATTTGGTTGACAGTTTCGATAGCTCAATTGGTTCCCATAATCCCCAAAATCATGTTGGTTTGGTCCGTCCATGTCGACTTGATCTTCAATCCACTCTTTCACATAATTAGTGTGGTGACTTCCTTTGACTGAAAACCAGTCCTCATTGCTATGATGGCTCCCTTCCACGTCATGCTGAAAACTTGGATTACAAACCTTGAAATTTGGCATTGGTTGGAAGTTCATGGGCGGAGGTTGGTTTTGCATACCTTGATTTATAGGGATCGGCACTTGAGGTTGAGGTTGCACTAGTTGTGGTTGAGGTGGAGGATCATCAAATGGCGAGAACATGGTAATGAAATATCTCCCAAAGGTTGGTTGGGTTGTGGTACTCCTTTGTTTTCTGGATTGTTCACCATTCTTGAATGGTTACTTTTGAGTGTTCTTGAAAGTTTGTTTAATATCCGATGAGCTATTCTTGCTGATGATGTACCTTCTTCCGATCTTGTTTGACCACGAATTTGAGAAGTCCTTGAGGTTGATGATTTTTGAAACACACGATTCGCTCTGGTAGTCTTCTCGATTTCTGGATCAAATAGCAATGGTGAGGTCCTTCCTGAAAATCTTGTATGCATTAGTGTAATGGTTACCTTTAAACAAGAAAACACAAAATACCTCGTGTAATACTGAACAATAAAACAAATAAAAATAAATAATAAAAAACAGTAAAGTAAAATCTTTTTGGGTTTTTTTATAAGTTTTTAAGAAAGCAAATAAAAACTATTAAACACTAAGCGCCCTAATACCCCTGCAACGGCGCCATTTTGATCTAGTTGTCGAGACTCAATCAAAAACAATTTATTATATCGGTCTTAGCTACCTTTATTATGTAAGGGTAAGTAAGATCGTCTCCAGAGAGAATATGTGAAAAGTGTTTAACAATATGACTCAATTAACTCAAAGACACGAACTTTAATATTAAAAATTGGAACTTGGGATGAAGTCAAGAACTTTATTGCAAAAAGCAACAAACTTTGAAAAGAATTTGATTAAATATTAAGAAACAATCACTTCCGGGTTTCCAATTCCGTAAGATCCACAATTGATACTTTCAAATTAGGGTTTGTAAGAAACAATACTTCAAGATCTTAGCTTTTGATTAAAGTGGTAACAAAGGAACATTCTTTTAAGACTCGTTCATTCACAAAGTTACCAATTCACCTATTCTACTTTTCTTAATGAGCTCACGATACAAGGACACCGAAAACTGATAATCAAGCACACAACTTTATTTATAAGTAAACCTTTTAACTAAAACTAAACATGAAATTTAATTCACCAATCCATTGTTCAATACAAAAAATCCTAATCAAACATACCAATTGTTTCACTTAACATGAATTGTACTCCTGAAAGCAATCAACAAGAACTTACCCACTCATGGTCTTCACTGAATCTTCAATCTTGATTATATGATGATCAATGATGATTGGGTTGGAGTTAGGAAGCTTGAAAGCACCCAAAATCACCTTGAATTTGCTAGATTTCAGCTGGGAAAAGTTGTACTTTGAGTTGGGGTTGGATAGGTTTAAGTAGACATCAAGATCCACAAAATCCGGGTGTTTGTTGAAGACCGGCGTATGATACGCCCAGGGACGGCGTATCATACCCCCCCCCCAGCTTCATACGCCCAACTTTCTGTAATTTTTGTCAAATACGCCCACCGATACGGCAATCGACGTATTATACGCCCGTACCCGGCGTATCATACGCCGGGTCTCTTTCTTGACCACTTTTTTCCTATCTTTTGGTATTTACATCTTAAGTCCTTCAACTTTCATGTTTTGCTTCTTTTACTTCCAATTAAGCTACTTTAAGCCCCAAACACCTATGAATTAAAACACAAACAACTTGAAACTATTCCACTATAATCATGATGTAAAATCAAGCATTTAGATCAATAAAGCCTTGAATTATTAACACTCGATCAAGGTCACTTTGAGTTCCTGTTTTAGCTGAAACATTCTCACAAGATGGTTTAGAATAGTTTGGAAACAATTCTAGATTGAAGATATATTCCGGACCATTGCCCTTAACACAAGGAGTGTGCTCATTTACAACAATGTTGGATGATTCCTCAAATTGTTGATTTTTAATATTATAAACTCTATAAGCAATAGAGGTTGAAGAATATCCAACAAAGATAGCATCATCCAACTTTTCAACAATATTGCTAAAGTGTCTTGTGTGTTAAGTATGGTACACCTACTGCCAAAGGACCTAAAAAAGCCAATGAACGATGGCCTCGTGTTCTATTGCTCATAAGGGGTCTTTCCATGGGGCTTAACAATGAGAACCTTGTTTTGCATATAGCAGCCTCTACCCAGAAAGTTAGAGGCAAATTTGAATCAGCTAACATAGTTCTTACAGCCTCAATAAGTGTCTTGTTCCTCCTCTCAGCAACACCATTCTGTTGGGGAGTTCTAGGAGCACTGTATTGTTTGGTAATTCCTTTTGAGTAACAAAATGAGTCAAGAACTTGATTCTTAAACTCAGTCCCTTGATCACTTCTAATGATTTTTACCTTGTGATCCTTTTGATTTTCAATTTTAATAATAAAAGATTTTAAAGTTTCAGCCGTTTCATCTTTAGTTTTTAAAAAAGAATACCCATGTTATCTTGTGGGACCAAAAAGATCTATGTGCAATAAGTGTAATTGAGTGGTGATGGAGTTAACCTCTTTGGATTTGTGAGAAACCTTGTGTTGCTTTCCTTTCTGGCAAGCAACATAGTTATCTTTACAGAAAAATTCCTTTTTAGGCACACCATGTACCATATTATTTTTAACCAGCTTATTCATGTTTTTAAAATTAACATGGCACATTCTTTTATGCCAAAGATTTGAGTATCACCATTATCTTTGGAAAGAAAGAATGATACTTCACCCAATGGAGAAGCATTGTTCATATCAAGCTTGTAAATATCCCCTTTCCTGGGAGATCAAAGAAGCACCAATTCCTGAGGAATTGTCATCCCGGGTTTGAGGATAATGCACTCATGTTCTGTGAAAAGCATTTGGTGCTTTTGATCACAGAACTGAGAAACACTCAAGAGATTGTGTTCAAGCTATTTGACAAAGTTTACTTTGTCAATGTTTAACTTACCATTGGATACACTACCTCTACCAGAAATGTATCCTACAACTTCACCTCCAAACTAAATAGGACCTCCATCAAAATGTTCAAACTATTGTAGGAGAGATCAATTCCATGTCATGTGCCTGGATACTGTAGCACTGTAGAAAATGCGCATGCATAAAAGGAAATGTTGATGGATACTGTAGCAAATGCGCATGTATAAAAAGAAATGCTGATGGATACTTTAGCAAATGCGCATGTATAAAAAGAAATGCTGATGAACACTTAGGCTGAATTTAGGCAAATGCGGCTGAACAAAAGTGAATGCGGGTGAACAAAACACTTAGGCAATTATCATGGTGTAAATGCGGATGAACCATCAGACCTGTAAATGAGACTTATGCTATAACCAGTTCTAAAACCTCATTTTCATACATTCTTAACATCGATCTATCATGCTAAACTCTTAGAGCAGGCTTACAACCTCATAAAACACAGAAATTCATACACATACATAAGCAGTCAACATACACGACAGTTGTAAAACATTTTAAATGCATTTTCAGCCCCAAAGAAGTTTAAAAACAGAGAATCGGGGTCCTAGAACTCACCTATTGCAGCAAAGTGAATCTCCTCCCAACTTGCATGCACAAGAGTTCAAACACCTAGAACAAGCCAAAACAAACACCAAACACCAAGAACACATAGAAATCAGTTTCTAAGGTTGAAACCTCATAGAAACCAAACCAATTAATCACAAAAACCTACTAACCTTGAGGATTCTTCTTCTTCTTCATAATTCGACCGAGAGAAAACACAAAACCCAGCTTTCTTTCTTTTTTTTCTTCTTTGGAAAGCAGCAGCAGAAAGAGCATGGGCGACCATGCTCTTTATACACCCACTTTTGACTTGTGTACTATTTTACACTTTTTACCCTTCAACTTTGGCCTTTATAAAAATTCAGGTGTTACATTATTCTTGGTGGGACATGTGGGCTGTTGTTTCTTACACTTCTTATCTTCTTCAACAGCCTTTCCCTTTAATTTATGATCCTTCAGCTGGATAGGAGTGCTGGTACAACATCTTGACTATCTAATAGACACAAGAGAGTGTGGTGGCGCAATTTCATTAGATCCCAACACACTTTTGTTTTGATAGCATACAGAGTGGGAGGATGATGTTATAATGGTGTTGAAGTTATGCTCTTGAATAGCATACTTCTCTGCTTTAGCCTCAGCTATGACTGGCTGGGCTTGAGCTTCAGTCAACTTGGATATTAGATCTTTTATTTGAGTCCTATAGTTGGTATGTTCATGTTTTAAAGAGGACACAGTTTTCTCTAACTCTTCTATTTTGAGCTTATAGTCAGATTCTGCTATCTTAAAATCAGATTTTAGGATATTTAAGGACTCAATATCAGATCTAATTTCCATGTTGTAGTCCTGATACAATTTAACCTTAGCAATGCAGGCTGGGGCACAAAGATGTTCATATACCTTGCTGTCTTCGTTTCTAGCCATGAGAGCTCGAGCAGGTGTGACATCTTGCACCATAAAGCTCCAGTCGACGTCTTGAGCAACAGCTGCAGTTTGTGGCTTAGTGGGTTTGGTTGCAGCCTTTGAGGTAGCAGAATGTTGGGAGGCTTGAGCTGCTCCAGGATTAGATCTTGGAGATTTACATTCCCTAGCAAGGTGACCAAGCTGGTTACAGTTGTAGCATTTGGCCTTGCTCTAATCAAACCCGAATTTGCTATTAGTTGGGTTCTGAGAAAACTGCCTTCCGGTTCTTTTAAAGTACTTCTTTGCTCTATAGGTTAAAAGAGCCATTTACTGGACAATGTCCATATATTCAACATCATCTGGGCTGAAACACTCTAGGTCATCAAAACAGTATTGAAAATCTCCAGAGTGCTCACTCCTTAAAACAAAAGCACAACTATCCTGGAAAGGAGTGTGTTAAGCCTGTTAAGACCTGGGTGTCTCAGGGAAAGTGATGTATGGCCCAGAAGAGGATGATGGTTGTTGGGGGTAGTTCAGGTATAACTGAGGCTGGGGAGTTCTTGATCCTTTAGCAGCATGTAGAGCATTGTTAACTGCAGGATTTGAGGGTCTGTTCATCTGGTGGCACTTCTGAGTCTCCATCTCTATACGGTATCTATCAAGGATTCCATACAGTTCAATCATAGTGAGAGTGTTGAGACTTCAAAAAGTCCTCTCATGAATTATCTGACTATGTCTCTTTACTCAAGAATAACTCCCATAGTTTGAAGAGAGGTGATCAAGTCCATATACCTTAAGTATTGTTGGCTCAAGGTCTCACCAATAACATAAGTGAAGTTTTCAAACTTCTACTTTAGCATATCTTTCTTGTTCTCCTTTGATTCAATAGAACCAGAGTACATCAGCTTCAAAGCATCAAATAGTTCTTTGGTGGTCTCGCATTACTTCAAGCCTACCATTATGGAGTTTGGTAAAGCAGTAAGCAACACGGTCATGGCTTTGCAGTCGATGCCCATCTTCTTGAAGTCTTTATCAGAGTAGTCTTCAATAGCTTTCTCAATCATGGCGCCATTACTAGCCAGGTCCGCCACCTTTGGCTTGTAAGGACCATGAGTGATAGATCTCCACATGCGGCTGTCTTGATACTTGATGAAACCTTTAATACGTTTGCACCAAGTTCCAAAATCATCAGGGGTGATGATAGGAGCCTTGGTCATGGTTCCCATCTTGAACTCAGAAAATTTTTGGTTAAAAGCCATTTGAGTGATATGAGTGTGAAGAAACAAGGGTGATTTGGGATGGTTAGATCTCACAATCAAGAACCTAAAAAGCTCTGATACCAATTGCAGGATCGGAGTTGGTCTCTCAACACAAGTTTTGTATCTCATAAACTCACTAAGTCTTACTCGGTTGATAAAGCAGAATCTCTAACTAAGTTGACAATAATATAATAAGTTAATGAACACAAGAATGGTTTTCAAGATACTTGTAGATATTACTTTTCAACTTAGTATCATAAGACTCTTACAAGCATGGTTACTTAAGTTACAATAAGAAACTATATATACTACTATCTACAGCCGGTTATACTTGGAAACCAGGTGGAAATTACCACTAGACAAATACTATATTGCTAGAAGTAAAGTATCTAAGATAAAATAATATCCTAGATTAGGTAGTCATGATAGGTCCATGACTTACCTTTTGTCACAAACTAAGTATGATAACTATACTAACTGATAAAGGTGAATAGTGGATTAAAGTATGGTCAACTATATGGGCGTGGGAAAGCGCCATGCAGTGTATCAGAGTTGTCAGGGGATGTCAGACAGCCCATACTTATGTCCACTGGTTCATAGTTGATTCTTCCGAAGGCAAAATGGCTTCGGAAGAATAAATTCTTCCGAGGCCATTTATACTTCAGAAGAATCAACTTCCGAGTCTTCGGGAAGTCTTCATGACTTCATTCTTCAGAAGACTTTGTCTTGGATCTTCTAAGTGTGAATGCTTTGGAAGGAGAACTACTTGGTCTTGAAAGACTTGGTTCTACCTTCGGAAGTTCTTCATATACTTCGGAAGGAAAACTACTTAGTCTCGGAAGACTTAGTTTTCCTTCGGAAGTACTTCATACGTAAGCTTTGGAAGATCTTCAACTTGTCTTCGGAAGAGCAGCTTTAGCTTTGGAAGACTTCTTCAATTGTACTTCAAAATATTCTAAATGTTGTTTTGATTGCACCAGCCTCATATGATCCAACAGTAGTCTACGTAAATCCTTTGGAAACACCTCTGGAAAATCACAAACTACCGGAATATCCTCTATCTTCTTTTCCTGCTACTACTTGTTAATCATAAGGCCTAATATGGCCAAGCGACCATTGCATAGCCACTTCTATGCTTTCATAAACGATATGATGCCTATCACTTTCACCATTCTTCTTGCCATTCACCGAAAGGATTTCTCCACAAGAGAGAGGAATACGAATGGTCTTCTAACGACAGATGACTTCCGTCCGCCTCTTAGAGAACCAATCCATGCCCATAACCACATCAAAACTCCCAAACGTAACATGCATAAGATCAATGTTGAACGTATGTCTAGCCTGTTCTATTTTACAACCCTTACAGATGTGCGTAACGTGAATTTTCCATGTACTTCGATTCCAATATAGAAGGCATATCATTTGAGAGACTACTAAACTTAGTATAGATAAAACTTCTATCAGCTCCAGTATCAAACAAAATAGTAGTATAATGACAATTAACAGGATATTTACCCGTAACAATAGTAAGGTCGTTTAAAGCCTCACCTGAACACAAAGACTCTTCCCTTAGCGCCACCATTGTTGCCACCATTTTTTTCATTGTAGTCACCATTTCCATTGTTGTTTTTGTTATTTTTCCCACCATTTCGAGCACCATTACCATTTCTCTTCAACTAAGGGCAATTCTTTTTGTAGTGCCCTTCCCTTTCACACTCAATGCAACCTTTTGGTGTTGACTATGTTTGATGTGGCTTCTTCATCAACTCACCACAACAGTCTTTGGTTGCGTGCCCTGCTTTCCTACAGCATCGGCACTAAAAGTTATCAAACCTATCGGTGTGATGATAATTGCATCTGTTACACTTTGGATACTTCCTAACGTATCCATTTGGTCCTTCAATTGATGAGGATGACAGGTTGAAGTTTAGATTGGTGTCAAACTTCCTTTGCTGTTACTTCTGCTGGGGTTGATTATTAACGATGATCCCTTGTTGTTGGAACCATACCACTTGCGTTTATTATCGGGCATGCTTGCCAACGCACCCTGTTTGGGTAACTCACCCCGCTCCACCACTTAAACTGGTAGTTTATGAGCCAACTAGATTGCTTGTTGGATAGTGGCGGCATTAGAGGCAGTCACCATGCTTTAAATTTCGGGCACCAATCCATGCAAGTAAAGCTTGATCCTCTTAATTGGCTAATTTATCATACCCGGACATAGAATTGCCAATTCGTGAGACCTAGTGGTGTAGGCCTCGATTTCAGACCCTTTCATTTTTAGCTTCTAGAACTCAACTCCAGCTTTTGCACTATGTCATGATGATAATACTCTTCTATCATCATGGTCTTGAATTCATTCCATGGTAAAGCATTGGCCATCGCCTGACCCAACATTAGGACTTGGGCATTCCAGCACGAGAGTGCTGCACCCTCCAGTGTTCCTATGGCATACTTCACCTGGTCTGTCGCAAGACAGTTGCACTTCATGAAGACCGATTTGGTCTTCTTGAACCATCTTACTAGTCCTATGGCCCACTCACCTTCACTAAAAGTATGGAGCTTGCAATCCATGAACGCTTTATACGTACACACTGGCAGTCCTGAATTAACAATTCAGATTGTTAACTCAAACAAATTGATAAACTGACTAACAAAATATTTGTGAAATTGATGAACAAGGTCATCATTTACCTTCAAACTAAGCAGCTTTGCCAAATTAGTGACCAAGGGTCATATTCACGACACCGGCACGACGACCATGACCTATTCCACGTCATCTGCCACGTCCGTCCATTTTTCACTTTACATTCACAAATACATTAATGAGTAGTATAGATCATATTTAGCTCATTTAGGTATAGTAAATAATAAAAAAATAATGAATTTTATCAATCATAATATTTATAACCAAAATAATAACTCATGATAAATAAATTGTAAGTAAGTGACAAAATATTCAATTAGTGTCAAAATTTCAAGTTTTTCAGTTGGGTGAAAAACAACCCTTCCCACATAGGTTAAGAAAAACACTATGTAATCCAAGGTAGACAAATAAAGAAAATCAGTCTATCACTTCAGATCTATCACTGTTCTCCTCCATCTCTTCCAATTCTTGCTCAGGCTCTTCTTCCAGCTCTTCCTCTGGTTCTTCCTCCAGATCTTCCTCTGGCTCTTCCTACGATTCCTCCATTAGCACTTCCTCAGGCTCCTCCATCGGGGCCTCCTGAGGCTTGAGCTAGTTTTCTAGCTCATATATGTGTACTATAGCCTCGTGAAGTTGGTCTCGTATTGTATTCAGAGTAGCCTTCAACTCCACAACTTGTCCACTAGAGTCTGTATCTCCCAGGTTTGCCCATCCTAATGTGCTTTCAAATCGAGCCATTAGTCTTCCATCTCTTCGTACACCCTGTTGGCGTACTTATGGCAGTCATCAAACATATCGAACTACTCATCAAAGTCTCGACGCAGTCTATCATGAGGGGCCACCACAGTAGCGATAGCCCTATAAGGGTATTAAGGTAGAGGGGGGTAACACAGAATCTCTTTTGATAGTAGGGATTGGAAATGGAATGCACTCCTTTTCAAGCATCCTAATCTATACGGTATGGTACTATGTCCAATTCTCAGGATCAGACATGTCACGATCAATCATAGTCTCGCCCGGGGGATACATACAAGGAATAAACATAGGGGGTCGAGTACTAGAACCCATAGAAGATGAAAGTACTATAGGAACCTCAGGTTCCTTTCCTGGCACGTGTTGTACTTGGGATGAGGATGATGATGATGCCATACTGCAGTGTACGTAATGTGCATGCCAATGAGTATAGAGTAAGGAGATAAGTAAACGAGTAACTAACTAGCTGTGTGCGGTTATAGACTAGTGTGTATGCAACCTACTTTAGTATAACCAATAGATCGGTACCAATCAGTCACACCCTCAAAATCCACGTGCAGGGTTTTACCACAAGGCGTGTGAATAAACCAAGATCCAACTCATAGTTACTTTGAACGACTCTAAATGAACTTTCAAATAAACCCTAGAGTATATTAATCTCACAGTAAAACCCCGCATGTGAACTAGGTTGCATACACATTAGTCTATAACCACACATAGTTAGTTACTTGTTTACTTATGCCTTACTGTATACTCATTGGCATGCACACCACATACACTATAGTATGGCATCATCATCATCGTCATCCTTAGCACAACATGCACCAGGAAAGGAACCTAAGGTTCCTACACCCCTTTGCCTACTATGGGTTCTACTTCTCGACCCTCTCGTTCTTCGCCTAGTATACATTTCCCAGTTAAGCCTACGATTGATCGTGACATGTCCTATCCTAAGAATTGAGCATGCTATCAAAGTACTATAGTTAAGATAATCGATAAGGAGCTTGTTCCGCAATTTGCCCCTAATCTTGTAAGTGATTACATTTTACCTCCCTTACCTTGCCATCCCAAGAGAGCCCTCTCGGCTGTGATAGCCTCTCATGGTAGGAATTACAGGACTAGTTCGCTCGGATAGATCATAGGGAAAAGCTTGCAAATAGTTGTTTTGATGATATTGATCACACGTAGCATGATTTATTTGGACGTAAGGATGGACAAGCTGAAGAAATACTTACTTTAGGTGGCTAGGTTGCAGAGCTGACAGTCAGTCTGACTACTACACGAAACCAGTTGCATGAGGCCATCAGGAGGATACATGAGTTAGAAAAGCAGCTTGAGTCTCAGGAAATTCCCGAGGCGAAGCCAGAGGAAGACCCATTATAGGATCTGGAAGAGATAGATGGGATAGTTATAGATCTGTTGTTCTAGACTGATTTATTTCATTTATCTAGTTAGAGTACATAGTGTTATTCCATAACCTATATGGGAAGGGTTGTTTCCCACCCAACTGAAGACTTGAAAATTTTGACACGTATTGGATATTTTATGAGTTACTTACAAATTATTTATCATGAATTATCAATTTGGTTATAAATACTATGCTAGAAGGAGATTAATATGTTAGATGTTACTCAATGTTGTATTTGTGAATGTAAAGTGAAAATTTAATGGATGTTGTAGAGGATGTGGATGTGGCACGGGTGCTGTGAACATGACCCCGGAAAAATTAGTAGCCCTAATTAATGAGCACATAGTAAAACCTTGTATTGTTGTTTCTTGATTATGAAAGATACCATAAAGCTCTATATATAGAGCTAAAATAGGAAATCTCCTATCATAATCAATCACTATCAATCATAATTACTACTGAATATTGTAATATTCCCTCGCAAGTTGAGGGCGGAGAACAACCTGCAACTTGGACCTTAGGAACAGATATTGTTGAGATGATAGGGGCTTTATAAACATCTATAATTTGGTCATCTGTGGAAATGAACTTGACATCGAGTTGACCCTGAGCCGTTTGTTCACAAACGAAATGATAGTCAACCTCAACATGCTTTGTATGAGTATGAAAGACCAAATTAGCTGACAGATAGGTGGCTCCTAGATTGTCACACCATAGTGTAGGAGATGTTGTTATTACATCGAGTTCAAGAAGGAGCTCTTTTAGCCAAATAAGTTTAGCAACAATGCCTGCAATCGCCTTGTATTCTGATTCAGTTGAGGATCTGGAGACTATGCGTTGTTTGCAAGTAGCCCAGGATACATGATTCGAACCCAAGTAGATGGTAAACCTTCCTCCCCTCCCCCCTATGGAGCGATGATCAACTAGGCATCCTGCCCAATCAGAGTCGGAATAGGCATGGATAGAGTGAGTGGGGCGCAGCTGCCAGGTTGCATCTATAAATGATTGCAGTGAGGAACCCGAGTCTTGTTGAATAAGAAGGCCAAGGTGTGAGGTTCCTTTTAGATAGCGCAGAATACGCTTGACTGCCAACCAATGATTTTCAGTTAAAGCATGCAGTTTGTCAAAAAAATTTATGTTCTTGAAAAAGGGGGCTGTCCTCAATAGTTAAGATCTGGGAAGTGCTCATTGGTGAGGTCACCGGTTTGCAATCAAGGAGTCCCAACTGATTTAGAATGTCCATTATGTATTTACGTTGAGATAATACCAAGTTGTGGCCTTGAGAGAGAACCTCGATGCCCAAGAAGTATTGAAGTTTCCCCAGATCCTTGAGGGCAAAAGTGGAGCTCAATGACGAACAATGGAGTCAATTTCGAAGGGTTTGTTACTGGTGATTATGATATCATCAACGTAAATAAGAAAGTAGACACATGTGACACCTGATTTGAGGATTAACAGAGACAGATCAGTTTTGGACCCTATGAACCCCTTTTGTTGAAGAACCGAGGATAATCGAGCAAACCATGCATGTGGGCTTGTTTAAGCCCGTATAACGATTTGTGGAGATGATGCACATGATTCGGTTTTATAGGGTCCATAAATCCTAGATTGTTTCATGTAGACAGTTTCTTTCAGAGCCCCATATAGGAATGCATTTTGGAGATCTAGTTGATGAAGAGGCCATCTTTAAGTAACCACAAGAGATAGAACAGTTCGAATGGTTGTTGCAATGATAGGACTGAAAGTCTCATGATAGTCAATGCTAGGCTATTGGTGGAAACCTTTTACGACAAGTCGGGCCTTGTAATGAGTGATGTTGCCTTGAGCGTCTTCCTTTAACCTGTATAGCCTTACAATCAACTAGATTAGTGTTTTTAACATAAGGTACTAAAGACCATATGCCATGCTTATTGAGAGCATCAATCTCATTGGCCATGGCAAGACGCCACTCCGTATGTTTGTTAGTGGCGGTAAAGCTTATGCGGGTGGGGATAGTGTTGGGAGAGATAGATGTGTTATACATGGATGGGTTGTATTGAGTGGTGCATTTGGGATTAGGATTGAGATTGGGTGGTCGGGTAAGGGGTGGTGGTGGTGATGGTGGTGGTGGTGGAGGAGGCGGTATGGAACTAGATGTAGGACAGGTAGAGGGAGTAGGAGGTGTGGAGGTGTTAGTAGAGTTGATAATGGGAGGCGTTTGTGTGGGAGTGTTTTAGCTGAGGGAGGGGGAATTCGTGTGTGGATCAGTTGAGGTGGTAGGGGGTTATGGGGTTAGGGAAGGTTTGCGGGTGGTTGTGGGTAAATGGAGGTGTATGGAGTCGGGGGAGGGGGGTTGTTGTGTTGGTGAGGTGGAGTTAAACGGGAAGACCTCCTCATTGAACTTCACATGGCGTACCACATATACCCGATCATTGGTATGGTCAAGGCACTGATACCCATGATGGTTAGGACTGTAGCCAAGAAAGACACACGATGTAAATCGGAAGTCCATTTTGAGTCGATTATAGGGGAGGAGGTGAGGGAAACACTCACAACCGAAGACACGAAGAAATGAATAGTTAGGTTTACGGTAGAAGAGTTGTTGGAAAGGGGATTTGTTTCAAAAGATGCGAGATGGAAGTCGGTTGATTAGGAAAACGGCAGTTTCAAAAGTGAAGGTCTAAAACCACTGGGGGAGTTTGGCATAGGCTAGAAGAGTAACACCATTTTCAACAACGTGTCGATGACGACAGTAAACAATGCCATTTTGTTCACTTGTATATGGAGATGAGTGCCTGTGAATGATTCCAAGTGATGTGAAGAACGTGGATAGGTTCTGAAACTACCCTCCCCAATCCGTTTGAACGGTTTTTAGTTTAGTGTTAAATTGTCTTTCTGCCATGGTTACAAAATTTTTAAATATGGAGTAGACATTATATTTATGAGCTAACGGGTAAAACCACATATATCGTGTGTGATGATAAACACGTAACATGAAAAATCGATGACCGTTAAAGGAGACAGTGGGATGGTAACATGAAAAATCAATGACCGTTAAAGGAGACAGTGGGGGATGGTCCCCATAAAACATAGTATAACAAGTCTAAGATATTATTACTACGAAAATTAGAACTTGATAATAAAAGTTTAGAAGATTTCTCAAGTTGACAGGATGAACATAAAAAGGATGATAATTCAAAAGTAATAGGTAAATAACAACTGGATATAAGTGATGTAAAGACACGTTGATGTGGATGACCAAGGCGTTGGTGCCAGATGGTGGAGGAAGCTTTGGTTGCGGTAAAAGCAATCTTCAGGATGGACGTGACTTGTGGTAGTTAGAGAGAGAGTAAAGGCCATGCTTACTTAGACCCAAAAAGAGGGGGTATGTGTAGACTCGTCATTTACCACAAAAAAAGAGGAGTGAAATTCAAAGAAAAAGTTGTTATAACAGCAAAATTGTTGAACATAAAGTAAATTCTTTTGGATTTTAGGAACATGAAGGACATTGGGAAGACTAAATGTGTTGTTTAGTGAGAGGATTTTAGATGAGCCAATGTGAAGTATCAGGAGGGCCTTACCATCACCGACATGGAATGAGTCTTTACCTTGGTAGACCTCCTAGCTTTCTAGGATCGATAAGTCTGGTGTAGCATGGTCTGTGTCAGGGAACCAGGTGGCTCCCGAGGTTGATGCAGGATCAGACAATATCGTAAAGTTGGTGTGAGTTGGCTGGCTGGACGAGTGGGCAGATTGATGAGCATATTAAGAAGGGAAATGCCCTATTCCACATCGGTTACAATGACTATAAATAGTGTTTTGTGTTGATGCCCAGGAGATTGTCAATTGTTGTTGTTGTCCCTGGTCGTGTTGTGTAATAAACCTTGGAGGTTTCCATGAGAAGTCCCACGACGACTGCCACGGTTTCTATTGGTGGATCGAGAAACAAATGTAACCTGCGGTTGATTGTTGTGAGGTATGATGGGGTTCAGTTGATATCCCAATTGAGCAGCCATGAGATGCAGGTTGTTTAGTTAAGAGTGGATGGGGTTTAACTCCAGGACAGATGGACGAGTGATGGTGTTAAATACCTATGATGTTGTTGTAGTAGGGGCAGAGTTGGTCTTGTTGATCAAGTAGTCATGATCATGTAGCAGCCCATGGAGTTCATTAAAAGTAATTAGAGGGTGTCGAGTAAGAAGGTTTGCCTTCAGACCATTGTATTCATCTCTGAGGCCGGAAATGGCAAGCATAACAAGGTCTTTGTCCTTCATGGGTTCACCAATATTAGCGAGGGAAATGGGATATTCCTGAGCTTGGCTTAGATAGGTCATCGGGGTTTCATCTCCCTTCAATTCAATTTTCAGCAGTTGAGTTTTCAGTGTGTACTCACGAGAGGCAGTGTTAGGTAAGTATGCATGCTCCAATGCTAGCTCTAATGCTAGCCATAAATCTCTAGTTGTCATACCTTGAACATGCTGAAAAGATGCTTCAGAAATCATTGAGATGATAAGCATGCGTACGTTGGCATCATTGGAGATCTAATGAAGATATCCAGGGTTGTTGACAGATGGAGTTTTGGTGGTTGCTTCTGTCATCGATAGAGGGCATTTGATGGTACCGTGGTTGGAGATTAAGAATGGTTCGAGCATTGCCTTCCAATACCCATAGTTAGAAGGGTTAAGGGTGAAGGCAAATTTATGGGATTTGTGAGCAATATTTTCTGCAGTGGTTAGGGTAGTAATGGTTGCCATGTTCGGAAGATGAGGGTTATGGCCAGAGGTTGAAGGCTGTGGTGTAGTAGCCATGAGTTTGCAAGGGGCCGGCGATTAGGGTTTTGAGATTTTTGGTTTACTTGGTTCTAATACCAAGTAAAACCTTGTAATGTTATTTCTTGATTATGAAAGATACAATAAGGTTGTATATATAGAGCTAAAATATAAAAGAAAATCTCTGATCACAATCAATCCCTATCATTCACAACTAATCATAATTACTACTAAATATTCTAACACACATGCAGGCGGCGGTGACTCCACAAAACGCTCAGTTAGGAGGTAAATGACGAAACTGGACGTCGAAATATTCTAATAACCCGTTAGTCGATTTCTCAAATTGTTAGGCTACATATTTTGATTTGTTGACTCAAGACCACCAGCCTATACTTATAAGCCATTTATGGGCTGCAAGACCCATACTTATAATAGAGCTGAGGCTGTGGGACTTGTGCGGTGGTTTGAGAAAACCGAATAAGTTTTCGCGAAATGCAACTGTCTGGTGGTGGATCAGGTGAGGTACGCTACAAATAGTTTGGAGGGTGCAATGTTCTCCTGGTGGAACTCCCATGTGCAAATGCTGGGTCAGGCAATGGTAAACGCCCTACCGTGGGTAGAATATAAAACCATGATGATACAGGAGTACTGTCTCTACAGATGAAGTACAGAAACTAAAAGCGGAATTTTGGAAATTGAAGATAGAAGGGTTTGAAATTGAGACCTACACCACGAGATCTCATGAACTAGCTACTCTTTGCCTTGAAATAGTCAAGCCAATGTATAAGAGGATTCAACTTTATCTGTGTGGGTTGTGCCAGAAATTCAGAGAATGGTAACTAATTCAAATCCCACTACCAACAAACAAGCTATCAAGTTGGCTCAAAAGCTGAAGGATCAACCAGTGGAATAAGGAAAGTTGCCTAAATGGGGTGCGGTGACGAGCATGCCCGACAACAAGTAGAAATGGGATGGTTCCGATAATAAGGGATCGTTATGTAATAGTCATCCTCAATAGAAGCACCAACAAAGGAAGTTTGATTCCAAGCAAAACTTTGACCAATCCTCTTTATCAAACCAAGGTCAAGGCAGGTACGTTAGGAAGTAACCAAACTACAACAAGTGTAACTACCATCACAATAACAAGTGTGATAACTTTTGATGTAAGCGCTGCAGGAAGGTGGGTCATGTAGTAAAGGATTGCCTAGGTGACCGATGTAAAACCCTCAAAAAGCACAGGAGATGCCTAAAGGGTATTTTGAATGTGGGAAAGAAGGTCATTATAATAGGAATTGTCCCTAGTTGAGAAAGAATGGTAAAAATGGTAGTAATGGTGGCAACCATAATGGTAATGGAAATTGTGAGAATAACGAAAAAAACGATGGCAATAATTTTGGATCAAAGGGAAGAGCCTTCGTCATGGGTTCAGGTGAGGCTCTAAACTATCCTATTGCTATTACTAGTAATTTCTTGTGAATGGATGTTATGTTACTGTTCTATTTGATACTGGAGCTGATAGGAGTTTTATCTCTACTATGTTTAGTGACTTATTGAATAATTTGCCTTCTTTGTTAGAATTAAAGCATACAGTAGAGTTAGCTCATGGTAAGCAAATTCATATTACGCTTATGCTTAAGGGTTGTAAGATAGAATTGTCTTGACATATGTTAGACATTGACCATGTGCCTATTACGCTTGGAAGTTTCAACATAGTTGTGAGCATGGATTGACTATCGGAAAGGCAGGCGAAAGTCATATGCCACGAGAAGATTATTCGTATAGCTCTTTCTAATGGAGAAATTCTTTCGGTGAAAGGCGAGAAAAGCGGTGCAGTGATATGTATCATATCGTATATAAACGCGCAAAAATGGCTACGAAAATGTCGCTTAGCCATATTAGCTCTTGTCGATATGTAGCAAAAGAAAAAGAAGTTGGAGGATTTCTAGTTGTCAGGAAGTTTTAGGAAGTCTTCCTAGAAGACTTGTTGGATTACCGTGTCATCATCAGGTTGAATTCCATATTTATTTAACCCCCGGAGCAGCCCCATTTGTGCGAGCACCTTACCGCATTTATCGATTGGCACCAAACAAAGTGCAATTCTTGATCAATAACACATTTAAGGTGAGGTTTTCAACTAGTTTTCATTGTTTTTGATTTATGAACAAACCCTAGTTCAATCTTGCAAGATAACCTAAAATTGATGATATTGGATGGTGTAAATTATGTTAGTTTGATAGTATTGTTTATGATTTATGTGGATTATGCATAGAAAACATTATTTCAATGTCTAGTTCATACCTTACTAAACATAGAAACTTTAATTTCTAATAACTTTGGATTTTATGATGTTTCTAATATTCTAATGATTGCTATGAACTAGATTAAGCATATAAATGATGAACTGATGATTGTTTTTTGTAAAAGTTGAGTAATAGGATACTACTTTCCAAAAAAGGAAACTTTATTAACATGTTTAATGAAATTTCATGTTTTGAGCATGCATATTGTGTTTGGATCATGCTAGATTGGTTATTGGGATCATTTAATATGATAGAATGCAATGATTAGATCATATGGATGCTACTTGGGGAAAATTTGATGTTTAAGTGTTGTGTAGTAATTGTTGATGGGACTAGATAACCTGATAGATCAATGTTAGAAAATTAGGGTTTAATGTATTAATGGTGATGCTTGATCAATATGGTCGGGTTGAATTGTTTTTCGAGTATAAATCATGTTTCTAAATGTGATGATGAACATCATACACGCATGCAGATCTGAGGCCCCTACTTAGTAGGATTGACTGGGTTTAGGATGTGAAGTAGTAAGTTACTTCACATGGCAAGTAGTGCATAGTTAAACTCTATGTGTAATTAGGTATATTTGGGATCTATTTCTGATTGTAAAGAACATGGTGGTTACTTGTTAAGATTCATAGTGTCGTATGATAAGTTATGCTAGTATAATAATCCTTCTAAAATTTAGGATTCATTATGTGCTATACGTGAATGATTTGAGTTGATCTTATGAAAAATGGATTAGTAAATATGAACAAGCATGATTTCAGTTAACATGTCACCAACGGGTGAAATGGGTCAACAAGGTCAAAAGGGTTGATGTTTTCAAAATCACTTAAATCAAATGTGATTGATTGAACGCCTAGCGTTTGTTAAACTATCTTGTTTTGCATGTACTTATGTACTCATGTATTCTAGGTAACCTTTGACGGGTTGTCTGTCCATTCATCGTTAGGTTTCATTACTTTTCGCTTACGCTTCAAGTGAGTTCAATTCCCCACTTTTATATACTCCTTTTTTCTTTGGGGGGGCATATTTTTACAAACGATTTAATTATTATAAGTTTTGTTTAGAATGATATTTTGTAGTATACCATTGAAAATCTCTTACACTTTTGTATCGTGAATTAAGAAAACTAGAAAGAAATATTAGGTAGTATTACTGGGTCTGACAAGCCTCACCCGTAGGACTGGAGGTCAAGTGGGTGCAACATTGTACTAAACGACTAACATTTATTATGACTCAATAAGTTGTGATGGAAGGAAAACAAAACGAACACAATCTTGAGAGAGTGGTGTGAGTCTGTGCGTATTGTGTGTGAGTATGTGTTAGACTTTGTGTGTATGTATATGGTAATGTGGGTGTATATATGAATGTAGTGTGTTGGTGTATGTATGGTTGTGTATGTATATTGTGTGTCAGTGGGTTTTGTGCAAGGGTGTGTGATGTGAATTTTATATGTGTGGGTATAGGGTTAATAATGTGAATGTATGTATAAGTATATATTTGTGTTGGTTGATGTGTGATTGTATATAAAATATGTGGGTTATACATATATATAGGGTAAACTTATCTTAAGAATTTATTGTTTTGTCCGAACTCTAGAAACATATATGAGACATAAGTTTTAATAATGACAAAAAGATAAATAACAAAAACATAATTAAAATAGTTATAAAATAAAAATAACATACAAAATAAAAACACAAAGATATTTTCCGCATTTTCCTTATTTATAAACAAATGAAAAAATCTATAAAAAATAGAAAATAAACTTGTTTTTTTACGAAATGTATTTTAAATGTGTAATACATAATTTACAAATGTGTAAAACTGGATTTACATTTGTTTAATGACTAATTTACACATTTGTAAATAATGGCTTGCAAAGTTCTTTTTTAAAAGCATGTCGATATGGTACGTGTTGCAAATATTAAAAATTACTGAATTTCATGATAGATTTTAAAATAAAAATGTTGTGAATAAACGTTATGAACGTAAAAAAATATGAAAAGAACATGTGACTTGCATGCGATGTAATATGTGTGGATTACATTGTTTCGTAGAGTTCTAATAAAAATAAGTTTTTATTTGAACCCTCCTCTCTCTCTCTCTCTCTCTCTCTCTCTATATATATATATATATATATATATATATACTAATATATATATATCTATATACACTTATTATATTTGGATATGGTTCAAATGAGAACCCTTAGTTTTTATGAGAACCATTTAACCCTATTTGATCTATTGATTTGTTTTGAGATAAATAAGATCATGACATGTGTCAATTTGGTTTTCTTAATAGTAAAGGGCAATTTGGTCAATTAAGCAATCCAAAAAATTAGGTTGAATATGGTGGTAACAAGTGTCACCACCTAAGTTTCTCTCTCCTCCTATATATTTCTTTTTTTTATAAAAATCACTTTACACCCAATTGTTTTTATGCATTCATAACTTTTTTATACTATATTGTTATTTTATAAAAATTACACCATTAAATTCGTATCATTTTTCTCTTTAATTTCCATATAGTCTCGATAATTTTTTTATGCTTTAGTTCAGATGCCTGTAGTTACATCATTGTAACTAGCATTTACAACACCTAAAAACCATTTTACAAAACACCTAAACCACATCTCTACACCAGTATAACGAAACTACATCACTTTAGTCAACTAAAATAACAAAAATACAATTAGTAAACTAAGAACATATGCACTAACAATATAACAATAAGTAGTGCAGGACCGGGTAAGGGTACTTAACACTTAGTTTCACACTAAGGAGAGATCTTAGATCACTTAACAATTCAAATAGGGAATGGTAACTTAAAACAGATGCTCCAAAGAACACAAGTAAATCAAAGAGACAGAACTAAGAACAACACAAGATTCATTTTCATGGATGTTGTATATTGATCTCAAGTTCTCTTACAAGTGTTATGAAGCATACATAAATTACAAGGACCTGAGACACTTTTATACTACAACCTACAACCATCACTTACATGTAAAGACAGTTGGGATTTGACTAATCTAGACAACAAGATCAATCTAAAGTCAAAAGGTAGATTGCCTTTTGACTAGTGACTATGACATGCCATAGCTCATTGACTTTTCCTAATACAAAAAGTCTATAGGAACAAATAAGGTAAGTTACAGACAAAGACCATTCCTACTTTTTGATAAAGCATGGGAGTTTCACCAACTTGTGTAAAGTAGGTGAACCACCAGAGCTGGCAGCAGAAAGTGAGTCAGCTTTATCAAAAGTTGATTCAGAGAAAGCATATTTTCTTTGTCCTCTGAATAAATAAGTCTTCACACCTTCGGAAGACTTTGTCTCTGAAGCTTCGAAAGATTTCATCTTTGGCTTTGGAAGATGCTGGTCTTTGGCTTCAGAAGATTTAACACTTAGAATATTTTTTTGTTTGAGTGTGAAACTTCCGAAGTAACTCCTTCTAAATTGTTAGCTTCGGAAGATCTTACACTTAGACACATTTGAGAGTGTAAGACTTCTAAAGCTAGTTCATCTTTGTTCCTTAGTGCATGCATGGAAGACTTGGTTGTTTTGGCTTGTTGGTTGCATCAGCCTCATAATCTTCAGATAATCTTACAAACTCCCCCTAGGCTGATGCTACCAAAACAGAGAAGTTCTTCAGATTTTGATAGTCCACATCAGGATCCTTAGCATACCTTTCTTCATCATTAGGTCTGGATCCTTTAGACTAACATAGAACCTTCTCATGTCAAAGAGATCATGCAGAGGAAGATTGAGTATGTCTACTGAGGAATAGACATGCCTGCCTTCCTGATCTCTTATGACATACCATCTGTCTTGATCTTCATCATAAGACCATGACATAATTTGTCTTCCAACAGCAAGAGGCTATACTATGATTGGAGTTTGTTGAGATACCTCTTCATGCACTCCCTCAGGATGCTCTGACTCATCCTGAGGTTGGGAGGTGGATGCCTTTCTTCTTTTCTTCTTTAAGGATAATCTTCTGGCCATCCTTTTTCTTCTCCCTGATGATTTTAGCGGAGGGGATTGGTCTTGAGTACCAGGTTGTTCAGTTGAGTCCCCCTCAGCTGGGATTTCCTCTCTCACAGGTTCAGAAGAAGAGAGAGGAGGTCCCTGCTTTAGATCAGAAGATGAAGTTGGCTGAGATGCAGCTCCAGGTTCAGGTTGTGTTGTCTCAGTGGGTTCAACCTTTACCTCAACTTCAGGTCGCGCTGGACTTGGTGGAGAATGCAAGTCCACCAGCTCTCTCCTTTTTATCTTCTTCTTGATCACCCTAATGTGCTCATCCATTGTGGATAGAGACATAGGACCAAGCCTCCTTCCGGAGAACCCATACAGCTTCAAGAAGCTCATCATCCTTTGTCTGTCAGCAGACTTCTTTTGGCTTTTGAGGATGATGGCCCTTGAATTTGCAGCTTCTTCCCTTAATCTTTTCCTTTCTGCTTGTTTTTCTCTTTTAGCTTTTTCTTCCATCTGCTTATTGTATTCAAACAATATATACTCAGATGGTAAGGGAAGAAGTGCATCTTCTTGATAGAGACCTGTTGCACTCAGGTAGCTAATCATCTTTAGTCTTTCTTCTTCAGTTACAACCTGAGATTGTTCAGTGGCCACAGTCTCTGGCTCAAGACTTTCTTGAACTGGGGAGAGGACAGGAATGTTCTTGTAGAGTCTTTTCAGTCTTATTTCTTCTTTGTGCTTGAGGAGCAGTGTTGCATCCTCTACTTCCCTCCTCTCCTTTGACAGCTCTGTGTCAGCCAGTTCATTCAGCTTATCTAAAGGGATAGAGATGAGTTCATCAATGTTGTATTTTCTGGTTCCCAGGTAATTTAGCCTGGCTGCCCTTAACTCATCTTCTTGAGTGTTTAGCCTGGGGGCAGCCCTGATTGCAGCTTCTATAAACCCTGGGGGACCATTTGAACTCTCTCCCCTCAGCTTCCTTTTCCTCTCTCTCTTCTCCTCCTCAATCTCCTCAGGAGTCTTTTTCCTTTTGCCTTTGTCGACCACAGGCTTTGGTGACTCAGGCTGGAGAGAGCTTTGGCCTTTATTGCTTGGTTCAGCTGTCAAGCTCTGGCCAGAGAGAGGTTGCGAAACACCATCACCAGCTGGTGTTTCACTGAGGGTAATGGGTGCAGAGGGAGATCCTGTCTCAAGGTTCACAGGTTCAACCTCTAGGCCTTCAGTTAAGGTTTTCCCTTTAAAGCTAATCTCCTGGTCTACCTTAACATCTAGTTGACCAAAGATTTCACCTGCTAGCCTCTGTCTATATAATTTTGATCTCAAATTAAACTCCTCTAACACCCTGTCTTGGATTCTTTCTACCAATCTTGCTGCTTGTCTGTTATTGCTTGGGTTGACAAGTGGCAGATCTACCAAGTTGATGCACTCATAATAACTCAGGTGTGAAATGTTTAGAACTTCTAGTTGACCCTGAGCTCTAGAGATCACAAGAGCTCTCCTATTTCCGTCATACCCCCAACCCCAGATTGGGTTCTCAGAAGGGGCAGACATTGCTCTTGGTATTCCCTCCTCAAATAGTTGTTGACTGAGCAAATATAGATCACTGTCTAGAGAAGGTTGCTGAGTATTAACATTTGCAAGAGAAGATGGTGATTCCTCTATGTCCATACTCTGGGAAGAACTCCCAGGTTCTGTGATTGTCAGAATTTTCTCCTCCTTTTTGGTAGCATCACCCTCTTGCATAGGTGAGCTGGAAGATTGATCCATGACATCCACAGGTTCTTGTGGACCTGGATGAGTTGTCCTCATGGGTCTCTCAGCTAACTTGCCCTTGAGATCCTCTTTTGTAAGATAGTCACCTGAGATTCCAGGTGAGCTATCTTTGAAACAAAATAGGTGCAAAGATGTGACAGTTTGGCACCTTTTGTTACAGACTCGCCTCATCTTCAGATGAAGAATCATCGGGGGATAAGAGAATTGGACCTAAGTCTTCTTCCTTACCACCAGCATGGGTTTCTTGGCTACTGGATTTCCCCTGCCCACTGACAACTTCTAGAGAAGTATCAAGAGGCTGGGTTGCCATGGTAGAGGTCCTAGTGATGTTATCACTTGAAAAAGTGATAGCCTCTACCATATGGATTTCTTGAATAAGTTCAGGATGATCCACCTTAGTAGGGGTTTGCTGATGTGGGCTAGAGATGGGGGAAGCAGGAGTACTCATCTCTCCTTGGGTGTGGGAAGAGAGGAAAGACTCATGGTACTCACTGAAGCCCAAATCTTCATCAGAATAGAAGTCAAAGCTAGGAATAGGGCGGTTTAGATCAAGAGGTTGGGGATGATAGCTTTCCCCAGAAGGTTGATCACTAGAATATTGAGACTCAGAGTGATGGATTAAGGCTGTTTGTGGGGTTGTGAGTTCATCAGGCCGAGCATGAGGAACCTCAGCACTGAGTTGTGGAAAGATGGGAGTGGTCTACTCCTCAAGGGAAGTGGGAGCTCAAGATTCCACTTCCTCCTGTATGGGTTCTGATATCGGGGCCTGCACATACTTAGTAGCAAGTGCAGGGGTTCGTTGGGATTTTCTTTTGTAGGTGATGGTGATGGTAGGCTGTGTTTAAGGTGGGTGAGAGGTAGAGGGTGTTGGTTCAACACTAGCTGGTGTTGCTAGGTTTTCACCCTGAGTAATGAGCTCAAACATTTTTGGGACAAGGGTTGTTTCTACCCTGAGAAGCCAACAGTTGGCTTCTTCAAGATTTTGAAGATATCGGGCCTCATTTGTCCTATTTTAAGAATATTACCTGTTACCCTCAACTGTGGTCCCAACTCACAGTTGAGAATGTGTTGAACATACCTAGGGAACATGTAATACTCTAAGGAGTCCAAGTTTGCAAGTAAATTAGTATATACAAACTGAGAGTACCTGAACTCGACCCCTTGTACCATCCCATGGACTATAAAGGAGAGGTCTTCTGGAACTTGATCCCATCCTCCATGCTTGTTAGAAAGGCTGTGAATGACGATATGGAGGAGGTATTTCCATTAAGATGAGACCTTCCCCTTCCTGAAGGTTTTGACAGAGAAATCACCTTCATAGCCTATCTGCTGAAAGGAATGGTTGACAGTAGATTTTGGAAAGGACAGCTCACCTGCTTCATCATCCAGCTGCAAATGGGTGTTTATGATGGCTGGAGTGATGAAAACTGTCCTTCCCTGCATTATAGCAGATAGTGCCTTCTCCCCGTCCATGGTGACCTCTTGACAGGTCCTCTAGAACTCAAGCAACTAATCCTCATAGAGAGGAGGATCGATTGTAAGGGAGGTGAAGTAGTGAGACGAAGAAAGATACCTACACACATCTGAGAAGTTTGGATCATTCTCAGAATGTAACAGGGAAACTTGATTGTGTTGCCTGTGTAGGTGCATGGAAAAATCAGGGTCGTTGCAACTATCAAGGTTGGCCATTTGAGGAAGCTTTACAGTGAAGAAAGAAAGAAGAAGATGAAATTTGGGTTAAATTTAGGGTTAAGATCTGTGAGAGTAGAGAGACGAAATAGAACCGTTTGGAAGATATATGTTGTGGATTTGAGATAAAGTTATGACAAAAAGATAAACTTTGAAATCCGTAAGTGGGTCCTACTTCTGAAAAAGTGCCCCTAAAAAGTTTGTTTTCTTGTAAGCTGTAAAACTTCCGAAGGCAATTTTGGCTTCGGAAGCTTTGTAGCAAAGCTTCTTCGGAAGATATTTCAAAGAGTTTTCAAAATTTGGCTTCGGAATAAGTGAATAAGTCTTCCGAGACTTAGTTGCTTTCGGAAGATATTTTTTCTTTGAATGCATTTAAGTGCTTATAAAAATTTAAGCTTCAGAAGATACCCAAGAATTTCTTCCAAAGGTAAAACTTAGATAAGCTGTTAAATGATTTAAAGACAGAAATTTCTTTCGAAGGCAACTTTAGTTCATCCAAAGATAAATTTTCACAAATCTAAGCAATATCAGTTAAAAGTTAATTTTCTTCCAAAGAGAACAGGGCTTATAAGATGATCTAATAGACAACTTAGGACACACGATTTTAAGAAATAAAGTTGATTAAGTTAAAAGAAAATCTATTCAAAGTTAATCATTCCAATAGCTGATACAAGATATTTAAATCTATGTTCATCAAATGCCTTTGTGAATAGATTAGCATATTGTTCATTTGTGTTAACTTTGATTAGTTTGATCAATCCCTTTTCAAAATTATCCCTAATCATATGATACATGATGCTGATGTGTTTGGGCCTTGAGTGCTGCACAGGATTCTCTGTAATAGAGATGGCACTGTTGTTGTCTATGTAGATGGGAGTCTCCTTGAAGTTGAATCCATAATCTAGCATCTGATTTTGAATCCAAAGCACTTGAGCACAGCAGCTTGCAGCAGCAATGTATTCAACTTTAGCAGTTGATGCAGACACACAAGATTGCTTCTTGCACTGCCAAGAGACTATCCTTCCACCAAGAAATTGGCATCGCCCAGATGTAGACTTTGCAGTCATGTTGCAGCCACTATAGTCACTATCTGTATAAGCATATAGATTAAAGTTTGAATTCTTTGGATACCAAAGGCCAAGATTTGGAGCACCTTTAAGGTATATAAGAATCCTTTTGACAGTGATTAGGTATGACATCTTGGGGTTGGCTTGATATCTTGCACATATACATGTGGCAAACGTGATATCAGGCCTGCTAGCCGTAAGGTACATAAGTGACCCAATCATAGCCCTGTAGAGATGTTCATCAACACACTCCCCCTCAAGATCAGGACCAAGGGAGTGGTTTCTGGCTATGGGTGTCTTTGCAACCTTACAGTCAGCCATCTTGAATCTTGTAAGTATGTCCTGTACATACTTTGACTGACTAATGAAGATGACTTCTTCAACCTGCTTCACTTGAATTTCTAGAAAGAAACTGAGTTCCCCCATGGCACTCATTTCAAATCTATTCTTCATCAGCATCTCAAAGTCTTTACAGAGCTTTGGATTAGTTGAACCAAAGATGATGTCATCTATATATATTTGAACTAGTAGTGTGTCATTTCCTGTTTCTTTGATGAAGAGAGTCCTATCAATAGTACCTCTTTTGTATCCATGTTGATAGAGTTATGTTGATAGTGTCTTATACCACTTTCTTGGAGCTTGATGCAGTCCATATAGAGCTTTATCAAGCTTGCACACATAATCAGGATGATCTGGGTCTACAAAGCCAGGTGGTTGTTTGATATAAACTTCTTCATCAATCACCCCATAGAGAAAAGCACATTTCACATCAAGCTGGTAGACCTTGAAATCCTTGGATGCAGCATAAGCCAAAAATATTCTTACAGCTTCAAGTCTTGCAACTGGAGCAAAGACATCAGTGTAATCAATCCCTTCTTCTTGAGTGTATCCTTGGACAACCAGTCTAGCCTTGTTCTTGATGATAATCCCTCTATCATCCTTCTTGTTCCTGAATACCCATTTGGTTACTATGACACTTTTCCCTTAAGGAAGAGGGCATAAGTTCCACACCTTCTGTCTTTTGATTTGAAGCAGCTCATCTTGTATAGCTTTAATCCAACTTCCATCCTTCAAAGCCTTATCAACTTTCTTTGGCTCTATCTGGGATAAGAAACAAGAATGTAGACAAACATGGTTGTCATGAGTTTGTCCTCTTGTTCTTACCCCTGAGTCAACATTTCCAATGATGTTTGTGGTGGGATGTGACTTGTGGATCCGAAGTTGAGGGATCATAGTAAGTTGGTTAGACAGATCTAAATTTTAGAAATTCTAATCTGGTAATGAGATGTCTCCCACCACATCAGCACTCTTATCAAGAGAAACTTGATCCAATGAGTGTGTGACATCATTCATGTTGTCTTCAATGGAGTGGTTATCAGCATCAAGAAATTCTTGATCACTGTCACCACCTCCAGTTCCTCCTGCATTTGAAATTCCTTCACCTGGATTTAGAGCCTCTGAGCTGGAATTTGAAGGCATCTTAGATGAATCAGCAGTATTTGTCATGCTTGTGCTGATAGGAGCTTCACTTGCTGGGTTAGTTACTATTGGAGCTGAAGTAGTCTTCTTGGTTGGTCTTCTCAGCTCAAATCTTGGATCAAGATCTTCTGTTGATCTGTTATCTGTAGATCCTGACACATTCTCACAAGACTTGTTAAAACAGTTGGTAACTAAATCAAGATCAAACAGCCAATCCGGACCAGAACCTTTCACACAGGGTGTGTGTTCATTGAAAGTCGCATTGGCTGACTCCTTAATAATTCTAGTTCTGAGATTGTATACTCTATAAGCCTTAGCCTGAGAAGAGTATCCAACAAAGTGTCCATCATCTGATTTCTTAGCAAACTTGGCTATTTGATCTCTGGTATTCAAGATGGTGCAAGGACATCTAAATGTTCTGAAAAAACCAATGAATGGTCTCCTTTTGTGCCACAGTTCATAAGGAGTCTTACCATGAGTCTTAACTACTAAAACTTTGTTCTGCACATAGCAGGCTGTGTTGACAGCCTGTGCACAGAAGGTGATAGGCAGTTTAGAGTCGGACAACATGGTTCTAGCAGCCTCAATGAGTGTCCTGTTTCTCCTCTTAGCAACACCATTTTACTGAGGAATCCTGGGAACACTATATTGTCTTGAAATACCCTTTTCATCACAAAATGTATCAAGGATTTGGTTTTTAAATTCTATTCCCTGATCACATCTTATGGTTTTGACCTTGTGATAATATTGATTCTCAATTTTCAAAATGAAGTTCTTCAAGATCTCAGGAGTCTCATCCTTAGTTCAAAGGAAGAAGACCCAAGTGAATCTTGTGAAGTCATCAGTGATCACTAAACAATAAGAGGTCCTTCCTAGACTCATTACACCGGTGGGGCCAAATAGATCCATATGTAACAAGTGTAGGGGAGTAGTGATGGAGTTGGTTTCCTTTGGCTTGTGAGACACTTTGTGTTGCTTCCCTTTCAGGCATGCAACACAATGGTAATCACTTGTAAACTCTTTCTTTGGCATTCCAGTTACCAAATCATTTTTAATTAATTTATTCATGTTTTTGAAGTTTACATGGCACATTTTTTTATGCCAGATGAAAGACTCATCACTAATTGCTTTATATAGAAAGCAAGACACTTCTCCGGAGGGAGTTGTTTCTTGTAGATCCATCTTGTACATGTTTCCCTTCCTGGGGGCTCTGAGCAGAATGTACTCCTAAGAAATAACCACCCCATGCTTGATAACAATGCACTCATGCTCAGTGAAGAGCATGTAATGTTTTTTGTCACAAAATTGGGACACACTCAAAAGATTGTATCCAAGCTCCTTGACAAAGTTTACCTTCTCAAAGCTGAGCTTACCATTTGAAACCATGCCCCTGCCAGTGATGTAACCTCCTGCATCTCCTCCAAAAGCAACTGGCCCTCTATCAAACTTCTCAATTTTTTGAAGTAAGGACTCATTGCCTGTCATATGCCTGGAGCAGCCACTATCAATGATCCATACATTTCTGTTTGCCTTTGGCTGTCCCTGCACAAAAGAGATGATTTATTTACATTTAGAAACCCAAGCCTCATTGGTCTTGGGCTTGTTAAAATGAATTGAAGGCAATGAAACGGTAAGTGATCTTATGTTCAGGCTCTGAGGATCATTTGCTGATAAAGAATCTTCAATCACATAGTCCTCCTTCATCTTCCACACCATCTTTGGAAGATTTGACTTGACCTTCAAAGCTTCAGAAGCTTCTGCAGCTTTGGAAGATTTGGAGACTGGACCTTCGGAAGATCTTGTTTTCACTGCAGCAAGGTTCATTACTTCGGAAGCATTCCTTTCTTCCGAGACCAAATCTTCTTCTGAAGGTAATTTTTCACTTGCCTTCTTCATTTTGGAGCTTCCGAAGGAAACAGATTTTCCTTCCGAAGCTAGCTTTTCCATCATCTTCCTAGAAGCTTTCTCCTTAAACATGTGGATAGTGCTTTTGGGATTGTAGATACAATCTTTAGCCAGATGGGAAGTACTACCGCACATGATGCATTCCACTTGCTTCCTTCTGGGAGTCTTCTTCTGAGAACAAGACTAAACTTGAACACTTTCTTTCTCCAGCTTCTTCTTCACAGATGATGCAGCAATTCTCTTATGGAGAGACTTGCTCTTGGAGGAGGATGGTTCAAACTGTGTAGCAGTGGTACACAACAATTCAGCCTTCTCTTTGCTGGAATGAGTTGGAATTGTGCTAAAACTCTTGGTACTAGAGTTTGTAGTTGATTCCTGATCCTTTACCACTTCAAACCCTATAGAGATAAACACATGTTTCTGCTTGGAGTCAAAAGTGGCCTTGATCTCTTGAGCCTTCATTGATCTTCTCTTTGCTCTTCTGATCAAGTTCTTCCTCTTTGTCTTTATCATACCAGCTTTCTCACTCTCCTCAGGAGCATGGTGACCCTTTTTGGATTGACTCTCTTCACTCATTTCAGAGTCATCCCTCACCATCTCCTCTTCATCCTCTTCAACACTAGGGTCTATAAGGGGAAGCTCATCTTCACCGGTTCCATACCTTGGAGATCTTACAGATAATAGAGTGTGTGGAGGAGCTATCTAAGTAGATCCCAGTCCCTGCTTATTCTGATAACAAACTTTTGTATGCAGAGATGAGGATATGATGTTCTTGAAGATCTCTTCTTCAAGAACACATTTTTCAGCCCAGGCTTTGCTGATTACAAGCTCAGCCTGGCATTCAG
Organism: Flaveria sonorensis; assembly: GCA_025506505.1. Lineage (NCBI taxonomy): Eukaryota > Viridiplantae > Streptophyta > Magnoliopsida > Asterales > Asteraceae > Flaveria > Flaveria sonorensis. Next base: position 72,812,501 of record CM046433.1, on the reverse strand, counting down.
TCAACTTGGTAATGAGATCTTTAATTTGAGTCCTGTAATTTGTCTGCTCATGTTTAAGAGTTGAAACGGTTTTCTCTAGATCTTCTATCTTAAGTTTATAGTCATTTTCAGCTCTTTTAAAATCAGCTTTTAGGATATTTAAGGACTCAATATCAGATCTCATTTCCAAATTGTAGGACCTGTATCTATTCACTTTAGCAATACATTCAGGAGAGCAAAGATGTTCTAATACCTTAGCCTTATCATGGTCAGCCATGAATGCCTGATTTGGTGAAGCATCTTCAGCCTGAAAGCTCCAGTCAAAGCCTCCTTCTTCAACAGCAGCAGCAGCTTCCTATCTTGGCTTCTCATTCTGGTGCCCTCCCTCAGTGTAGTTTGGCCTGGATGATGCTTGGCCACCATTTGACTTAGGTGCCTTGCATTCTGAACTTTAAAATTAAACAAGAGTAGGCAACAACAAACAATTGATGGAAATAACTCTAATTGACCTGTTTTTTGTTTATTCAGTATCTATAGCTGTAAAACTGCTAAAACAGGTAAAAACATCCATTTTCTAAAGGCCAGGCTCATTTTGAATACACCAAATTTCAATTTTCATGTTCTTTATTTTAATCTTTAGGCCATAAACAGTTAAAACAGATTATAATTCTTTGACTATTGTTTATATATGCAATATAGGTCTGCATATCGGTTTAGCACTTCTCCGGCCAAATAAAGATAACAAGTCTTACAATTTGATTAATTATATTAATCCTTTTCAAATTTACAAAAGATTACAACCGACATGTTTAAAACATTGTTATTATTAGTCATTTCATACTATATGGTTGTATTCAAGGCCTCAAAAGTCATTTAATTTGGCTGACTACTTCTATTGTATGAGACAACTACAAGGCATGAAAAAAAATGAATTTGGTTTAAATGATAGGTGTGCATTGGTCTTTGGTCGTCTTAAAGAATGATATGCCACCTTATTTATTATCTGCTTCTTTTATTATTATCTAATCATATGTAGGATAAAATATATGCAGAGAATGAGATTATGTCCGCACGGTCTCTTTTATTCCATTTGGTTCTGAAACACAGAAAAAGAGATGACGGAGAGAGATCGCAAACTTGCTGCCGATTTCCAACACCATAGACTGCAGATGTGAAGCCCCCGTTAGAACTTTACAATAATAGCTTAAACTGTTGGTTGAGACTAAACAGTAACAGGCTAGGATATTTACATCCTGCTTTTCATATTAATCATTTTCAAAATATTGAAATAATCTTCCATTCCAACCTAATCATTGTAGGAATTCTAAAAACAAACTAACCCGTCGTGATGCTCTTGGTTGTGTGTTTATCATCTGATCATCTAATCATAAAGAATAATCAAGAACATTATATATAATGTTTTTGAATTTAAGTTCATTTTTACAAAACTACAACAATTATAAACGAAAAAATAGTAGAAAGGTAAACCCTTGTTTGAAATACTACCAAAGTGTTAAGAGCATTCACAGTAGAATCCCTAAAAATATGTGAGTGTGTTTGGTATATTATATGGAATGGTTTTGAGTGGTTGTGAGTGAAGGAGAGAGAAAATGTTATTGTTGATTGATATATTTGAATAATCATTGTTCAATTCCTATAAACTTTTTAATATTTTTGAAAGTGATTGTGAGTGAAGGAGAGAGAAAAAAAAGTAATGATAATTGTATAAAAAGTTTTTTTTATTGAAAATGAGAGAGAAAACGTAGTTATTTTTAGTTTAATTATATGGATAAAGATAGGGAATCCACTTTGAATGCTCTAAGGATCGATAAACAAATAGAAACTGAGTGCCGTGTTGGAAATTGTTTGTGCCACCGCATTGCGCGGGTTTCTTGCTAGTATGTGTGTGTGTGTATATATATACACATATATACATACATATATATACACATATATACATACATATATATATATATACATATACATATATATATATATAAATATATACATATA
>CM046433.1:72733009-72803009 GCA_025506505.1 Flaveria sonorensis | reverse complement strand
TAAACAGCACTATATCAATATTATACACACTCATATATAAAAGCGTTTGTGATCAACAGTATGCTATCTCCCCCAAAAGAGATTATGTAAAATGAGTGGGGCAAGAACTCACCTGATACGCGCAAGAATTAACTTAGAGCTTAACTTGAAAGAAAGAGGGAAAGACAACCTTCAAAGGTCACCTAGAATACAAGAGTACATAAGCACGTGTACACAGAATCAACATGAAACCCTAAGTGCTCTACAAACCAAGGAACTCAAGGTTTAAGAAAGACAAGACACATTTGACCCAGTTGACCCGTTCGACCCGTTGGTGACATTATAGGTGATAACTCGTTAATACTAACACAACAGCATATCATACATGTTCACATACAACTTGATTACATATAGCACTTCATTAACCACATGTACCCTAGATCATCATACAACTAGATATCACAAGTCATGCGAATCACAACAGGCCAAAACAGGTAACAAACCAAATCAACATCCCTATAACCTAAACAACACATTTCATCACCTTGGAAACCATCCATGAACACACTAGCATGATCCTAATATCCCAAACATGCTCAAATCATCCAATTCAAGGATTTGCACAATTAAAGTTTCCCTTTTGGGAAAGTTCATCCCAAATTCATCAAACTCACACTACATTCATGAATTCATCAATTATATACCAATTCAAGTCCATGACAACATCTAAACATGATCAACAACACCTAATCATCATGATTCATCAACATTCAACACCAAAGTTACTATTTTTAGCAATGTATGAACCATAACACATCTTCTTGATTTTCAATTGTTCATATCATCAACTTAGCATCTAATCATCATCACAAACACATCCATAACATTCATACATCATCAAATCATCAATTCATGCAAAATAAAGTTATATTATTAGTAACCTATGAACAACGTATCAAAATCATAGCTTTCTTGCATAATCGACGTTAACTAGCATATATACAATCCAACTAACATAATAACAACATCAAACAACCAACATTCAACATCCAATTTGATCCAAAATCGCCTCAAACTCATGGCCAAGATGATCATATGAACAAACAACCAAAATCCAAACTTTCTTGCATACTTGACGTTAATTAACATGTAATCTATCTAACAAACACATAAACATCAACAAACAAGCAACATTCGGCCTCCAATCATCCAAATCGCAAATAACTTTCGGCTAGAACAAAATACATGAAAGAAACACGAAATTAACCTTAAAATCGCAAAGAGGAACAAGCTTTGATGCTTCTACTGTCTTGTAACCCTTGAAATCGATCCAATCGAGGCTTACTCACTTGTTCTTGGTCGAATTCGAAGAGGAGAGGGAGAGGGAGTGCAGGTCGCGGCCGAAAGGGTGGCTAGGGTTAGGATTTTTTTGATTTTGTAACTTAATTAATCATATTTACCCTTTTAACCCTTATAATTTGTATTTTATTTTATGAAGATTAGGCTTTTACACACTCCTTTAAAATGTTTTTAACTAGAATAATAAACATATAAACTAGTAGTGGTAATTATATGTATTATCTTTACTAGTCACACAATTCACGAATTAAATACACACGTTTTCACGTTACGCGATAAAATTCACCATAAACATTTAATTCACATAATCACAACTAATAATCAACATAGAAATTATTGTTAACATTATTATTATTATCAATTTAACATTACTGATTATTGTTAAGTCACCAACGTTCAACGACAACTAGTGTGTGCTCCCGACACGTGTATGCAAGACTTAACGGAACAAACGGAGTTTGGTAACGGAAAATTACCGGATGTCACATTATCCCCATGTTGAAAGAATTTTCGTCCCGAAAATTGCGTTACATGGTGAGTGTTCCATCACTGGTCTACTGCATTGGCACAAGGAAATCAAATCGTGTGAGTTTTGGATGAGTTACATCATCCCCATGTTGAAAGAAATTTCGTCCCGAAATTTAATTAGTACCTTCGCCGGCTGGCATCGTCCTTTCGAATAGCTAAGGGTACTTAAGCTTCATTTGGCCTTCACGTTCCCACGTGAATTCTGGTCCACGTCTCGAGTTCCAACGAACTTTGACAATGGGTATCTTGCTTTGCTTAAGCGTTTTCACCTCACGATCCATCACTTCGACAGGTTCCTCAATGAAACGTAATTGTTCATCTACTTGAACTTCTTCCAGTGGTACGACCATCGTTTCATCCGTTAAACATTTCTTTAGATTTAAACATGGAATACATCATGGATTCCACTCAATGAATCAGGTAAGGCTAGTCGATAAGCCACTGGACCAATTCTTTCCACTATCTCAAATGGTCCAACGTATCTCGGATTTAGCTTTCCTCGCTTACCAAACCGAACTACGCCTTTCCATGGTGAGACTTTTAATAAAACCTTGTCACCTGTCTGAAATTCCAAAGGTTTTCGTCGTTTGTCAGCATAGCTTTTCTGTCTGTCTCGCGCTGCGGCCATGCGGTTTCTTATCTGAACAATCTTCTCAGTTGTCTCGTGTACTAACTCGGGACCGTTAACTGACTATCACCAATTTCAGCCAGCAAACTGGCGATCTACACTTTCTCCATATAAAGCTTCAAAAGGTGCTGCCTTTATGCTAGTGTGATAACTGTTGTTGTAAGAAAATTCCACCAATGGTAGGTGAACTTCCCAGTTATTCCCGAAGTCAATCACACAAGCACGTAACATGTCCTCCAAAGTCTGTATAGTACGCTCGCTTTGACCATCAGTCTGTGGATGATAAGCAGTACTCATATCCAATCGCGTACCTAAAGATCTCTGCAGTGATTGCCAGAAGTGTGATGTGAAACGAGAATCGCGATCAGAAATGATTGAGATTGGTACTCCATGCCTCGAAACGATCTCCTTCAAAAGAGTCGGGTTAATTTCTCCATCTTATCTGTTTCCTTTATCGCTAGGAAATGAGCAGATTTTGTCAATCGGTCCACGATAACCCATATTGTATCACAACCTGTAGAAGTACGAGGTAACTTAGTAATAAAATCCATTGATATTTGATCCCACTTTCACATAGGGATCTCGGGTTGTTGTAGTAGACCAGATGGTTTCTGATACTCCACTTTAACCTTCGAGCAGGTCAGACACTTACTCACATAAGTAGCTACATCTGCTTTCATGTTAGGCCACCAATAGTGCGCCTTCTAATCGTGGTACATCTTGTCAGATCTAGGATGTATAGAATACTTGGACTTGTGAGCCTCACTCATCACCAAGTCTCTCAGATTTCCGTGTAGAGGTACCCATAGTCTATCCATGAAGTAACGAATTCCATCCGCTTTTACTTCCAATTGTTTTTCCATACCCCTTAACGATTCAGACCCAATGTTTTCTGCTTTCAAAGCTTCTGTTTGAGCCTTCGGATTTGTTCAGGTAATTGCGTACTAATCGTTAGTTGCAGAGCTCGCACACGTCGAGGTTTAGCAGTCTCTTTTCTACTCAACGCATCAGCAACTACATTTGCTTTCCCGGGTGGTACTTAATAGCACAATCATAGTCGTTTAACAATTCCACCCAGCGTCTTTGCCTCATGTTCAACTCCTTTTGCTCAAAGATGTGCTGAAGACTCTTGTGATCGGTGTAGATTATGCATTTGGTACCATACAAGTAATGTCTCCAGATCTTTAAGGCAAAAACTACCGCACCCAGTTCCAAGTCATAGGTGGTATAGTTCTTCTCATGAATCTTCAACTGTCTAGAGGCATAAGCTATCACTTTATCCCGCTGCATCAGGACGCATCCAAGTCCTTGAATAGATGCATCGCAGTAGACTACGATGTCATCACTACCATCCGGTAACGCTAATATTGGTGCGCTACACAATTTATGTTTCAGCAACTGAAAAGCAGATTCCTGACTCTCACCCCATTTGTATGTCGTTCCCTTGTGAGTCAAAGCTGTAAGAGGTTGTGCAATCTTAGAGAATCCTTCAATGAATCGTCGATAATATCCCGCTAATCCAAGGAATTGTCGTATCTCACTTGGTGTCTTAGGAACAGACCAATTCTTTATCGCTTCAATCTTAGCAGGATCAACATGTATTCCCTTCTCGTTGACAATATGACCCAAGAATTGTACCTCACGTATCCAGAAATCACACTTAGAAAACTTTGCATACAGTTGTTCCTTTCTAAGTAATTCTAAGATTAAACGTAAGTGCTCTCATGTTCTTCCTCGGTCTTGAGTATATCAGTATGTCATCAATAAAGACGATAACAAACTGATCAAGATAGGGTTTGCACACACGATTCATGAGGTCCATGAATACTGCTGGTGCATTCGTCAACCCAAATGGCATGACCAAAAATTCATAGTGACCATATCGTGTACGGAAAGCAGTCTTTGAGATGTCCTCTTCTCGAACTCTCAGCTGATGATACCTAGACCTCAGATCAATCTTAGAGTAATAGCTTGATCCTTGCAGTTGATCAAACAAATCATCGATACGAGGTAACGGATATCTATTCTTGATAGTAACCTTGTTCAGTTCCCTATAGTCAATGCACATTCGAAATGTACCATCCTTCTTCTTTACAAATAGAACTAGCGCTCCCCAGGGCGACGAACTCGGTCGGATGAACCCTTTATCCAACAACTCTTGTAGTTGGGCAGATAATTCCTGCAGTTCGTTTGGAGCTAACCGGTATGGTGCTCTCGCAATTGGAGCGGCTCCTGGAGTAAACTCAATCTGGAATTCAACTTGATGATGAGGCGGTAATCCAGGAAGGTCTTCCGGAAACACCTCAGGAAACTCACGAACTACGGGGATATCCTCTATCTTCTTTTCCTCAGTCTGTTTATCTGTGACGATTGCCAATATGGCTAGTCGACCCTTTCGTAACAACTTCTGTGCTTTCATAAACGAGATGATGCCTATCACCGCACCACTCCTATCACCTCTGACCGTAAGGACTTCTTCACCAAGGGGAATCCGTATGATCTTCTCGTGGCATATGACTTCTGCTTGTTTATCGGAAAGCCAATCCATGCCTACTACCACATCGAAACTTCCTAGTGTAACAGGCATGAGATCTATGGTGAATGTATGACCAGCAAGCTCTATCTTGCAGTCTCTAAGAATATGCGTTACGTGAATCTGTGTACCGTCAGCTAACTCTACGGTGTATTTAGATTCTAAGGTTGAGGGCATATCACTTAAAAGACTACAGAACCTAGTGGACACGAAACTTCTATCGGCTCCGGTATCGAATAATACGGTAGCAAAACAACCATTAACCGAAAATTTACCAGTTACTGTTGTAGGATCGTTTAGAGCCTCACCTGAGCCAATGACGAAAGCTCTTCCTTTGGCTCCATTGTTATTTCCACCATTGTTGTTGCTATTACCATTGTTGTTGTTATTGTTGTTGCCATTGTTATTATTGCTGTTGTTCCCATTGTTGTTGTTGCCATTACCATTCCTCTTAAGCTGGGGACAGTTGCGTTTGTAATGGCCTTCTTTTCCGCACTCAAAACAACCTTTCGGAGTTTCTTGTGATTGTTGAGACTTCTTCATCAGTTCACCCCGACAGTCTTTGGCTGCATGACCAATCTTCCCATAATGTTGGCACTTGAAGTTATCACATCGACCCACATGGTGGTAGTTACACCGGTTGCACTTCGGCAGTCTTCCACCATACCCACCGGGTCCTTGATTTGAGTGAGTCGCCTGGTTGAAGCTTCGGTTGTTATCGAACTTCCGTTGCTGTTGCTGACTTTGCTGCTGTTGTTGAGGTTGAGATTGGCTGCTGGATGACGATCCCTTGTTGCTTGAACCATCCCACTTGCGTTTCTGGTCGGGCACGCTTGCCACCGCACCCCGTTTAGGTAACCGTCCTTGCTCAACTGCTGGTCAGTCAGCCTGTGTCGGATAGCTTGTTGTATGGTATGGTAGTGGGGTTCCATGGGCATAAAGTGGCTAACTCATGACGAGTTGTGTAGGCTTCAATTTCTGAGCCTTGCATTTTGAGTTGCCAGAACTCAATCTCCAGTTTCTGCACTTCATTTCGGGGGCAGTATTCTTCAGTCATAATCCCTTTAAACTCATCCCAAGGTAGTTCATTGGCCATGGCTTGACCCAGCATTTGTACCTGAGCATTCCACCAGGAAAGTGCTGCGCCTTCCAATGTCCCGGTGGCATACTTCACCTGATCAGCAGGCGGGCAGTTGCATTTCGCGAAGACAGACTCTGTCTTCTCAAACCATCTTACAAGCCCTACAGCTCCTTCCATCCCGCTGTAGGTATGTGGGTATGGGGTTTACCATGAAGGACTTGTAGGTACATGGTGGTGGTCCTGTTTTGACAACCCAAACATTAGTCAGATATCCTAGACAAATAACTAGGATAATCAGTTTAACCTCTTATTATCATTTACCTGCTGGTTGTCCCGGTTGGGCAGCAGCCACTGCCGCCTGAACATGTTCGTTAATTAATGCCGCCAATTCCGCAGGCGTCATGTTTATGGCTCCGGCTCCACGGCCTCCGGCGCCACGTCCACGACCACGCCCACGTCCTCTTCCACGTGCGTCCATATTTCACTTTAAAATTCACAATTACAATAATGAGTAACATCCAACACATTAATCTCATCAAGGTACGGTAAACAATAAGAAATAGTGCATTCACCACAACCACAACATTTATAACAGAAATAATAATCAAAGATAAATAAATTGCAATTGAGTCACAAAATATTCCATCAATGTCAAAATTTAAGTTTGTCAGTTGGGTGGGAAACAACCCTTCCCACATAGGTTTCAAAGAAAAGAAACACTAAATAGTCTAAGTCATTTAAAAATGGAATCAGTCCAGTATATCAGATCCATCACTGTCCTCATCCATCTCTACTGGTTCTTCTTCGGGGGCTTCCTCGGGTTCTTCTTCTGGGTCTTCCTCATCAGGGTCCACCAAAGGTGCAGGGGCTTCAGCAATCTGAAGTGCTGCTAGCTGTGCCTCTAATTCAGCAAACCTATTATCGATCTCCATATTATGGTGATCCTGTGCGTCCATGCGCTCACTAAGTGCTACCACGTTGCCTGCCAGCGTATGATGTCCACCAATGGCCATCGAAAGTCGCTCCTAAAGCGTATCTACCTGGTAACGCAGCTGACGCATCTCAGATCGTATTGCAGAGTTCTCATCAGTGAGTCCTCTAATCCGTTGTCGCTCTGTGTCCAGTGTGGCTACCAAAGCTGCAAATGCCTGCTCCAGGGGGATGCTCAAGGTAGGAAGTGTAGGCAAAGTAGAGGCGGTTGATGACCTAGTCCTAGGTCGTGTAGGTGCTACAGGTGGTACGCGTTCTCTATAAGCCATACGGTTTATGTAAGTGGGGTAGAAATCCCAGTTACGCGGAGGATCGAGCTCAGGAGGTATGAAAGGCTGATCCCAGTCTATCTCGCTAGGAGGATAAGGATGTCATGGCCAGTTAAATCCCCTATCCGGTACGGGAGAAGTAGGAGGTGACTCGGATCGTGTAGGTCTCTTACCTAAATTTCTGGACGACGATGCCATGCTGCAAAGTACGTGTTGCGTATGCCAATGAGTATACAGTAAGGAGAGTAAACGATAAGTAACTAACAACTGTGTGGTTATAGTCTAGTGTGTGTATGCAACCTAGTTCCCTATAACCAATGGCTCTGATACCAATCTGTCACACCCTCAAAATCCGCGTGCGGGGTTTTACCACGAGGCGCGTGACATACCAGGATCTCAGTCATTAGTTACCAAGAACGACTCTATATGATTAATAAACAAAACAAGAGTTAACGTTTAAAATACTGCGGAAGCGTTTTTAAAACAGAAAACCCAAAACAAGTAGTATGTAAAGAGAATGCGCAAAACATACGCGCCCCAAACACAAATGTTTAATATAAAAATAATCCCAAATTTGTAAACAAGGCAATGTAGACAACTCAACAATGCTGATGTGCGTGCTCCTAGGCAACTGGCAACCTTAACCTGAGAATAACATACTAAACAAGTCAACACATGGTTGGTGAGTTTAAGAGTTTGCGTTAAAATATAAACCAATCAACAGTTTCCAGAGCATAAGTAGTGTATTGCAATAGATAGCTAGTCTATTAACATAAAAATATTAATCATAGTGATTTCGCGATCGAAGCTGACTGTGTTACGTTTGTTGCCTCCCGTCACGACTTACCAGGTCGTGATGAATATATGTTAGGACAAAATTGCACCCGTTTGACCTCGAGTCGCACAGGTGGGGCTCGTCAGACCCAGTAGTACTACCAAAAATTTCCCCGCTATTCAATATTAACAATCCGAAAGTGTGAGGACTTTTCCATGGTAAACAGCACTATTTCAATATTATACACACTCATATATAAAAGCGTTTGTGATCAACAGTATGCTATCTCCCTCAAAAGAGATTATGTAAAATGAGTGGGGCAAGAACTCACCTGATGCGCGCAAGAATTAACTTAGAGCTTAACTTGAAAGAAAGAGGGAAAGACAACCTTCAAAGGTCACCTAGAATACAAGAGTACATAAGCACATGTACACAGAATCAACATGAAGCCCTAAGTTTTCTACAAACCAAGTAACTCAAGGTTTAAGAAAGACAAGACACATTTGACCCAGTTGACCCGTTTGACCCGTTGGTGACATTATAGGTGATAACTCGTTAATACTAACACAACAGCATATCATACATGTTCACATACAACTTGATTACATATAGCACTTCATTAACCACATGTACCACCTAGATCATCATACAACTAGATATCATACAAGTCATGCGAATCACAACAGGCCAAAACAGGTAACAAACCAAATCAACATCCCTATAACCTAAACAACACATTTAATCACCTTAGAAACCATCCATGAACACACTAGCATGATCCTAATATCCCAAACATGCTCAAATCATCCAATTAAAGAATTTGCACAAATAAAGTTTCCCTTTTTGGGAAAGTTCATCCCAAATTCATCAAACTCACACTACATTCATAAATTCATCAATTATATACCAACTCAAGTCCATGACAACATCTAAACATGATCAATAACACCTAATCATCATGATTCATCAACATTCAACACCAAAAGTTACTATAACACTTCTTCTTGATTTTCAATTGTTCATATCATCAACCTAGCATCTAATCATCATCACCAACACATCCATAACATTCATACATCATCAAATCATCAATTCATGCAAAATAAAGTTACTATTATTAGTAACCTATGAACAACGTATCAAAATCATAGCTTTCTTGCATAATCGACGTTAACTAGCATATATACAATCCAACTAACATAATAACAACATCAAACAACCAACATTCAACATCCAATTTGATCCAAAATCGCCTCAAACTCACGGCCAAGATGATCATATGAACAAACAACCAAAATCCAAACTTTCTTGCATACTTGACGTTAATTAACATGTAATCTATCTAACAAACACATTAACATCAACAAACAAGCAACATTCGGCCTCCAATTCATCCAAATCGCAAATAACTTTCGGCTAGAACAAAATACATGAAAGAAACACGAAATTAACCTTAAAATCGCAAAGAGGAACAAGCTTTGATGCTTCTAGTGTCTTCTAACCCTTGAAATCGATCCAATCCGAGGCTTACTCACTTGTTCTTGGTCGAATTCGAAGAGGAGAGGGAGAGGGAGTGCAGGTCGCGGCCGAAAGGGTGGTTAGGGTTAGGATTTTTTTGATTTTGTAACTTAATTAATCATATTTACCCTTTTAACCCTTATAATTTGTATTTTATGAAGATTAGGCTTTTACACACTCCTTTAAAATGTTTTTAACTAGAATAATAAACATATAAACTAGTAGTGGTAATTATATGTATTATCTTTACTAGTCACACAATCCACGAATTAAATACACACGTTTCCACGTTACGCGATAAAATTCACAATAAACATTTAATTCACAAAATCACAACTAATAATCAACATAGAAATTATTGTTTAACATTATTAATTATTATCAATTTAACATTATTGATTATTTTTAAGTCACCAACGTTCAACGACAACTAGTGTGTGCTCCCGACACGTGTATGCAAGACTTAACGGAACAAACGGAGTTTGGTAACGGAAAAATACCGGATGTCACACTAACTCATGTTGTTCGATTGAGATCTGCTGTGAGATTTTAATTAATCTTCACATTTTGTTCTAATGTGTACCTTTATTCAATTGAAGGCTGCTGTAGGATTGAGGTCTGTTGCTGTCACGCTTTGCTTGTTTGAGGTATGTTGTTGTCACATTCTGTAACACCCGAAAAATTTAAAGAAAAGAAAAGTAAAGAAGAAAAGATAAATAGTCCAAAAGCAAGGAGTTAAAATTGTGCAAGAGTCAAAGTTTACCATAATAGGTTTCAAAAGGTGGTAAGGCCGCCCATAACCCTCTCTCTCATGCACAATTCGGCTAAAGGCTGGAAAAAAAGGAACCCCCATCCGGTTTTGGAGAGAGAAAGCTCAAGTTCTTCGAAAATGTGAGATTTCCAGAGGTTTTCTTCTCGATTTTCTGCTGGGTTCTGGCTTATGAACCTAGTTTTATGTGGTTCCTTGTGTTGGTTGTTTGTTTTATGTGTTTAGATGCTAGTTATACTTGTTAGCTCTCGGGTTTGTGGTGTTTCACTCGAAAGCTGCTAAGAGGTGAGTTCTAGATCCCCTCTTTTACTTGTTTTATATATGTTTGGGCTGATGTACATATTACAAGTGTTTTTAATAAACAAAACCATTATTTTTATTTCATAAAGAAATAGACAGTTCATAAAAAATGCTGCTTCAAGTGTATTATATGTTTATATGTGATGTTTCTTATGTTTTGAAGATGTAACATGTTAGATCTAAGCTAAATAGATGATTAACAATGACATTTGGGAACTAGAAATCGTTTAAGTTAAGCTCTAAGTAATCTAGTTATCCGCTGTGGATGTCGGTCATCCGCTGTGGACACTTTGTCATGAATAAGTTGTCCGTTGTGGATGTTGGTCATCCGCTGTGGATACTTTGACATGAATAAGTTGTCCGCTGTGGATGTTGGTCATCCGCTGTGGACACTATAGTGTGACTGTGTGTCCGATGTGGATGTTGGTCATCCACTGTGGACACTGTCCGCTGTGAACACTTAGAAAGATTTGCCGTCAGTTGTGGACTTTATTCATCCACTGTAGACTTTTTAGTTATCCGCTGTGGATGTTATTCATCCGCATTGGACTATGGCCATCCGCATTGAACTATGTTCATCCGCTATGAACACACTTAGTGTTTTACTCATCCGTTGTGGACTTTGGCTGTCCGCTGTAGACTTGGCCTGTCCGCTGTGGACCTTGGCTGTCCGCTATAGACTTAGGCTGTCCGCTGTGGATCTGTGAACACTTGATTTTTTCTGGAATTTTAGGAATGGAGTGTAAATGTTAAGAACTTATGTTTAATGGGAGTTTATGCTTCTTTTATGTTACTAATGTTTTATTTACCTTCTTTGGGTTGCTTACTATGAATAATTATTACTGTTTCATGATATGTGAATTTAAGGTAATGAAAATTATAAAAGTATTATTCATAATAAGTGGACACAAGAAATAAAAGGACAGTGTAACCTAATGAATGTTACCTCGGGCCCTTATGATAAATGAAAGGCCTTGAAAGCACAATGAATGGAGGTGCACGACCTTGTTGTCTTTAGCTCAACTGATGTGCGGCTGTATAGCCCATGAGGATGCACATCTGGGGTCTAATCCTGGGGATTGACCAATGAATGAATAGGATCCTAGTTCATGAGCAGGCTTCGTGCCTAGCAGTGTGGATCAACTGTCGATAGGTTAGCTACCATGATAAACATTTGGCGATAGGGGTTTGGCATCTTTTGCCAACCAACAATGTAGGCTCTTACTTTGTGAAATCCTAGTTAATGAAAGAGAAAGATAATGAAAGAAAGAAGGATAATGAATCTCTTAATGATTTATTATGTATATTGATGAATGATCACCAAATGAAGTTTATAAAAGTGTATTTTTTATACTATTAAACTAGGACTCACTCAGCAACGCTGACTTTTTATATGCATATCAGTTGGCAGGTAAGGATGTTGCTGAGGATGGCACGGGAGTGAAGCTACTTGGAAAATAGAGACTGGCATCCATTTATGCAATTATGATATTTTTGTCTTGTAATGCAACTAAATATTCTTTTGTAACTCTAAACAATGATGTATTATTTGGCACAAGTAATCATTAATGCAAGAAATGGTTTTTGGTTAAATTATTCCGCTACGATTGTTTTCTTATAGTAATGTGATTTATGGTGTTTTTAATAATGATTAATGCTATGAATGACCAACTGTGGGGTTCGCGGGAAAGGGGCCTTACAAGTTGGTATCATGGCCAAAGTTTAAGAGAATTGGGTAAATCATTTTTCAAAACCTAAAGTTAAATTGAGAATGGGACCGAATGGAAGGATGCCACCCCAAGTAGCAACGTGCCATCAGGTAATTTTTCATAAATTTAACTGGTATTACGTGCGTGTGCTATTTGAATTATGTGCTCTGAGTAGATTTGAATACTGATGTAGTCAGGATAGGAAATGCTTGGGGAATGAAGAGTAAAGTAAGTGGCTAATCACAACTGGCCACTGTAATTAGGGACTTACTATACTTGACATAATCTAAGCTATTACCTTGAATGACCTTGTTAGTGTTTGAATCTTATAGGAGGTAGATCTTATGGCTGGTAGGAAACTTGGGAAGGCAACCCGAGGAAGTGCTTGTGGCGGGCGTACTACTGGGCCACATGTCACCCGAAGCAAGGCTAAGGCTCCTAAGACGACTCACGAGGACTCGGATATTCATAGCCACTAAGAGGGTGAAGGATTAGCGACCCTCAAGTCTACGGTAAAGGAAGCTATTACTGAAGAAGTCTACAACGTCATGCAAAACGTGTTACCTTCAGTAGTGACCGAGGTGTTAAGGGCTGAAAAGGATGGTGAAAAGACCAAAGATGAAGGGGAGAAAGAGAAAGCTGATGAAGAGCCATCTAGTCCCAAGTTGGTAATTCATGATGATGATAGCGAGGGGGAGAATGAGACCACTAAGGGGTGCACCTATGGGGCGTTTCAGAGGTGCAAACCCCCGACCTTTGATGGTAACGGCAATGCTACTGCTGCTCATCGTTGGGTTCGAGAGATGGAGGTGGTTTTAGACATCAGTGAGTGCCGGGAGGATCAAAAGGTGAAGTTTGCCTCCCATTCTTTCATTGACTAGGCATTATGCTAGTGGGACAACATTGTCCAAGCCGAGGGGAAACGGTCTGTTGCAAGGATGAGGTGGTCAGATTTGAAGGAACAGGTACTGGAGAAGTATTGTCCACATCGGGAGTTGGACAAAATTAAGAAAGAGTTCCTACATTTGAAGGCTGGAAACATGACTGATCAAGAGTATATCTCCAAGTTCAGTGAGCTTGCAAGACTTGTGCTAGATCTAGTAACCCCAGAGTCCAAGAAAATTAAGTGATACATACAGGGTCTGCCCGTGGATATCAGGAGGAACATGATAGCTGCTAGACTGAGCACTTTCTAGTCTGCAGTAGATTTGGCCGGAAGGTTGTATGATGAGAGGGGTCCGGTTCCAATTCAGAGGAAGGTTGAGAAGAGTTGGAACAAGAACGGTAATGGGAAGAGATTCAGGGGTGACCACTATGGGATCGGGGAAAAGAAGATGAGGATTGACGATCGTCGCCCAGGATTGAGTAAAGGGAGCAACATGAGGGAATGTAAGAGGTGTGGGGAGGTTCACATGGGTGAGTGTAGAGTGGGGATGAACTGGTGTTTTAAGTGTGGAGGCGAAGGCCACTATGCTAAAGAGTGCAGGGTACCGCGGTGTTATCAATGTGGGGAGGTAGGCCACTCTGGCCGAGATTGCAAGAAGGGTGGAGCAGGGAGCTCAGGGACTGAGACTATGGGCGAGAAAAGGAGGAGTGAGAGCACCAAAGCCAAGGCAAGGGCATTCAATATGACCCGGGAAGAAGCCAGAGCGGACCCTTAAATAGTTTCAGGTATGTTTTTGGTAAACCAATTGTATGCTTCTTTGCTCTTCGATTTGGGTGCTAGTAGAAGTTTTGTATCTGCTACCTTTTGTCGTGAGATGCATTGTAAGAATAAGAAGATAGACGTGCCATTCTATGTAGAGACAGTGATAGGAAAGTCTACAAAAGTGACTGATGTGATAGACGATTGCCTCGTAGAGTTGGACGGTCGTAAGTTTCCTGCTAGATTGTATGCGATGGTCCTAGGAGGTTTTGATGTGGTGTTAGGAATGGATTGGTTAGCGGCCTATGAAGTGAACATCGTGTGCCGAAAGAAGACGATTTATCTGACTGCGCCCGATGGCAGTTTGGTTACGGTACATGGAGACAAGGAGTGCATTACACCGCGAGTAATCTCGATGATCATGACATAGAAGTTTATGAGACGAGGGTGTGGTGCTTACCTGGCCTATGTGAAGGATGTGGATGCTATCGTGCCTCAACTGTCAGGCATGCTGGTAGTATGTGATTTCCCTAATGTGTTTCTCGAAGAACTACCAGGGGTACCACCTGACCTCGAGATCGAGTTCCAGATTGATCTGATACCTGGTGCCCATCCTTTTGCAAAGGCGGCATATCGTCTACCTCCCTCTGAGATGAAGGAATTGATGACCCAGTTGCAAGAGTTGTTAGATAAGGGTTTCATCCGACCGAGTATCTCTCCCTGTGGTGCTCCAGTCTTGTTTGTAAAGAAGAAGGACGGTAGCATGAGGATGTGCATCGACGACCGTGATTTGAACAAGTTGACCGTGAAGAACCGGTATCCATTACCAAGAATTGATGACTTGTTTGGTCAGCTCCAGAGTGCTAGTTGGTTCTCCAAGATAGACCTTCGATCAGGGTATCATCAACTGAAGGTGAAGGAACAAGATATCCCGAAGACCGCATTTCAAACACGATACGGGCATTATGAATTCCTCGTTATGTCTTTCGGTTTAACTAATATGCCAGCTGCTTTTATAGATTTGATGAATTGGGTGTGCCGGCCGATGTTGGATAAATCAGTGATTGTGTTTATCGATGATATCCTGATTTATTCGAAGAGTGAAGAAGAGCATGCTGGTCATATTCACGAGGTATTGGAGACGCTTAGAAGAGAGAAGCTGTATGCTAAGTTCTCCAAATGTGCGTTCTGGTTACGAGAAGTTTAGTTTTTGGGTCATGTGGTTAATTCTGAAGGGATTATGGTGGACCCGGCAAAGGTGGAGGCGGTTATGCAATGGAAGACCCCAAAGACGCCATCCGAGATTCGCAGTTTCTTGGGTTTGGCGGGCTACTATAGAAGGTTCATCCAAGACTTCTCCAAGACAGCTTCACTATTGACCAAATTGACCTGCAAGGATGTGAAGTTCGTATGGGGTCAAGAGCAGGAGAACGCTTCTGAAGAGTTAAAGACCAAATTGACTCAAGCTCCTGTCTTGACGTTACCCGAAGGGAATGAAGACTTGGTATTCTATTCAGATGCTGCTTATTCAGGATTGGGCTGCATGCTGATGCAACGGGGAAAGGTTATAGCTTATGCATCCCGACAGTTGAAGATTCATGAGGATAACTACCCTACTCATGACTTGGAGTTGGCGGCTGGGGTCTTGGCATTGAAGATTTGGAGGCACTACTTGTACGGGACGAAGTGCACCATCTTCACTGATCATAAAAGCTTGAAGTACTTCCTCGAGCAAAAGGATCTTAACATGAGACAAAGAAGATGGTTAGAGTTGATCAAGGATTACGACTGCGAAATCCACTGTCATCCAGGTAAGGCGAATATGGTAGCCGTTGCCCTCAGTCGAAAGGAGAGGCTAGAACCGATTCGGGTGAAGGCTTGCTAGCTGGTTGTGACGCCGGATGTTATGGGTCAAATCAGGGAATTCCAAGATGAGACATTAAAGGATGATAGGATCAACTCTGAACGAATGAGGGTTAGGTGACGGATTTAGGGGAAAACACCCTTGGCGTTAAAACCCGTTTCGGGTGGATGTGGATTCCTCGTTATGGGGAGCTGAGGGGAAGGATCATGGATGAGGCTCATAAAACATGGTATTCCATTCATCCTGGTGCTACAAAAATGTATCATGATCTGAAGAAGAATTATTGATGGCCAGGGATGAAGCGTGAAGTAGTGGAGTATGTGAGTAAGTGCCTGACATGTTTACAAGTGAAGGCGGAACATCAGAAACCATATGGGAAGATCCAACCCTTGGATATACCCAAATGGAAGTGGGAATACATCACCATGGACTTCATCACAAAGTTGCCTCGCACTGCGAGAGGATGTGATACCATTTGGGTGATCGTAGACCGCCTGACGAAGAGTGCACACTTTTTGCCAATCCGAGAGACTTACTCGTCAGAAAGGTTGGCAGAGCTATTCATCAAGGAGATCGTAACTAATCATGGCGTGCCGGTGTCTATTGTTTCTGATAGGGACACCTGGTTCACATCCATGTTCTGGAAGAGATTTCATGATGCGATGCGGACGAGGTTACACATTAGCATAGCTTATCACCCTCAGACAGACGGTCAAACAAAACGGACCATTCAGACCTTGGAGGATATGCTCCGGGCATGCATTATTGACTTTGGTGGAAGTTGGGATGAACACCTACCATTGGCAGAGTTCGCCTACAACAATAGTTATCATGCCAGTATAGGCATGCCACTATTTGAAATGTTGTATGGGAGAAGATGCAGAACCCTGGTGTGTTGGGGTGACATCGGCCAGAAGGAGTTGGGAAGCATCGAGATCATTGAAACCATATCAGAGAAGTTGAAAAAGATCAAGGCCTTCATGAAGGCAGCAAAGGACCGGCAAAAGTCCCACGCTGATAAAAGAAGGAGGCCAATTGAATTCCAAGTGGGAGATAAGGTGATGTTGAAGGTATCTCCTTGGAAAGGGATTATCAGGTTTCGCAAGCGAGGGAAGTTGAGCCCTAGGTATATTGGGCCATTCAAAATCATTACCAGAGTTGGTGAAGTGGCATACAGGCTGGAACTTCCTGATGAGCTGCATGGAATCCATCCTACGTTCCATGTATCTCACTTACGAAAGTGCTTGGCGGAAGGTGACGTTGTTGTTCCTCTTACGAACATTGAGGTTGATGAAAGGTTGAATTATATGGAACAACCAGTGGCTATTTTGGATCGGACGGAGAAAAGGCTAAGGAATAAAGTGACTGGCCAAGTAAAAGTCCAATGGAAACATCGTAAGGGATCGGATGCCACTTGGGAATCAAAGGAAGAAATAAGACGGCACTACCCAGATCTCTTTATGGAATGACAGGTTTCAGGGATGAAACCTAAATAAGGGGAGTAGACTTGTAACACCCGAAAAATTTAAAGAAAAGAAAAGTAAAGAAGAAAAGATAAATAGTCCAAAAGCAAGAGGTTAAAAGTGTGCAAGAGTAAACGTTTCCTATAATGGGTGTCAAAAGGTGGTATGGCCGCCCATAACCCTCTCTCTCATGCACAATTCGGCTAAAGGCTGGGAAAAAAGAACCCCCATCCGGTTTTAGAGAGAAAAAACTCAAGTTCTTCGAAAAGGTGAGATTTCCAGAGGTTTTCTTCTCGATTTTCTGTTGGGTTCGGGCTTATGAACCTATTTTTATGTGTTTCCTTGTGTTGGTTGTTTGTTTTATGTGTTTAGGTGCAAGTTATACTTGTTAGCTCTCGGGTTTGTGGTGTTTCACTCGAAAGCTGCTAAGAGGTGAGTTCTAGATCCCCTCTTTTACTTGTTTTATATATGTTTGGGGCTGATGTGCATATTACAAGTGTTTTTAATAAACGAAACCCATTATTTTGCTTCATAAAGAAATCGACAATTCATAAAAAAAATGCTGCTTCAAGTGTATTATATGTTTATGTGTGATGTTTCTTATGTTTTGAAGATGTAACTTGTCAGATCTAAACTAAATAGATGATTAACAATGACATTTGGGTACTAGAAATCGTGTAAGTTAAGCTCTAAGTAATCTAGTTGTCCGCTGTGGATGTTGGTTATCCGCTGTGGACAATTTGTCATGAATTAGTTGTCCGCTGTGGATGTTGGTCATCCGCTGTGGACACTTTGACGTGAATAAGTTATCCGCTGTGGATGTTGGTCATCCGCTGTGGACACTATAGTGTGACTGTGTGTCCGCTGTGGATGTTGGTCATCCGCTGTGGACACTGTCCGCTGTGAACACTTAGAAAGATTTACCGTTTGCTGTGGACTTTATTCATCCGCTGTACACTTTTAGTTATCCGCTGTGGATGTTAATCATCCGCATTGGACTATGGCTATCCGCATTGAACTATGTTCATCCGCTGTGAACACACTTAGTGTTTTAGTCATCCGCTGTGGACTTTGGCTGTCCGCTGTAGACTTTGGCTGTCCACTGTGGACCTTGGCTATCCGCTGTAGACTTAGGCTGTCCGCTGTGGATACTTAGTACTTTAAGCCATCCGCTGTATATGCTACTCATGCGCTGTGAACACTTAGGATTTTTTCTGGAATTTTAGGAATGGAGTTTAAGTGTTAAGACCTTATGTTTATTGGGAGTTTATGCTTGTTTTATGTTACTAATGTTTAATTTACCTTCTTTGGGCTGCTTACTATGAATAATTATTATTGTTTCATGATATGTGAATTTAAGGTAATGAAAATTATAAAAGTATTATTCATAATATGTGGACACAACGAATAAAAGGATAGTGTAACCTAATGAATGTTACCCCGGGCTCTTATGATGAATGAAAAGCCTTGCAAGCACAATCAATGGAGATGCACGACCTTGTTGTCTTTAGCTCAACTGATATGCGGCTGTATAGCCCATGAGGATGCACATCTGGGGTCTAATCCTGGGGATTGACCAATGAATGAATGGGATCCTAGTTCATGAGCAGGCTTCATGCCTAGCAGTGTAGATCAACTGTTGATGGGTGAGCTACCGTGATAAACGTTTGCCGACAGGGGTTCGGCATCTGTTGCCAACCAATAATGTGGGCTCTTGCTTTGTGCAATCCTAGTTAGTGAAAGAGAAAGATAATAAAAGAAAGAAGGATAATGAATCTCTTAATGATTGATTATGTAAATTGATGAATGATCACCAAATGGAGTTTACAAAAGTGTATTTTCTATGTTATTAAACTAGGACTCACTCAGCAACGCTGACTTTTTATATGCATATCAGTTGGCAGGTAAGGATGTTACTGAGGATGGCACGGGACTGAAGCTACTTGGCGAATAGTGACTGACATCCATTTATGCAATTATGATATTTTTTTCTTGTAATGCAACTAAATATTCTTTTGTAACTTCAAACAACGATGTATTATTTGGCAAAAATAATCATTAATGCAAAAAATGGTTTTTGGTTAAATTATTCCGCTACGATTGTTTTCTTTTAATAATATGATTTAAAGTGTTTTTAATAGTAAATGATGTTATGAATGACCAACTGTGGGGTTTCCGGGAACGGGGTCTTACACGTTCGTATTGTCACGTTTGTTTGAACGTGACAACAACAGGCTTCAATCAAACAAAATATGACAATAGTAGATCTTAATCAAATAACGGTGCACGTTTGAACAAAACATGAAGATCAATTGATATCCCACAGCAGACCTCAATCGAACAACATAAGTTAGAGTTAATTAAAACTTTTAAATCGAAGCGTCTGGTCTCACTAGTCGCTTCATATGTTTTTTAGTTTTGATTGAATATTAATTGATTAATTTGTTATAATTGGATAATTAAAGTGTTGAAAAAGACTAAAATACTCTCATATTTAATGGAGATATTAACGGAGTTAGTGCAGTGGATGAAAATGACAACATTTGTTAAAGTACAGTGACTGAAATGGCAAAAAAAAAAAGTTTTGGATTGAAATGGAAAATTCAACAAAACATCAAGGACGAAAATGACATTTTACTCTTTTCTAAATTGATCTCTTATTTGCATATATGCAAATCTTTAAGATTATCGTTCATTTTTCTAGCCGATGGTGTATTTACATTATGTAAATCGTCGTACTGATCATCCATTGTTTCAAAGGAATGATATATTTACATATATGTAAATCAAAACAATGATCATTCATTCTACACATCGAGTGCTTACATTGCACATATGTAAATCATCATAGTGATCTATGCATTTAGATAAATAATCACAATGATCATTCATTTTTACAAGATTTTAATATGTTTATCATATATTTAAGCTTAAGGTCTATTTACATACATGTAAAAATTCACGATGCTCCTCTATTTTTCAAATTGATGATTTATTAACATATATTTGAATTTCATAGTGATTTCCGTACTAATCATATATGTTAATACTACTTACGTGGTAAATAAATAAAAAATTAAAAAAAAACACATCAATAGACGTATGCATGTTCATATAATCTACACACATGTAATTTAACATCTACAAACATAAAACATATAGCGTACACAATATTTATAGAAAAAGAGTCATTGGCTTTTCAACACCAGCATTCTCGGCTCATTAGAATTATTGCATAATTTGAAATTTCCAACCACGAACAATCCGTTAACCTCCACTTAACTGATTGGAAATCATATTTAGTAAATTAATACACCCTCTATAGAGATTTAATACACAAAATAGACATGTAGAAACATAAAGTACAACAATATTATAAAATAGCACATCTTTAAGTAAATTTAAATTAAACAAATGGAGTATATATTTATGGATAGTCAAATTTAATACCATGTGCAGAAGCATACGATCCATCATTTGGCTTTTATCTCCTTTTTGATTGAAATTACATACAACAAATGGTGCGCATATTAAGCACCAGTAATCATCATGTTAAAATAAGTGAAATAAGTATACTAATTCATTAAATCTGCAACTATATTAGAATATAAAAACTAGAGGACATAAACAAATATCCAAAAACATGCTTGAATCTTGCTTGAATCAAAAGATAAAAGATGGGTTGAATAGGTATGATGACACCTTCTCAAAAACCTCTTCGTCAATAGCCATGAATACGTCCTCCTACAGACTGCCATTACCGTTGATACCGTTATCCGACACTTTCTCAAACTCAATATAGCAGCCCAAATTTGAATCAACTTCATAATATTCGCATCGGCATAAGATGTCTTCAAATTAGTTTAGTGAAATGGGATTAGGGTTGTGGTTCACGGGATTGATTGGAAATCATTATGGGAAAGAAGAAAGGAATAAAAGGAGATTAATTAGAAGTGATTTTGTATGTCCCGAAAATACCCTTTACTATTTATTAAAATATCTTTAACTATTTAATTAATTACAATAATGCCATCACTCTATTCTATCAATTAATCAAATGATCTAAAGGTTATGATTAGTTCTTGTAGTTTCTAAAAATATTCACGAGTTATGAAAAGATCCTGGCCTTATATGTATATATATATATATATATATATATATATATATGTGTGTGTGTGTGTGTGTGTGAGGGATCAAATGAAAATCATGTTTATAATTGAAAACCGTAAAAATCACCACTATTAAATCACATAATTTATTATTGATTTTACTTTTTTAATTGTTTAAAGTATATTTGAGTAAAATTTTATCTTATTTTTTGAGGTCATTATATATTTTTCACATTAAACTTGAAGGAATGAAGATGATGATGAAACGACTTACATATACGTGAATTGTATTAGTTACATGTATGTAACTCTTAGTTTACACTTGGTAACACGTACGTACATATACATAACCACTACATATATGTAACTTTTAGTTATACACTTTGTAACACGTACTTACATATATGTAACCCTTGGTTTTTATTGTTTATATATATATATATATATATATATATGTTGGACTCAACAAGTGCATTAAAGGATAATGCCTATCATAATCAGTCATAATATGTTCTAACACTCAAACAATCATTTACTAACATTCAAACATCATTAACATTCATATCAAACACTGATAAAGTTTAAATTTCTTTTTTAGGGTTTGTAGTAAAAGAGATTTTAGCTAAGTGTCCACAGCGGATGAAGAAAGTCTTCAGCGGATGACTATCTATGAGCAGCGGATGAAGAATGAAGTCCCAAGTGTAGATAGCGGATGAACAAACACATACAGCGGATGACAAAGTCCACAGCAGATGTTTAATATCCACAACGAATAAACATTACACAGAGGACAACAATAAAGCATACATTACAAGTGTTTACAGCGGACAACATCCATACACAGCGGAAAGCTCATTTACCATCCATAGAAGACAACATGTCATCCACAGCGGACAGTCAGCATTCACAGCGGACATCTTATAGACTTATGATTTATATGTAATATGTTTTTACATAGGGGTATTTTTGTACCTGTAAATAGGTCTTTGTATAGGTTATAAATAGTGACATACTCTAATCCTTTGTAAGCTTTGGAACAATCAATCAAACAAGCAGTTATTATTATTTAAGCATTCAAACACACATAATCATACACACACATAGAGTTCATATCAATAATCATGGGTTTCCGCACTATGATTATTGAGTATTGATTCATAACAACTTGCTATTATTGTTGAGAGATTGTAAAAGATCCTTGGGGATTCAATCATTTTGTTCTTTTTTAAGTTTAAAACCAGAATGCAACCGGTGGTATCAGAGCCTTAGCTCAAATCATACAACTGATTTTTGATCTTCTCAATCAATGCAATGATCTCTATGGTTCATTAGCTTCATATCATCTATTTTGAGCTTGAAATCAACAGAAAACCCTTTTCTATATCAAACATTCAACAAATGTTCAAAAAACATGATTTAATCATCTGCTTTAGTACATTTTGAAGAAGATTTTATATTTTTGCTGTTGTTAAAGCTCTAAACATCATTCATACACTTTTTTTCAAAACAGAATCATCACAAAACCTCTAAAAACCTTTTCGGTTTCAAGTTTGATAAAACAGTAATTGAGTACTATTCTATCAAGTTTTCATAAAAAACACACTAGTTTGGATAATTCGAATTCATTTGTTGTGTTTAAATCATCATATTCGAGTCTCTTCATACTTGAATCAGGTTTAGATCATCTTCGAACAACAAATCGATCGTTTTTTTTCTTTGAAGATTGTCACAGCCGCAAATGTGCTAGGATAAACCCTAGTTCATCATTCATGCAAACCTTCAAAATCAACGGTGATTTTGTTGATTTTTGTCACACCCTCAAAATCCACGTGCGGGGTTTTACCGCGAGGCGTGTGACATACCAGGATCTCAGTCATTAGTTACTCAGAACGACTCTATATGCACAAACATTCAAATCAAAGTTTAACTTTAAATACTGCGAAAAGCGTTAAATAAAGCAGAAAACCCAAAACAATGTAACATGATTTAAAATGCGCAAACAAACGCGCCCAAGCATTATGCAAAACCAAAGCATAAAGTTTAAACAAACATAATCCCAAAAACATTGTTTCATAACATGCTGACAACACCATGATGCTGACCCGTGTAATGTGCTCCTAGGCAATGGTAACCTCAACCTGAGAATAACATACTAAAAGAGTCAACACAATGGTTGGTGAATTCAAGAGTTTGCGTTAAACATAAAACAGTAACAGTTGCAAAATATAAGAGGTGTATTGAAATAGATAGCTACTCTATATTCATCAGTAATAATCATAGTGATTTCACGATTGAAGCTGACTGTGTTTTGTTTGTTGCCTCCTGCCACGACATACCAGGTCGTGACAATGTTCGTTAGGACAAAATTGCACCCGTTTGACCTCGAGTCGCACATGTGGGGTTCGTCAGACCCAGTAGTACTACCCAAGATTTCCGGCTAATCATCGTTATTAACAATCCAAAAGTGTGAGGACTTTCATGGTATTCAGCACTACATCATACTATACACAACTCATATAAAGTAAGCGTTTGTAAAACCAGTATGCTACCTCCCCCAAAAGAGAGTATGTAAAAGAGTGGCGCATGAACTCACCTGATGCGCGTAAGAAATTACTTAAGGCTTAACTTGACAAGAAAGAGTGGATAGACAACCCTCAGAGGTCACCTAAAACACAAGAGTACATAAGTACGTGTACACAGAATCATAATGAAACCCTAAGTGCTTTATAACCCAACAACTAAAGGTTTTATAAAAAGTAAGACACATTGACCCAGTTGACCCGTTTGACCCGTTGGTGACATCATAGGTGAAATTCCATTCAAACAAGCATAACAGTACATCACACATGATTAACATACAAACTGATTACATATGACACTTCATTAATCACATGTACTAACTAGATCATCATACAGCCAGATATCATACAAGTCATGCGAATCTCAAACAATTATCATGTTCAACATAGTTACAACACAACCAATGCGTCATACATAGAATCAAATCATGTACAGCATGCCATGTGAAGCCACTCAAGACTTCACTAAACCCTGCCAATCCTACTAAGTAGGGGCCTCAGATTCGCACGCGTGTATGATGACCATCAACATACTATTCAATAGAATTCACGTCAACCAAGATATTCAACCATGATCAACTACAAACCAAACAATATTTCTATCATAACCCATATGACCCATATCCATGTAATCCCACAAACAGGTCAAATCTATCAATTAACCCAATAAACATTCATACAACCCAAACGATACATTCTACAACCTTAGAAACCATCCATGAACATACTAGCATGATCCTAATGTCCCAAACATACTCAAATCCTCATATTCAAAAATTTGTGCAAATAAAGTTTTCCTTTTGGGAAAGCACATCTCAAAATCTATCCAACACCCAAGATATTCATGAATTCATCAATAATGTACCAATTTAAGCTCATGATAACATCTAAACATGATCAACAACATCCAATTATCATGATTCATCAACTTTCATAGCCAAAAGTTACTATCTTTAGTAAGATATGAACTACAACATTCATTCTTGGATTTCTAGCATTCATATCAACAATCTAACACCCAATTATCATCACTAACACATTAACAACATCAATTCATCATCAAATCACCATATTCATGCAAATAAAGTTAATATTATTAGTAACCTATGAACAACGCATCAAAATCATAGTTTTCTTGCATAATCAACGTTAACTAACATATATACAATCTAACTAACATAATAACATCAACAAACAACTCAAAATCGACACCCACATCATCCAATTAGAACTAGGGTTTCGGCCAACATGAAAAACCATGAAAAACATATAAAAATCTAACCTTTAATCACGTGTAGGCTTGGAATTGATGATTCTAACTTGTTGTGATGCTTGAAATCGGTCCAAAATTGAATGTGAATGCTTTTTCTTGGCTGAAATTGCAGGTTTGTGGGTGTGGGGAGGTCAATCGCGGTCGTAGGGGGGGTATTAGGGTTGGGATTTTATGTTTTGTTTTATATAATAATCCATAATTACCCTTTTAACCCTTATAATTTGTATTTTTATAAAATTAAGCTTTTAACACTCTTTTAAGATGTTTTTAACTAACATAATAAACATATGAACTAATAATAACAATTATAAGCATTATCTTTACAAGTTACCAAGTTCACACATTAAATACACACGTTTTTACGTTACGCGATAAAGTTCACAATTAATATTTAAATCACGTAATCACAACCAATAATCAACATAAAAATTATTGTTTAACATTATTAATTATTATTAAGTCACCAACGTTCAAGGACAACTAGTGTGTGCTCACGACACGTGTATGCAAGACTTAACGGAACTAACAGAGTTTGGTAACGGAAAATTACCGGATGTCACAATTTTCATCAAAAACAAAAGAAGAAACCGGTTCTTCTTTTGTATATTTTTTGAGAAAATTACTTTTTGATCCAAAAAGTAAACTTTTAAAACATATTAATTATATTTAGGGTTTTGACTTTGTTGACTGACATCATTAAAGGGTTTTGACTGATTAACCCTCATTAAATAGAATATTCCCTTTACTTTCATCGGACCAAAATTAACATCACATTTGACTTAATTAATTAATTTCAAATTAATTAATTACCTTTTATTCGGTAAAATTAAAAGTGATAAACATAACAAAAAAATCCTAGTGACCTTAGGATAATTCAAAATTTAGCACCGAGCTAAATAATCAAACAAATTTGACTTAAATCGTTAAGTTCAAAATTTAACAATCATGTTAGACGAAATTTCAGGTTCCAACAGTGGTCTCAAACCACCTAGACTGAAGAACAAAGCTGACTTCAAATAATGGAAAATAATGTTCCAAAACTGGATTATTTTTCAAGACCCGAATTTGTGGACTTCCATAACCAAGGGACCATACATAGTTGTGTCTTTAGGTCCAGACTATAACATACAGAAACTAGTCAGTTTAAAGAATGTAGCTGATGATGACCTGAAAAAGGTCAAAACAGACATGAAAGCCTATAGCATTCTGGAATGACTCTCTCGTTTGGGATATTAACCAGAGTTAAGAACTTCAAAACAGCTCATGAACTATGTAAGGTACTTCACAGAATGTGTGAAGGAAGTGAGGAAATTAGGAAAATCAACAAAGAAAATTTGTGGACCCAATATGAAACTTTCCACCATGTTCAAGGAGAATCCATACCACAACAACTCCATAGATTTGTTCAACTGGTAAATGAGATGATTGTTTATGATCTTAAATACAAATCAGTGGAGATCAACAAGAAAATGTTACACACTCTTCCAGATAGCTGGACACAATCAGTCTTTTTGATGAAAGCAACACTAGATCTAGAAGCATTATTTTTGGATGCACTAGTTGCCAAAGTAGAGGTACTAGAATTAGATGAGAGATCTAGAAACAACAATACAGTCAGACATGTGAAATCATACAAATTCAAAGAGATGCAAATAACAGACGGTGCATTCTTGTCATGCACTAGTGAAGAAGAAGAGGAGGAGTTTCTTGACTCTAGTAAAACTTCATTCTTTTCTGCACCCGAATCACCAAAAAACAAACATAAGTATAACAAGACTGGTGTTCATGCTTCACATGAAGCAACACCTCAGATCAAACAATATCAGCATGCTTCAAGTTCAAGCAAACCATATCAAACAAAGACTCAAAACATACATAAGTTTGAGAAATCCATGGATGCTCTCATAATCATTCTACAAAGTAAAGACTAGTAGGCAGCCTTTGCAGCCTTTTCCACAAGTTTTAAAGCATATTTGGGTGCAAATCTCACACCATCACAAATCATCCAACGAGATTTGGATGAGTTGCCACCAGACATGGTTGAAGAGATGGATCTTCAGTGGTCTATGGTAATGATTGCCTACAGATCAAAGAAGTTTCTGTAAAGAAGCAGGGGGTTGAATATGAACAAGAAAACAAAGATTGGCTTTGACAAGTCCAAAGTGAGATGCTACACCTGTCAACTCTATGGTCATTTCTCAAGAGAATGTCAACAACCGAGGGCTGATAGAAACAACCAACAACCATAATCATCAAGTGGTTATCATACAAACAACAAGTTCCACCTCCCATCAGCATTACCTCTGCACCAATACCAGCCCAAATCACACAGTATAACCCTAATCAACACTCCAAGTCCTCCGTAATGATAATCAAACAGGATGGAGAGTGTGACTGGAGTATGTATGAGGCAAAGATATAATCTCTTGACCATGCCTTCATGGCACATGTTGAGGATAAACTTGCTGAAATCCCAAAAGAGGTAAAGGAGAATCTCTGTTCTAAAGCATGCATAGATGAAGTCACAAGATACAGAGAGCATGCAGATCAACTTTCAAAGAAAGTTATTGAAACACACATTTTGAATGATAGTTTAAAATCAAAACAAAAACAGTATGAGATCAAAATTCTGTCACTTAAAAATAATTTGGGCAAACTTTTGTCTGAAAAACTAACAATAGCAGCTCAGGTTGAGCAACTCTTTGAATCTTTGACACAGTCTAAAACATTACAAGCTGAAACTAAAGTGAAACTTTAAAAAGTTTCAGGTGAGCAATAAGAAGTTTAAAGAAGTTCTTGCTCAACAATGAGCATTCAAAGACCCTTCAAGTTTGGGATATAATAAGGTTAACCCACCTTATAATGATAACTATATCCCACTATCTGAATCAATGACTAGCAAACATAACGAATCACCTGATCCTTATGACAAGACTGATGACTCTAAACCATTATAGTCGTTATCATCATCTAAATCATCAATGCTATCAAAATCACCTTTGATTAAATTTGTTAAAAGTCAAGCACAACCACAAATTAAATCAACAGATTTCTATCAAGGTGAAAACAATGAATTTGATGTTCACGCATCAGATGAAGATGATAAAGATCTACTATATGATGAGTCAGATTAACCAATTACTAAAATTGAAAATATTTTAAGTGTGGTTGACAAAATACCAAAACAAACAAAGCATAAGCAAGCATTTGATATCTGCTCAGGTGGAAGAAAGGCTGAGTCTTCCACTATCCCTCCTAAAAGATCAAACATAGGGAAGGAAAAAGCACCCATTCAGCACAAACGACCAACTGTAACTTTTGATATTCCACCAAAGTCAAATTTAAAATCAAAAGTTTTCAACAAACAAAGTACTGCTAATTTGCCTTACTGTGAGTTGTGTGATCAATACACCCACAACACTGAGAAGTGTAGATATGGCAAGTATTGCAAATACTACGATATAAACAATCATAGTACAGAAACATGTCATTTTCACAATTACTGTTCAATTTGTGAAAGAACAACCATAATAAGGCCAATTTTTTCAATAAAAAGAATAAAAAGCAAAACAAACAAACTCAAGTTAAGAAATCAACTGAGAAGCAAACAATTGTTCCAATTAAGAACAATGGTGGAGTACCAAGACAGACTCCACACACAAAAGTTGCTTTAAAAAATGATAAACATTTTATGACAACTTTAAACAAATAGACAGTAGACATAAGTCTCAAAACAGACACCAATCTGACCTTAGCACTCAAAGGAGGAGTGCTCAAAGAACTTCTCCTGACAGAACTAAAAACATGCAAAGGAAGTCTAGTGTACCTAGAGTTCCTAAGCCAGCAGACAATGCTTCTTTAGAGGAAATTTGTGTTCTAGGAAAAGATGGAAAACCCAAGACCATCTTGGCTTGGGTTGCACCCTCTAATAAATTTCTTTGTCTATGAAGGGACATCACAAAAGGCCTGACAATATCTGGTATGTTGAAAGTGGATGCTCCCAACATATGACTGGAAACTATTCCCTCCTTCGGGATTTCAAGAGCAAACATGGAGGAAACGTAGCATTTGGAGGTGATAAGACAGGATGAAAGATTACTGGTGAAGGAACAGTATCCAATGGGTTGATTATCTTTGAGAATGTCAACTACTGCTCCAACCTCTAGTTTAATCTTCTAAGTGTATCCTAAATCTGTGATAAAGAATATGCCACTCTGTTTGACTCCAACAATTACTACATCCTCAAGACGGGTTTTCAAATACCTGAAGAATGTATCCTTTTAAAAACTCCCCGTCAAAACAACACATACATTGTTTATATGAATAAAGTTTCAGTATCAACCCCTGAAACTTGTTTATTATCAAAAGCATCAGAAGATATTTCCCAATTATGGCGTAGATGATTGGGACACTCTAACTTTAACAGAATAAATCAATTTGTTAAAGGTAACTTAGTATTAGGTCTACCACAAAAAGAATTTTTCTGTACAGATCACTGCACTACATGTCTAAAAGACAAACGACATAGAATGTCTCATAAGTCTAAATTGGTAAACTCTAATCGCACACCACTCAAATTGCTTCATATGGACCTTTTTGGCCCTACAAACATCTTGAGCATAGAAAAGAAGCAATACTGCCTTGTAATAGTAGATGTCTACTCCAGATTCACCTAGGTTTTCTTTCTATTACACAAGTTAGAAACAACAGAAATCATCAAATCATTTATCACTAAAATTGAAAATCAATTAGATCTTAAAGTTAAAACTTTATGAAATGAAAATGGTACAGAATTTAAAAATGACATTATTTCTCCTTTTTGTGAAGAGAAAGAAATAAGTCAATGTGACAACTCACCCGAAACTCACTTGATTACTTTGTGCCAATGCAGTAAACCAGTGATGGAACACACCATGTAACGCAATTTTCGGGATGAAAATTCTTTCAACATGGGGATAATGTGACATCCGGTAATTTTCCGTTACCAAACTCCGTTAGTTCCGTTAGGTCTTGCATACATGTGTCGTGAGCACACACTAGTTATCGTTGAACGTTGGTGACTTAATAACAATTATCTATGATAAACAGATAATAATTTAACTAATGATGTGATTATTAAGTTGTGCTTATGTGCTTACGCAATTTAAATATTATTTGTGAATTTCACTTTGTAACGTGCCAACATGTTATATTTATTTTGTGTATTTTGTGACTAGTGAAAATGATGTATGATTATTATTGTTAGTTTATAATGCTTGTATTTTGTAGTTTAAATCTTTTACGAAGTGTTAAAAGATTAGTTTTTACAAAAGGTAACTAAAAGGGGTTTAAAAGGTAAATTTTAATTAAGTTAAGTGAACAAAATCCCAAACCCTAGCCCTCCCCGCCCATTCGGCCACGACATCACCAAAAACACACACACACTTCGAAATTTGGACCAAGAACAAGCAATAATCATCGGATTTGATCGAGTTCCAAGCAATACAACACGTTAGAAACTTCAATTCTTGTCAATTACGCGATTAAAGGTTAGATTTTTGAGGTTTTTCATGGATTTTTTATGTTGGCCGAACCCTAGTTAGATTTTTGTTCAAGATGTCGAATTTTTGATTGTTGGTTGATTGTATGATGTTAGTTAGGTTGTATTGATGTTAGTTTACGTGGATTATACAAGAAATTCGTGGTTTTGATGCGTAGATCATACCTTACTAATAATAGTAACTTTTGTGCATGAACTTGATGATTTGATGATGAATTGATGATGTTATGATGTTAATGATGTTGTATGAATGTTGGATAGTGATTGTTATGCAAGAAAATCCATGAAGTGATCATGTAGGTCATACCATGCTAAAAGTAGAAACTTTTGGATATGGGATTGGTGAATTATGATGATTCGATGATGTTGAACATGTTTAAATGATAGTTATGAGCTTGAATAGGTATTGTGTTGGTGAACTCATGATTGGATTGCGTGTTAGATTGATTTTGGGATACTACTTTCCCAAAAGGGAAACTTTATTTGTGTAGAACTTTGGATATCGTGAGTTGGACATGTTTATGATGTTAGGGTCAAGTTAGAATGTTTAGTGATGATGTTTATTGTGGTGGAATGTGTTAATTTAGTTATATGGATGCTTGGTTGGTCATGTGGAAATTTGGACTCTTAGTGGTTATACATGATGATGGCTTATGTTAGGAAATTATGGAATCATGCTTAGGGCTTGTAATAGATAATTGTTGGGTATGTTGTTTAGCATGAATCTTATTGAATAATGTGATGATGATCATCATACACGCGTGCGAATCTGAGGCCCCTACTTAGTAGGATTGGCAGGGTTTAGGGTGTGAAGACGTGAGTGGCTCCACATGGCATGTTATGCATGATAGGACTGCATGTATGATGTACTAGTTGTGATGTAATAATAATTGTGTTGAGCATGTTGATTTCTTGAGATTCGCATGAGTTGTATGATAATCTAAATTGTATGATAACTTTGTATGATGGGTTGCTATGCTTGATTAAATAGGATTTCAACAATAACACCAATGGGTCAAACGGGTCAACTAGGTCAAATGAGTCTTGTTTTTCCAAAACCTTTGGTCAATGTGTTTATTGAGCACATAGGGTTGTTAATGATTCTGTGTACACGAACTCATGTACTTGCGTGTTCTAGGTAACCTCTGAAGGTTGTCTTTCCTCTCTCTCTCAAGCTAGCCTTAATATTGTTCGTGTGCATACCAGGTAAGTTCATGCCCCCCTTTATTTACACTCTCTTTTGGGGGAGATAGCATGCTCATTCTGAAACGCTTTATTGATTATAAGTTGTGTATAGTGTAATGTAGTGCGATATACTATGAAAGTCCTCACACTTTTAGATCGTTAATATTGGAACTAGCGGGAAATCTTGGGTAGTACTACTGGGTTTGACAAGCCCCACCTGTGCGACTCGAGGTCAAACGGGTGCAATATTATCCTAACACATGGTGTTACGACCCGGTAAGTCGTGACGGGAGGCAATCAAATGAAACGCTGTCAGCTTCGATCGCGAAATCACTACTATTATTACTTGTGAATTTAGACTAGCTATCTAATTCAATGCACTCTTATTTATATATTTATAACTGTTTCTGTTATGATTTACGCAAATTCTTGAACTCACCAACCATTGTGTTGACTCTTTTAGTATGCTATTCTCAGGTCGTGTTTGTTGAAAAGCCTAGGAGCACTCACGAGTCAGCATTATGGGTCAACATTTTTGGAAACATTGTAGTTGTCAATTGAAACAAGTTTTTGTGTTTGGTTTTGAGTATCGATTGGGCGCGTGTTTTGCGCATTTTACATTTTTGCACCCTTGTGTCTAATTTACTTACAAAAACGCTTCTGCAAATGTTTTAATATTTAAACTTTGATTTGGGTTGTATGGTTCATATAGAGTCGTTCTGAGTAACTAATGACTGAGATCCTGGTTTGTTCACACGTCTCGCGGTAAAACCCCGCACGTGGATTTTGAGGGTGTGACAATCAACAATCTGGTGTGGCATGGACTCCTCAGCAAAATGGAGTTGCTGAAAGGAGAAACAAAACATTAATAGAAGCTGCTAGATCTATGCTAGCTGATTCTCTATTGTCCATATCCTTTTGGGCTGAATCAATCAACACAGCTTGTTACATACAAAATAGAACATTAATAATCAAATAACATACTAAAATCCATATGATTTAATGTTTAAAATAAAACCTTTTATTGAATTTCTTAAAGCATTTGGATGTTGTGTATCCATATTAAACACCCGAGAACATTTATCTAAGTTTGCTCCAAAAGCAGATGATGGGTTTTTTGTTGGATACTCTAGAAGCTCTAAAGCATACAGAGTATACAATCCAAGACTGAACATAGTAGAAGAAAGAACTGATTTGTTTTTAATGAACATTCTTTCACTAAGAATGTCATTGAATCTGACTGGTTGTTTGATATAGATTCACTGACAAAATCATTTGACACATCTTACTTTGATGTCTTAGGTACCAAGGATGACATTGAATATCCCATGATTTCTCCAACAAACATTGATGTTCCATTACCTGCTAATCCTCCAATGGGAACAAACATTACTACTTCAAGTACAACAGTTACACCTCCTCCAGATCAAACAAACACTTCAGGAGGAACATCAACATATAACCCGTTATCATCAACTCCTTTGATCAATCAACCCAAAGTTTTAGTTGACCCTCAACCAAGCAAACAAATAAGGTCACATCATCAAGACATAACTAAAAAAGATGATGAATACCATTCACTACAAGAAACCCATCATGATGATGAAATCTTAGATTTCTTTCATGATTCACCTCAAACATTTCATGAGAATGCACAACCAACCAGCCACTTCAAATACCCTTGATCAACCATCAACACCTGATCGAACAATCACCAATTTTGATTCAACAGTTCCTGTTGATCAAATTAAAACCACAAGTGCTCACAAATATCATCCCCTAGAGAATGTCATTAGTGATCTCAATGTTAGATTGACATGCAGTTAATCTGATACAACAAACATTTACTTGTTTTCTTGCTTATTATCTCTCACTCTACCCAAAAACATCATAGAGGCCCTCAAAGACAATAGTTGGATAGAAGCCATGCAAGGGGAACTACAACAATTCAAAGTGTTCCTTGCTTATGCCTCATCGAAGAAATTCACTGTCTTCCAATTGAATGTGAAATGTACATTCCTATATGGCATAATAGATGAAGAGGTATATGTTGCTCAACCACTAGGGTTTGAAGACCCAGACTTCCCTCAAAGAGTTTAAAAGTTAGATAAAGCTCTGTATGGTCTTCATTAAGCACCCAAAAAGTGGTATGAAACTTTATCAAAGTTTCTACTATAGAATGGATACACACGGGGGAAGATTGATCAAACATTGTTCTTGAAGAGAAAAGGACAAGACTTGCTAGTTGTACAAGTCTATGTGGATGACATCATTTTTTGCTCCACCAACAAACAACTTTGAAGAGAGTTTGAAGCTCTTATGCGATCAAAATTCCAAATGAGCTTAATGGGAGAACTTACCTCCTTCCTTGAACTTTAAGTACAACAATTAGATGAAGGAATTTTTATCAATCAAAGCAAGTATATGAATCAGATCTTAAAGAAATATAACATGACTAATTAGACATCAAGCGAAACATCATTTGCAACTAGATTGAAGTTTGGCCCAGATCCAGAAGAACATTAGTTGATCAGAAGCTTTATAGATCAATGATAGGCTCTCTAATGTACCTTACTGCTAGCAGACTAGATATCATGTATGTAGTATGCATGTGTACAAGATATCAAGCGAATCCAAAAGAATCACACATCAATGTTGTAAAGAGGATTTTAAGATCCTTGAAAGGCAAACCAACACTTGGTCTTTGGTATCCTAAAGATGGAGATTTCTTTTTATTTGCATACACTGACAATGATTATGGAGGATGCAACAACAATAGAAAATCAACAACAGGTGGATGTTTGTTTCTTGGATTAAGATTGATCTCCTGGCAGTACAAGAAACAAACAAATGTGTCTGTATCAACAGCTGAGGCAGAATACTAGCTGCTTCTGCATGCTATTCTCAAGTGCTTTGGATTCAAAACCAAATGCTTGACTATGGCTTTAATTTTCTAAAAACACCCATACACATAGACGATTCTGCTGCCATGTTTATCACTGACAAACCTGTTTAACATTCCAAACCAAAACATATAGATATTAGATATCATTTTCTAAGAGATTGCTCAAAAAAGGTCTGATTAAGTTAATCAAAGTTAATACTGACAATCAATTGGCTAACCTTTGAACAAAACCTATTGATTCACCAAGATTTGAATTTCTGGTTTAGTCACTTGGCATGATCAACTATGAACCAAACAAGTAGTTTTTTTCAAATCATTAAAACCATACAAACTTGATTATTGTTAAAGTCCAAGTTTATCATCAAACATTCATATTTTCAAAATCAAGTCGTCAATCAAACATTCATGTTTTAAGAATAACACAAAAGTGTGAATCATACATGACCACTCATGAGAAATGATAGTACACTAGATTACTTCTTCACTTGACTCATTTTCCACCAATAAAGACTGACATACTTTGTTTGATGTGTGGATAGGCTTAACATGAGACACCTAACATCATATACAACAGTGAAGAACTAAATTCTCATGATTTTGTGGTAATTAACACCCATCTTGGTATATGGTAAGTATTGGTCTATCCAATATGGATTTCTTATAAAGTAACTCATATACACCAAGTGAAACAGTTTATAAATTATTTAGTCATACATGTGTCTCCTTTGTTATGATTATCATAGACCTAGAGTACATTAAGGCATTCTTTGTTATGCTAAGCATAGACCTGAATGACCTATATCATGATCCAAAAAGATTCCCAAAGTGGAACACATCCATCTTGGATGTATCATCAATAAAGTATTATAGACTACATTCCTTATGAATGCATCAAAAGAATCCCAAAGAGAACCACGTTTCAAAGTGAAGTGCAAGAGAATCCCAATGTGGATCAAACAATAAGGATCAATTTGAGCATTTTTACACCTAAGTAGCTAGGTCAAAAGTATTGAAAGTACTTTCTGGCATATCTTGAGGAGGGTTGATCTTAACATACAATCAGGTGTGGCGTACATACAAATCATCTTAATATACATAAAACATGATAATCACTCACTGTTTAAATCAATCATCAATACCATGTTGAGTATTAGTTGATCACAATATCTGCAATCAATATTGTGTTAGTCTATGTCTATTCTCAAAATCATCAAATCAACTCAATCAGGATTTAAGACTAGTATGACCTCATGTCATGCGCAAATAATTCATGTACAAGCATGCAAATCATATATTTCATAGTTAGATAAGTGTTATCTTTCTAAAAAATTATCATGCAGACAAACAAATTGGACTTTGATAATTTCCATCAACCAAGTTTAATTTTTTGTTATGTTATAAAGGATTTTATAAATATGCAAAAATTTAGGGGGAGAAGAATGAACATGGAAATATCAAAAGAAGCAGAATATATGCATCATCATACATTCCTGAAATTTGAAATACTATAATTTGAGGATTTTAAAATTTTGAGTTTTTAAACAACGGAAAACAGCCAAGTCAAGCATGCACTAAAAAAATAGTAGTTTAACACATATACATGCACATTGATGCTTGTGAGTGATATCTTATCATCCATATTTTGGAATCATTTCACAAAAATTTTCAAGCAAAAACAGAAAACCAGGTGTTCATAGCGTATGTATTAAGTTACATAGTTGA
This sequence comes from Flaveria sonorensis, assembly GCA_025506505.1. Lineage (NCBI taxonomy): Eukaryota > Viridiplantae > Streptophyta > Magnoliopsida > Asterales > Asteraceae > Flaveria > Flaveria sonorensis. The sequence continues at coordinate 72,766,287 of CM046433.1, read as the reverse complement.
TAAGCAAAAATTTTCAAAATAAACAAAAATTTTAAAATTTTTTCAACTGTAGATACAGCAGACACGCAAATATACATCTGCTCTAGCTATAGTGAACCATTAAACATCTAAAATACACCAAGTGTATATAGCAGACAAACTAATATGCATCCGCTATGCATCAATGAACATACAAGTATTCACAGCGTATGATATCAGGTGACATATTCGTTGTGAATACAGTGACATTCCACATCGCATGACTAACTTTAGTCATCCGTTGTAAGTGTACACAGCGTATGTACATAGGTAAGCATACACTATACACAATCACACAAGGGTTCACAGCACATGACAATAAGTCATCCGGTGTGAATATACCTTAAACAACCAAAGTGTACACATCGCATGAGCAATTTGTCATCCGCTGTGAACATTCAAAACAGTTATTCAAGTACGCACAGCGCATGAACAAATGTTCATCCGCTTTGTGCACAGTGTTCAAATATAGTGTATGACCTTTAGTCATAAGCCGTGAACATTCATTTAACATACAAGTGTACGTAGTGCATGTCGAAAGTGTCATCCGCTGTGTCCACAATGTACAACTTCAAAATTGTACAGCAGACACCTATTCACACAATGCATATGACACTCACAGCTTATGACTTAAATTCAATTTTAAGATGACACTATTAGTACAGCGTACGTTCACACTATATACACAGCGGACACTTATTTTTTCTATTGTATATATAGATCAACACTTGTCATTTTCATATTCATCACGAGTGTGCGAGGCAAAACTTAAAATTCTAAACATTGCTACAGTATGAATACCCACTGATCATCCAAAACTAATATCTGTTTGATTTCATCACTGATATTCGATCAAATACGTATAACAACATGTTTCTAATCATCAAAACAATCGGTTTTTCTATTTTGATTCAAGCATTGCTAAACCCTAAGTCGAACTATGAACCGTGACCTAAAATGAAATCATTTGATGTTGTAAATGAAATCAAACATTGAATATATGTTAGATGATCATAGTCATATGTATTAGGACTGTTGATTTGAAGAATTTTGATTTGGTGTTCATCGGTCAATAAACGGTGAACAAGTTCATGTTGAAATTTTTCCAAAATTAACTGATTGATCTATGGAAATATTGAAAAGGTTTTGAAATATGATATAACTTAGTAAACATGTTCAAATTTCATTAACAAACATCAGATGACAGTTAATTTGGCATGACATTAAACACAACAACATTCAATGCATACACATTCAATGTGCATTATATGAACTATTTTGACTTTAAAAGTTAACTGAATGTCATTGAATAAACTTTTATGAGATATAATCATTGAATGATTTAAACAAACTATCTCCTTGTTATGAATCAAGCATGATCTAAATAAATGTTGATAAAAACAACTTCAAATCAGAGAGATTTGCAAGAGCAAAATTGACCAAAATTGACTTCTTGAAAGTCAAACTGTTAAAAATGTCTAATATCAACAAACAAATATTTTGACACAAACAATATGCCCAGCATAAATGATTTATCATCTCATATCATATACAATGGCCAATGAACACACAATCAAAATTTTATCAGATTAACATCTTTCATTTCAATCACTCAATACTAACATATTCTTCTTATTTGAAGATATGACAAACCTTGTGTTTGTTAGAGATCATAATTTGTGAGCATATCTCAATCCAGACTTACCAAAGGCTGAAAATTATAGAGATATGATACAAGCCATCAAACAAACAAGGCTTGTACATGGAATGACTGCTAGGCTAGAGATCATAGAACACATTGTCCAATTCTGGAACAATGCTCATCTGGAACACATGGAAAATCAACAAGTTGTGATTTCTACCATTCATGATCAACAAATAATGGTTTCAAAAGAAGTGATTAGAAGAGTTCTTTAACTTGGAGATGACGATGTTGAAAGACCAATTGAGTTTGATGAGAACTATGTTCTCCATGTCTTCAGGCAGATTGGTTACATTGGTACCATAGACAGAAAGCAGATTAAGAAATCTTATATGTGTGCCCAATATAGAATTCTCATGCACACATATTAGAAGACCATGACTAATAGAAAGACTGGTAGGGATGCAACATCATTGAGGAGCTCATCTGTTATTGCTAGTATAATAGCATGTAGGCCTTTTAACTTTGCTGCTCAAGTACTTAATAGGATGATTACAATTTGACATAAGTGAGAGCATTCCAAGGGAAGGAGCTATGTTTGATCTTGTTCACTGCAATGAACATGTCTTCAACAAGATTAAATCAAGCTTATATCATGGTGAGGAAGTTGTTATGCCACCTCATATGATCAACCATGATCTCCCTGTTCCAGAAGTCTTTCTTAGGATACCTGGTCAAGGTGAACCTCACATGTTGTTCCAAAATGTGATTCACCAAGATCCAATCATTCAACCAATGCTAATTATTCAGCAAGAAGCTTTTGTTATGCTTGAACCACAGCCAATCCAGCAAGAAGCTCAAGAAGAAGAACAGTTTTAATTTGAGCAAAACATTCCATCTCCACGACACAGCCCAATCCTTTCTGATCAACAAACATTATCATCTCTTTTAAGAAATATAGATTCTACCATTGGTGAACAAAAAACTCATCATGAGGAAGTGGGAACATCATCTTTACTTGAGTCAGAACAAGAAGAGCAGAGTGCTCCTGTTGAGTAGATTGAGACAGATGAACAAGTAAGTGAAATACCTACTGAGGAAGAGACTGAGTATTCCAAAATGTTCTTATTCACTGAGTACAATAAGTTGAATGAAAAGTCAAACAACAGAGCAAAGAAATTGAAAGAAAAGTTCAAAAACAAAGATGATGAGATAAAGAAACTTGCTGCTGACCAAAAGGCACGAAAGTTGATTGTTTAATTTCTTGAACAATCAAAGGCTGAAGTCAAAGTGAAAGATCAAGACTTAAGCAGTGCAAGGCTGGATATAGCCTACTTAACTAATCAAAGTGAAAGATCAAGACTTAAGCAGTGCAAGGCTGGATATAGCTTACTTAACTAAACAAACAGAAGCAAAAGACAATAAGATTGATGAGCTGAAAGGATAATCTCTAAGCAAAATGAAGAAATAAAAAGATTAAATAGAGAACTGGAACATGCTGATAAACAACTGTATGAGGAAGAACATTCAGAAGATCAAGAACAAGATTTGAGTGAAGAGTTCTTTGATCAACAAATGTCACCAATTCAAGAAACATGTACAAGAGAACAATATCAAGCAATCATCATCCTAGAGGAATTATACTCAATGGATCAGTTATTTGGTGAAACTAATCCATTTAAGAACATTCATTATTCACCCATTTGGAGACAACACTTCCATACACTAGACACACAACAAGTTCAATCAAGCATTATTCTTGTTAATCCTTTATCTGAGAAACAAAAAGAGCTGTTCATATAGTTTGCTGGGTCTCTAAAAGTGCAAACTTAACCATCTAAACACCAAGCATCATCATCATCTCAGCCTCCCCTGACAACTTATGAAAGAAAGAGGAAGAGATTGTATCTTGTTGTATTAAGGAAAGCAAAAGAAAAAGTGTAAGAGCAAGAAGAACCACACTCTCCACCTCTAAAGCTACTGAAAGTGAAAGCATATTGATGAAGATGAATCTAAGAGGAAAGAATCAGAGGCTATTAACTTAGAAGAAGGTGAAATTGATCCATCACTTGATCAACAACAAGAACCAATCATCATATTGTCTGATTCTGAAGATGAAGAAGAAAGAGATGAAGATGAGACATAAAACATTCAAGATCTACTGCCAAATGATCCAGAAACCCTCATGGGTATAGACTTGGCAGTTAGAGGTTTCCCATATGATACATTCATGCAACTTAACCTTTCTGAGGTTAAAGACTTTCTCAAGGACTTTCAAGAAGTCACGAATAATAAGAATGAGCAAATATATAAGAGATACAAGGAGATAAAAGACCTAAGAGTTTCAGAAGAATTTGCCAATGGATCCTTAAATAGAAAAGATGACATACTCCTAGGTGAAAAGCTGGTTGAGTCATACAAGAATGCCTTATCGGTCTTATGCTGGAAAATATTTGTCTTAAATGAAAGAGCTTGCTAGAGGCATTTACAGGAACATGCTGGCAAATGCTTTAAAGCCTCAGGTTTTCAGAACTCATCCAACAACTTTTCTCTCTACCTATCATCAACCACCTCCTAAGCTTCACCCTATAGAAGAACCGAGAATCAAGTAAGGAAGATGATCATTGAAAACAAAAATATTGTAAAGCTTTATGATAGAATCACACTGACAGTATTAGCCAATGAAAGAAAAATAGTGGCTTGGAAATATGATGAAGTTTGAGATGTTGTGATGATCAAGAGAGTATCTAGAATTGTACAGTACTTATCATACATATCCCAAATAGGATCACTCTCATATGAAGATAGATTGGACCTAATGCAGTTGAGGATGGTGAACCATACAAACAATCCCAAAGGTGCTGATTTCTTCCACATCATGAGATCATACATGAATAGGCAGCATCATGAGATATAACTAAAAGTAGACAGAGAAGACAAACGTCATATTGGCAAGCTAAGAAGAGAACAGAAATCAGCTGGTAAACATCAAACATAAAGTGAAGATAAAGAAGAACACTTTGATAGTGAGTTACTGAACAGAGTGGGATATCCTCTGAGACCATCAGACCTAAAGCTAATAATGAAGAAGATTGATGGAAATTAGTACAACCACCCAATCACAAGATGGTTCTATGATGAGAACCATTTTGAAGTTATGTTGGAAAGGAAGCCCGAAAGAAAAGAAGCCTCAGACATAAGGCTATTTGATACAGTGGAAATCAAACTCCATCATCCCTTCTATGTATCAGTTTTGAAGACAAAGTCATTCCCAGCAATTAAAGATGTACTCTACAAGGGTGACTGTTGTTATTTCATCCATATGTTGAGAATCCTAGGCACTTTTTATGTGAATGCTGCATTAAAGCAAAGACTTTAGACCAATCCACATTCTCGTACACACATTAAAGGTATTACAAGCCTGAGGATCTCTGAGAATAACAATTTGGAAGTATTCGAGGGTGATCATGTTGTAACCATATTGGTTAGCAATATTGAAGTCCAAAGCTTAGATCAAACCGCTCTTGGATAGATGGTGAAACTTCTAATAACATACAAGTATGATAATCAGCTCAGTGCAGTTTAGTACTTCATAGAACACATTGTGAACTGCTTGAATGCCTTGAAGGTTACACGTCTACCTGATCAAGTCAAGGAAGCTAAGAAATGCCAAATCATAGAGAAAGATGTTGAAGAGTCTATCAAAGCTACATCTAAAGTGCATAAGAGTGCAGATGAAGCTGGTCCTTCTCATACTTAAAGGTTCACTAACAATCAAACAGGCAAATCAATCAATCATACAAATCAAACCATTCATAACAAGCAAAACATACATAACCATACATAACAGACATAACAAACATATCAGAACATCAATCATTCATTAATAACATACATGTTTCATACAATTTACAAGTCAAACAAACAAACATATGAACCATAACATCCAAAGAAATCTGATTACACATGTGTAATCAGTAGATCATACAATCAATCAATCATTCATTATAAGAAAAATCATGGAATCATTCAAATCAAACATAAACAAACATATTATCACTAACAAACAAAACCATATCAAGTAAACATTAAAGATTGGTAGCATCATCCTTAGGAGGAGTATTGTTGGACTCAACAAGTGCATTAAAGGATAATGCCTACCATAATCAATCATAATATTTTCTAAAACTCAAAAAATCATTTACTAAGATTCAAACATCATTAACATTCATATCAAACACTAATCAAGTTTAAATTTCTTTTTTAGGTTTTGTAGATAAAAGAGATTTTTGCTAAGTGTCCACAGCAGATTAAGAAAGTCTATAGCGGATGACTATCTGTGAGCAGCGGATGAAGAATGAAGTCCCAAGTGTAGACAGTGGATGAACAAACACATACAGCGGATGCCAAAGTCCACAACTGATGAACTGTCCACATCGGATGTTTAATATCGACAGCGGATGAAATTACACAGTGGATAACAACAAAGCATACATTACAAGTGTTCACAATGGACAACATCCATACACAGCGGATAGCTCATTTACCATCCGCAGCGGACAACATGTCATCCACAGCGGATAGTCAACATTCACAGCAGACAACTTATAGACTTAGGATTTATATGTAATTGTTTTTACATAAGGGTATTTTTGTAACTGTACATGGATCTTTGTATAGGTTATAAATAGTGACATACCCTAATCCTTTGTAAGCTTTGAAACAATCAATCAAAACAAGAAGTTATTATTATTCAAGCATTTAAACACTAACAATCAAACACACACACACATAGAGTTCATATCAAGAATATTGGGTTTCCGCGCTATGATTATTGAGTATTGATTTATAACAATTGTTCTTATTTTTTAGAGATTTAAAAAGATCCTAGGGGGATTCAATCATTTCGTTCTTTTTAAAGTTCAAAACCCGAATCCATCAATATATATATATATATATATATATATATATATATAGAGGGGAGGGTTCCAATGAAAACTATGTTATAATTAAAAATAAAAAAATCATTTTCTAACCATCGATCATGCTAATCAAAGGTCAGTATTAAAGATGGTAAATTTGTAATTATTTCTTAATTATAAATGTCAAGTTTTAATTGAGAAAGGTATAAGAGGCAAAGATTAAATTTTAAATTATAGATCTCCTAAAATATCTCTTCTCTCTCCTATCTTAGTCATAATAATATAGAAATAGAAAATCTAATTCCATAGTTTCTTCTTCTTTGGACGTAGCTTCTTTAAAGAAAAGATAATTAAAATGAAATCATTCAGATCATAACTTAGGTATACATACTATGATGTAAATCAACCAAATTATCAGAAGTCACATATACCTACTACATTACAAAAATCAACCAAATCATTTTTTTCCTTCAACCCTACAAAAACTTATATAAAATATACTTATACATATATGAAAAGTTGAACTTTTTCCTCTTGACAAACGTTTAAAATCGAACAACTGAGCTTGTTACATATATATATATATATGTAAGTAAGTCACATTTACATATGTGTTCCTATTGAATATAACAAACGTTTACGTGTATGTAAGTAGTAGTTTTTATGCTAACCATAGTTTGTTCCTATACATGTAGGATATGCATATATGTGAACACATATAGTAGATAATATAATTATCAAAAACACTTTAAGTTACATATATGTAGCACATACTAGTTGTAATTACGTAGTCCGTACCTTACATATGTAACTATAACTTACGTATACATAACCCATCATTTTACATCTCCATGTTGTCGTTATTGTTCTTTCCTCCAATGACCACTTACATATATGTAACTTTAGTTACAAACCCCAAATCTAGAAAAACTAAATGACCTAGTTACATATACGTACTCAAATTCAACTTACATACACGTCTTCAAATCATCATACTTTTCTTCAAAGGAACTAGATGGAGCCGCAGTGGAAAATTTGATGCTAGGTACGTATACATATTCAAATTGTTTCTTCCTCAATCATTGTCCTTATCAATTCAAACTTATAAATCAAACAAAGATTTTATTTCTTCATCAATTCTTGAAACCCAGATCCTCATTCGAAACAATGATAATATTGAAGTTTCTAAGGTTCTTCTCATACGTGCGATGTCATTGTGGTGTACGACGGTGACAATACTGTGGATGGTAGCATATGCGATGACTTCAATCAGATTATGTAAGGCCTCGTTTCCGGAAACCTCACAGTTGGTCAATCACAATAGTAATTATATAAAAACATATACATTTCGTAAAGCATTGCAGCGGATTAAAATTTTCAAAAAAGCCATTCATGTATTAATAATTACTGTTGCTAAATAATACATCATCGTATTTTGGAGTTACAAAAGGATCAATTAGTTGCATTACAAATCAACAAAATCATCGTTACACGAATCGATGCCAGTCCTGCCTACCAAGTAGCTTTCCCCGCGTGTCATCCTCATCAACAATTACCTGCCAACTGAAAATGCATAAAACTCAACGTCACTGAGTGAGTTCTAGTTTTAAAAGTATTAAAGTACCTTGTCTATAATAAAATATCCTTTTCCTTAAAATACGTCCTGTACTTTCGTTCATGAGCATTCATCGTACATACATCAAGGTATAACCTTATTATCTTCCATTATCGCACGTATTCGTTCGTTCGTACTCTTTCATTATCTTTTACTTCTATCCAGATCCTGTCATAAGCTATACTCCATCGTTAGGCACAAAGCCACCTCAATCTCGGGGTTAAGCGACAAGGATCGCATATCGCACTTATGGATCAGTCACAAAGACTGATCCCCCTGTGTGTGAACCGTCATGGGTTAGCCAAGATCGCACGCTATATAACGCATAGTTGAGATAACAACTCTTAATGAATTGTGAACCTCTCTAAAAATTTTGCTTGCAAGACTTTTCATTCATTCGTTATGTTCCACTTTTCATTATCATTAATCTTTCACTTCATTTATGATAATACTTTACGTATACGAGCATAATCACACCACATAAAGTCATATAATAATACGTAATATGGAACATAAGAACAGGCCATAATCATGCATAACATCAACAAACATAACCACCAAAACATCCCAGGGCTTAAACCTTAAAATTTCTATTTCTCAAAATCTCAAAAAATTTTCTAAGTCTTTTAGGCGCATGAGCACTATGTAGGTGCCTGAGTACTATGCAAGCGCATGAGTACTTGGGCGCATGGGAAAGTTTGGTGCCTGAACTAACACTTAGGCGTATGAGCAATTTTCTGGGCGCATGGATACTATTTGGGCGCATGAGGTACACTTAGGCATTTGGGCAGTGGGCGCATGGGCACTATTGGGGCGCATGGGGTGGAACTTAGTCTGTTTGGCTAAGTATCAGGCGCATGAGCCTTCCACTTAGGCGCATTGGCAAAAATCCAGGCACATGAGCCCTATTTGGGCGCATGAGAAGGGACTTAGGCGTTTTAAGCAAATTTCAGGCACATGAGCATACTTAGTTCGAAACTTACGCTGTCCAGACCCAAATCATCATCCTAAATGGTTCTCAACCCATAACTAACTTACAAGGCACCTAAAAATAAGTATAAAACCATACAACACAACCAACCATACACAAACATACATACGGTTAGCATACATATAAGTTGTAAAACGTGTTATATGCATTTTCAGCCCCAAAATATGTTTAAAACAAGAAAACCGGGGATCTAGAACTCACCTAATGCAGCCTTCAAGTAAAACTCCACCAAAATTGAGGGCACAACAAGCCCAAACACCTAAAAACACAACAAAACACACAACCAAGCACAAAGAACACATAAAAATCAGTTTTAAGGTTGAAAACCCAACAAAACCGAACCAAAAACACAAAGAACACCTACCTTCGAATATTCGGCTTCTTCTTCTTGAATAACCGAGAGAAACTCTTTTCTTCTTTCTTGTTTCTTGTTCCAGTCGAAAAAGCAGAAGGTGTAAAAGGCAGTGGCATGGGCGGCCATGCCTTTTAAACATTAAAATCATAAGGTTTTGTACTTTTACACTTAGGCCCCCTCAACTAGTGCTCCTTTTCTTTTATCTTCTTAATACTTTGCTTTTCCTTTATTTTTGACAAAATTTCGGGTGTTACTGATTTGTCTAGTATTAATCAACTTTTTCAAATATGCTACAATTGAATTTGAGAAAATTAAGGTTTAAATGAGTTATGTTAGGAGATCAATCAGGATTTAAAATCTTTCTAAAATTAGAAAGGTATCAAAATTACCTTAATAACATATGAGTAACTTAAAATGAAAAATTATGATTTGTTGAAAGCGTTTTTCATGTTTTTTAATAATCAAATTGCTTTTCATTTGATCCCTCCCCTATATATATTCATTATGGTCTGTCTGACAGTCCACTGCAAACTCTGATATACTGCATGGCGCTCCCACACCCATGTAGTTGACCATACCTTAATCCACTATTCATTCATTATCAGCTAGTACAGTTGCCATTCTTAGTTGGTGACAAAAGGTAAGTCATGGACCTGTCATGACTACCTAATCTAGGATAGTATTTTATCTTAGATACTTTACTTCTAGCAATGTAGTATTTGTCTAGTTGTAGAGTTCAATTCGGTTTTCAAGTATAACCGGCTGAAGATAGTAGTATATATAGTTTCTTATTGTAACTTAAGTAACTATGCTTGTAAGAGTCTTGTTATACTATGTTGAGAGGTAATATATACAAGTATCTTGAAAACCACTCTTGTGTTCTTATTAACTTATTATATTACCTGTGAACTTAGTAGAGATTCTGCTTCATCAAACCTGGGTGACTTTAAGTGAATTTGTGAGTTAATCTTGTGTTATGAGACAAACACCAATCCTACAATTGGTATCAAAGCTTTTTACGCTCTTGATTGTGAGACCTTACCATCCTAAATCACCCTTGTTTTCTTCACACTCACTTACTTCATTCAAAGGGCTCTTAACCAGATATTTTTTGAGTCTGAGAAGGGGACCATTGTGACATCCGGTAATTTTCCATTACCAAACTCTGTTAGTTTCGTTAGGTCTTGCATACACGTGTCGTGAGCACACACTAGTTGTCGTTGAACGTTGGTGACTTAATAATAATTAATAATGATAAACAGATAATTATTTAACTAATATGCGATCTAAATATTATTTGTGAATTTTATCGCGTAACGTGGAAACGTGTGTATTTAATTCGTGTATTTTGTTGCTAGTGAAAATAATGCATATGATTATTATTGTTAATTAATAATGTTTACATTAGTAAGTTAGAACCTTTTAAAAAGTAATTAAAAGCTTAGTTTTAATAAAATGTAAAACTATAGGGGTTTAAGTGGTAATATTGATAAATTAAATAAAAAAAACCCAAACCTTGCCCCCACACACCCATCAGCCGCGACACACACTCAAACACACACAAACCTGCTATTTCAGCCAAGAACAAGCAATTGTGCATCAATTTGGATCGATTTCAAGGATTATTACACGTTAGAAACATCAATTCTTGTCCAATACGTGATTAAAGGTTAGTTTTTTTTGGTTTTTCATGGTTTGTTGTTATTGCCGAAACCCTAGTTTGAGATTGATGCTTGAAAGTCGAAGTTTAGATTGTTTGATGAATGTGTGATGTTAGCTAGATTGTATTGATGATAGTTTACGTGAATTGTACAAGAAATTTGCGATTTTAATGCGTTGTTCATACATTGCTATTAATAGTAACTTTATTGCATGAAGTTAGTGATTTGATGATGAATTGATGATGATACGGTGTTTATGATGTTGTATGAATGTTAGAATGATGATGATTATGCTAGAAATCCAAGAATTGTTAATGTAGTTCATACCTAACTAAAAGTAGAAACTTTTGGATATGGGTTTTGTGAATTGTGATGATTTGTTGGTGTTGAACATGTTTAAATGAAAGATATGAGCTTGAATTGGAATATTATTAATGAATTCAAGTATGTATTGGGTGTTGGATAGATTTTGGGATGTACTTGCCCGAAAGGGAAACTTTACTTGCATAGAATCTTAGATATGATGAATTGGGCATGTTTGTAATGTTAGGATCATGTTAGAATGTTCATTGATGGTGTCTAATGTGGTGGAATGGATTAGTTGGGTGGTCATATGGATGCTTGTTTGGTTATTTGGAGATTTGATCTCTTAGTGGGTATACATGGTGATGGATTGTGTTGGGTGATTATAGGATCATGTTTGGGATTGTAATAGATCACTGTTGGATATTTTGGTTGGTATGAATCTAGTTGAATAATGTGATGGTGATCGTCATACACGCGTGCGAATCTGAGGCCCCTACTTAGTAGGATTGGCAGAGTTTAGGGTGTGAAGTCGTGAGTGGCTTCACATGGCATGTTATGCATGATTAGACTTTATGTATGATGTACTAGTTGTGATGTGATTGTAATTGTGTTGAGTATGTTGACTACTTGAGATTCGCATGAGATGTATGATAATTTAGTAGTATGATGATCTAGGTAGAACAAGTGGTTGATGAAATGACATACGTCAACAACCTGTATGATAACCAAGTATGATGAACGGTTATGCTTAATTTCAATTAATATGTCACCAACGGGTCAACTGGGTCAAATGGGCCTTGTTTTTCTAAAAACTTTGGTCAATGTGTTATTGAGCACTTAGGGTTGTTATGGTTCTGTGTACACGTACTCATGTACTTGTGTGTTCTAGGTAACCTCTGAAAGTTGTCTTTCCTCTCCCTTTCAAGTTAGCTTTTATATCATTCGTGTGCATACCAGGTGAGTTCATGCCCCACTCTTTTATACACTCTATTTTGGGGGAGATAGCATACTGACTTACAAACGCTTTATTATTATAAGATGTGTATAGTATGATATAGTGTTGAATACCATGAGAGTCCTCACACTTTCGGATCGTTAATAATGGTAACTAGCGGGAAATCTTGGGTAGTACTACTGGGTCTGACGAGCCCCACTTGTGCGACCCGAGGTCAAACGGTTGCAATTTTGTCCTAATGTAAACATTGTCACGACCTGGTAAGTCGTGATGGGAGGCAACGAACGAAACACAGTCAGCTTCGATCGCAAAATCACTATGATTATTACTTATGAATTTAGACTAGCTATCTAATTCATGCACTCTTATATTGTACTCTTATATTTTTTACTGATACGGTTATGTTTTACTAAAACTCTTGAACTCACCAACCATTGTGTTGACTCTTTTAGTATGCTATTCTCAGGTTGAAGTTACTATTGCATAGGTGCACATTCACGGGTTAGCATTGTAGATGTCAGCTTTGTTGGAACCCTTTCGTTGGTTTTTGGTTGTTAAGCATTTATGTATTTGTTTTGCACAACGTTGGGCACGTGTTTGCGCATGTTTACATTAATCTGGTTTTCATATTTATTAAACGCTTTCGCATCGTTTTAAAGTTAAACTCTGATTTTGGTTGTATGTCCATATAGAGTCGTTCTGAGTAACTAATGACTGAGATCCTGGTTTGTTCACATGCCTCGCGGTAAAACCCCGCACGTGGATTTTGAGGGTGTGACAGATTGGCATCAGAGCCATTGGTTATAGGGAACTAGGTTGCATACACACTAGACTATAACCGCATAGTTTGTTAGTTACTCGTCACTTATTCTTTATTGTATACTCATTGGCATACGCAACATGTACTTCGTAGCATGGCATCGTCATCCCGTGATTTGGACAAGAGACCGGCGCGATCTGAGTCACCTCCTACTTCTCCCGTACCTGATAGGGGATTTAACTGGCCACGGCATCCTTATCCTCCTTGCGAGATAGAATGGGATCAGCCTTTCATTCCGCCTGAGCTCGATCCTCCATGGAACTGGGATTTCTACCCCACCTACGTACGTCGTATGGCTTATAGAGAGCGTGTACCACCTGTAGCTCCTACCCGACCTAGGACTAGGTCATCGATAGCCTCTGCATTGTCTATTCTTCCTACCTTGGACATCCCTCTCGAGCAGGCGTTTGCAGCTTTAGTGGCCACTCTAGACATGGAGCGACAGCGGATTAGAGGACTCACTGATGAGAACTCTGCCTTACGATCTGAGATGCGTCAATTGCGCTACCAGGGAGAGATGCTCCAAGAGCGACTCTCGATGGCCATTGGTCATACTTTGGTAGGCAATGTGCTAACTCTTACTGAGCACATGGGCGTGCAGGATCATCAGAATATAGTGATAGACGATAGGTTTGCCGAACTCGAGGCACAGCTAGCAGCACTTCAGGTTGCTGATGCCCCTGCACCTGTGGCAGACCCTGATGAGGAAGACCCGGAAGAGGAACTGGAAGAAGCCCCCGAAGAAGAACCAGCAGAGATGGATGAGGACAGTGACAGATCTGACGTGTTGGACTGATTCTACCTTTATATGACTTGGACTATATGGTGTTTCTATCCTTTTGAAACCTATGTGGGAAGGGTTGTTTCCCACCCAACTGAAAAACTAAAATTTTGACATTGATGGAATCTTTTGTGAATCATTTACAATTTATTTATCTTTGGTTATCATTTTTGGTTATAAATGTTGTGGTTGTGGCAAATTCATTATTTCTTACTATTTACCATACTTCAATGAGATTAATGTGTTGGATGTTACTCACTATTGTATTTGTGAATGTAAAGTGGAATATGGACGGACGCGGTAGAGGACATGGACGTGGTCGTGGACGTGGTACCGGTGGACGTGGTGCCGGTGGACGTGGTGCTAGTGGATGTGGTGCTGGTGCTATCAACATGACTCCTGCTGAGTTGGCTGCTCTGATTAACGAACATGTTCAGGCGGCAGTGGCTGCTGCACAAACAGGACAGCCAGCAGGTAAATGATATCAGTGATCTAATCGATATCTCTGTTGTCATTCGGGATACTCAACTAATGTTTTGGTTTGACGAAACTGGACCCCCACCCTGTACCTACAAATCCTTTATGGATTGCAAGCCCCATACCTACAACGGGACTGAAGGAGCTGTAGGACTAGTGAGATGGCTTGAGAAGACTGAATCTGTTTTCACGAAGTGTAACTGTCCGCCAGCTGACCAAGTAAAGTTCGCAAATGGAACACTTGAAGATGCAGCTCTCTCCTGGTGGAATGCCCAGGTGCAAATGCTAGGCCAGGATATGGCTAATGACTTACCTTGGGCTGATTTCAAAGCAATGATGAAGGAGGAGTATTGCCCCCGTGATGAAGTACAAAAGTTGGAAATTGAGTTTTGGTAGCTCAAGATGCAAGGCTCCGAGATTGAGGCCTATACTACACGGTCTCATGAGTTGGCCACACTATGGCTAGGGATGGTTAATGAGATGCACAAAAGGATTGAGCATTACATACATGGATTGGTGCCCGAGATTCAGAGTATGGTGACTGCTTCCAATCCTGACACCATACAGTAGGCTATCCGGTTGGCCCATAGGTTGACCGACCAGGCAGTAGAGCAGGGAAGATTACCCAAGCTGGGCGCAGTGGCTAGCGTACCCGATAAAAAACGAAAGTGGGAGAATACTGGTGATAAAAGCTCATCCTCCAGCAACCAACAACAACAACAGCAGCAGTACGTTCAGAAGCGCCAACCTCACAAACAGCAAAGAAAGTTCGATAACAATCGTAACAATAATCAGTCATCTTCAGCACCATAGGGACAAGGAGGCTATGTTGGGAAAAATCCCAAATGCAACCGATGCAATTACCACCACACCGGCAGGTGTGATAGTTTCCGATTCCAGCGTTGTGGTAAAGTTGGACACGCAGTGAAGGATTGCCGTAGTGAATTGATGAGGAAGCCTCAACAACCTCAAGAAATGCCAAAAGGTTGTTTTGAATGCGGGAAAGAGGGTCATTTCAGGAGAAACTGTCCACAGCTGAGGAAGAACGGAAATGGTGAAAACAACAACAATGGCAACAACAACAACAACACCAACAATGGCAATGGCAGCAATAATGGTGGCAACAACAGTGGGGCAAAAGGAAGAGCTTTTGTCGTCGGTTCAGGTGAAGCTCTAAACGGCCCTAATACTATTACTGGTAAATTCTCTGTTAAATGTCGTTTTGCTACCGTAGTATTTGATACTGGAGCCGATAGAAGTTTCATCTCCACTAAGTTTAGTAGTCTCTTAAGTGATGTGCCCTCAATGTTAGAATCCAATTACATTGTAGAGTTAGCTGACGGTAAGCAGGTTCACGTGACACATATCTTTATGGGTTGCAAGATTAAACTTGCTGGACATATCTTTGACATAGATCTCATGCCTGTTACGCTCGGCAGCTTTGATGTAGTAGTCGGTATGGATTAGCTTTCCGACAAGCAGGCGGAAGTCATATGTCGTGAAAAGATTATACGAATCCCTATTGGTGAAGAAGTTCTCTCAGTCAGAGGTGAACGGTGTGGTGCAGTGATGGGTATCATATCATCATGAAAGCACAGAAGTTGCTATGTAAGGGTCGGTTAGCTATATTAGCCCTCGTCACTGATAAGCAACCAGAAGGAAAGAGGATAGAGGATATCCCTGTCGTTCATGACTTTCCTGAGGTGTTTCCAAAGGATCTACTTGGATTACCGCCTCATCGCCAAGTTGAGTTCCAGATTGATCTAACTCCCAGAGCCGCTCCGATCGCGAGAGCACCTTATCGGTTAGCTTCGAATGAACTACAGGAATTATCTACTCAACTATAAGAGCTATTGGATAAAGGGTTTATCCAACCTAGCTCATCGCCTTAGGGAGCGCCAGTTCTATTTGTTAAGAAGAAGGATGGCACATTTCGAATGTGCATTGACTATAAAGAACTGAACAAGGTTACGATCAAGAATAGATACCCACTACCTCGTATAGATGATTTGTTCGATCAACTACAAGGATCAAGCTACTATTCTAAGATTGAATTAAGGTCTGGGTACCATCAACTGAGAGTTCGAGAGGAGGACATCTCAAAGACAGCATTCCGTACATGTTATGGTCATTATGAGTTCTTGGTCATGCTATTTGGGTTGACAAATGCATCGGCCGTATTCATGGACCTCATGAATCGTGTGTGCAAACCCTATCTCGATCAGTTTGTTATTGTCTTTATTGATGACATATTGATCTACTCAAGGACCAAGGAAGAACATGAGGAGTACTTACGTTTAATCCTGGAATTACTCAGGAAAGAGCAACTGTACGCCAAGTTTTCTAAGTATGATTTCTGGGTACGTGAAGTGCAATTCTTAGGTCATATTGTTAATGAGAAAGGGATACATGTCGATCCAGCAAAGATTGAGGAGATAAAGAATTGGTCAGTTCCCAAGACGCCTAGTGAGATACGACAGTTTCTTGGGCTGGCAAGATATTATTGACGGTTCATTGAAGGATTTTCCAAGATCGCACAACCTCTCACGTCTTTGACTCATAAAGAAACACTGTATAAATGGGGTGATAGTCAAGAGTCCGCTTTCCAATTACTGAAACAGAAACTGTGTAGCGCACCGATATTGGCGTTACCAGAGGGAAGTGATGACTTCGTAGTCTACTGTGATGCTTCTATTCAAGGACTTGGTTGTGTCCTGTTGCAGCGAGATAAGGTGATAGCTTACGCCTTGAGACAACTGAAGGTTCATGAGAAGAACTATACTACCCATGACTTGGAACAGGGTGCGGTAGTTTTTTCCTTAAAAATCTAGAGACATTACTTGTACGGTACCAAGTGCATAATTTACACTAATCACAAGAGTCTTCAGCACATCTTTGAGCAAAAGGAATTGAATATAAGGCAAAGACGTTGGGTAGAATTGTTCAATGACTATGATTGTGCTATCAAATACCATCCGGGAAAAGCTAATATAGTTGCTGACGTGCTGAGTAGAAAAGAAACTGCTAAGCCTCGACGCGTACGAGCTTTGCAACTTATGATTAGCACACAGTTACCTAAACAAATCCGAGAGGCTCAGGCCAAAGCTCTGAAGGTAGAAAATATTGGTTCTGAATCGTTACGGGGAATGGATAAACTGTTGGAAGTAAAGGCGGATGGAATTCGTTATTTCATGGATAGACTCTGGATACCTCTGCATGGAAATCTGAGAGACTTGGTTATGAGTGAGGCACACAAGTCTAAATACTCTATACTCTATACATCCTGGATCTGACAAGATGTATCATGACTTGAAGGCACATATTGGTGGCCTAATATGAAAGCGGATGTAGCTACATATGTGAGTAAGTGTCTGGCCTGCTCGAAGGTAAAAGTGGAATATCAGAAACCATCTGGACTATTACAACAACCTGAGATCCTTATATGGAAGTGGGAGCAAATCTCAATGGATTTCATCATCAAACTACCACAGACTCCTACTGGTTGTGACACGATATGGGTTATCATAGACCGATTAATGAAGTCCGCTCATTTCTTGGCAATAAAGGAAACGAACAAAATGGAGAAGTTAACACGACTCTATCTGAAGGAAATAGTTTCGAGACATGGTGTACCAGTCTCAATTATCTCTGACCGCGATGCTCGTTTTACATCGCACTTCTGGCAGTCATTACAGAAATCTTTAGGTACGCGATTAGACATGAGTACTGCTTATCATCCATAAACTGATGGTCAAAGTGAGCATACTATACAGACACTAGAAGACATGCTACGTGCTTGTGTGATTGACTTTGGGAATAACTGGGAAGTTCACCTACCATTGGTGGAATTCTCTTACAACAATAGTTATCATACCAGTATAAAGGCAGCACGTTTTGAAGCTTTGTATGGACGAAAATGTAGATCACCAGTTTGCTGGGCTGAAATTGGTGAGAGCCAGCTAACGGGTCCTGAGTTAGTGCACGATACCACTGAGAAGATTGTACAAATAAGGAACCGTATGGCTGCAGCGCGCGACAGACAGAAAAGCTATGCAAATAAGCGACGGAAACCTATAGAATTTCAGGTTGGTGATGAAGTCTTACTGAAAGTCTCACCGTGGAAAGGCGTCATTCTGTTTGGCAAAAGAGGAAAGCTAAATCCGAGATATGTTGGACCATTTGAGATATTGGAAAGAATAGGTCTAGTGGCCTATCGATTAGCCCTACCTGATTCACTGAGTGGAATCCATGATGTATTTCATGTCTCAAATCTGAAGAAATGCTTAACCGACGAAACAATGGTAGTACCTCTTGAGGAAGTGCAAGTAGATGAACAATTACGCTTCATTGAGGAAGCAGTCGAGGTGATGGATGGTGAAGTAAAGACGCTTAAGCAAAGCAAAATACCTATAGTCAAAGTTTGTTGGAACTCGAGACGTGGACCGAAATTCACATGGGAACGTGAGGACCAGATGAAGCTTAAGTATCCTCAACTATTCGAAAAGACAATGCCAGCCGACGAACGTATTGATTTAAATTTCGGGACGAAATTTCATTCAACATGGGGATGATGTGACAACTCACCCGAAACTCACTCGATTACTTTGTGCTAATGCAGTAGACCAGTGATGGAACACATACCATGTAACGCAATTTTCAGGACGAAAATTCTTTCAACATGGGGATAATGTAACATCCGGTAATTTTCCATTACCAAACTCCGTTAGTTCCGTTAGGTCTTGCATACACGTGTCGTGAGCACACACTAGTTGTCGTTGAACGTTGGTGACTTAATAATAATTAATAATGATAAATAGATAGTTATTTAACTAATATGCGATCTAAATATTATTTGTGAATTTTATCGCGTAACGTGGAAACGTGTGTATTTAATTCGTGTATTTGTTGCTAGTGAAAATAAGGCATATGATTATTATTGTTAATTAATAATGTTTACATTAGTAAGTTAGAACCTTTTAAAAAGTAATTAAAAGCTTAGTTTTAATAAAATGTAAAACTATAGGGGTTTAAGTGGTAATATTGATAAATTAAATAAAAAAACCCAAACCTTGCCCCCACACACCCATCGGCCGCGACACACACTCAAACACACACAAACCTGTGATTTCAGCCAAGAACAAGCAATTGTGCATCAATTTGGATCGATTTCAAGGATTATTATACGTTAGAAACATCAATTCTTGTCCAATACGTGATTAAAGGTTAGTTTTTTTTGGTTTTTCATGGTTTGTTGTTATGGCCGAAACCCTAGTTCGAGATTGATGCTTGAAAGTTGAAGTTTAGATTGTTTGATGAATGTGTGATGTTAGCTAGATTGTATTAATGATAGTTTACGTGGATTGTACAAGAAATTTGCGATTTTGATGCGTTGTTCATACATTGCTATTAATAGAAACTTCATTGCATGAAGTTGGTGATTTGATGATGAATTGATGATGATATGGTGTTTATGATGTTGTATGAATGTTAGAATGATGATGATTATGCTAGAAATCCAAGAATTGTTAATGTAGCTCATACCTTACTAAAAGTAGAAACTTTTGGATATGGGTTTTGTGAATTGTGATGATTTGATGGTGTTGAACATGTTTAAATGAAAGATATGAGCTTGAATTGGTATATTGTTAATGAATTCAAGTATGTATTGGGTGTTGGATAGATTTTGGGATGTACTTGCCCGAAAGGGAAACTTTACTTGCATAGAATCTTAGATATGATGAATTGGGCATGTTTGTAACGTTAGGATCATGTTAGAATGTTCATTGATGGTGTCTAATGTGGTGGAATGGATTAGTTGGGTGGTCATATGGATGCTTGTTTGGTTATTTGGAGATTTGATCTCTTAGTGGGTATACATGGTGATGGATTGTGTTGGGTGATTATAGGATCATGTTTGGGATTGTAATAGATCACTGTTGGATACTTTGGTTGGTATGAATCTAATTGAATAATGTGATGGTGATCGTCATACACGCGTGCGAATCTGAGGCCCCTACTTAGTAGGATTGGCAGGGTTTAGGGTGTGAAGTTGTGAGTGGCTTCACATGGCATGTTGTGCATGATTAGACTTTATGTATGATGTACTAGTTGTGATGTGATTTTAATTGTGTTGAGTATGTTGACTACTTGAGATTCGCATGAGATGTATGATAATCTAGTAGTATGATGATCTAGGTAGAACAAGTGGTTGATGAAATGACATACATGAACAACTTGTATGATAACCATGTATGATGAACTGTTATGCTTAATTTCAATTAATATGTCACCAACGGGTCAAACGGGTCAACTGGGTCAAATGTGCCTTGTTTTTCTAAAACCTTTGGTCAATGTGTTATTGAGCACTTAGGGCTGTTATGGTTCTGTGTACATGTACTCATGTATTTGTGTGTTCTAGGTAACGTCTGAAAGTTGTCTTTCCTCTCCCTTTCAAGTTAGCTTTTATATCGTTCCTGTGCATACCAGGTGAGTTCATGCCTCACTCTTTATACACTCTCTTTTGGGGGAGATAGCATACTGAATTACAAACGCTTTATTATTATAAGATATGTATAGTATGATATAGTGTTGAATACCATGAGAGTCCTCACACTTTTGGATTGTTAATAATGGTAACTAGCGGGAAATCTTGGGTAGTACTACTGGGTCTGACGAGCCCCACCTGTGCGACCCGAGGTCAAACGGGTGCAATTTTGTCCTAACGTAAACATTGTCACGACCTGGTAAGTCGTGACAGGAGGCAACAAACGAAACACAGTCAGCTTCGATCATGAAATCACTATGATTATTACTTATGAATTTAGACTAGCTATCTAATTCATGCACTCTTATATTGTACTCTTATATTTTATACTGATACGGTTATGTTTTACTAAAACTCTTGAACTCACCAACCATTGTGTTGACTCTTTTAGTATGCTATTCTCAGGTTGAAGTTACTATTGCATAGGTGCACATTCACGGGTCAACATTGTAGATGTCAGCTTTGTTGGAACCCTTTCGTTGGTTTTTGGTTGTTAAGCATTTATGTATTTGTTTTGCACAACGTTGGGCGCGTGTTTGCGCATGTTTACATTGTGTTACATTATTCTGGTTTTCATATTTATTAAACGCTTCCGCATCATTTTAAATTTAAACTCTGATTTTGGTTGTATGTCCATATAGAGTCGTTCTGAGTAACTAATGACTGAGATCCTGGTTTGTTCACACGCCTCGCGGTAAAACCCCACACATGGATTTTAAGGGTGTGACAACCATGACAAAGGCTCCTATCATCACTCCTGATGATTTTGGAACCTGGTGCAAATGTATTGAAGGCTTTATCAAGTATCAAGATAGCCGCATGTGGAGATCAGTTACTCATGGTCCATACCAACCAAAGGTGGAATCCCTAGCTGGTATTGGTGCCATGATTGAGAAGGTCGTTGAAGACTACTCTGATGAAGACTTCAAGAAGATGGACATTGACTGCAAAGTGATGACTATTTGCTTATAGCTATACCAAACTCCATAATGGTAGGCTTTAAGCAATGCGAGTCTGCCAAAGAACTATTTGATGCTTTGAAGCTGATGTACTCTGGTTTTACTGAATCTAATGAGTCCAAGAAAGTTGTGCTGAAGTAGAAGTTTGAATACTTCACATATATTGTTGATGAGACCTTGAGCCAACAATACTTCAAATACATGGACTTAATCACCTCTCTTCAGTCTATGGGAGTGGTTCTTGAGAAGAGAGACATAGTAAGAAAATTCATGAGCGCACTTCCTCATGAGTGGACTTTCTATTGTGTCTCAATCAAGAGAACTTAGAATCTCAACATGCTTACTATGAATGAACTATATGGAATCCTTGATGGATACCGTATGGAGATGGAATCTCAGAAAAGCCATTAGATGAACAGACCCTTAAATGTTTCAGTTAGCAATGCTCTACATGTTGCTAAAGGTTCAAGAACTCCCCAGCCCCAGTTGTACCTGAACTACCCCCAACAACCATCATCTTTATCTGGACCATACATCACATTCCCTGAGACACCTAGTCTCAACAGGCTCAACAAAATTCTTTCAAGGATAATTGTGCTTTTGTCTCATGGAGTGAGCACTCTGGATATTTTCAACTTTGTTTTGATGATCTAGAGTGTTTTAGCCCAGATGATGTCAAATACATGGACATTGTCCAACAAATGGCTCTCCTGACCTATAGAGCAAAGAAGTTACTTAAAAGAACTAGAAGGCAGTTCCCTGAGAACCCAACCAATAGCAAATTTGGGTTTGACAAGACAAATGCCAAGTGCTACAACAGCAATCAGCTTGGTCACTTTTCAAGGGAATGCAAAGCTCCTATATCTAATCCCGGAACAACTCAAGCCTCCCAACATTTTGCTACCCTAAAGGTTGTAGCCAAACCTATTGAACAACAATAGTTGTTGCTCAAGAAGTTGATTGGAGCTTTATGGTGCAAGATTTCACTCTTGTTCAAGCCCTCATGGCTAGAACTGAAGACACTAAGGTATATCAACATCTTTGTACCCCAGCCTGTATTGCTAAGGTTAAATTGTATCAGGACTACAACATGGAAATTAGATCTGATATTGAGTTTTTAAATATTCTAAAATCTGATTTTAAGAGAGTAAAATCTGACTATAAACTCAAAATAGAAGAGTTAGAAAAAACCATGTCCTCTTTGAAACATGAACATTCAAACTACAGGGCTTAGATAAAAGATCTAATATCCAAGTTGACTGAGGCTCAAGCCTAGTTAGTAATAGCTAAGGCTAAAGCAAAGAAGTATGCCATTGAAGAGTATAACTTTAACACCATCATTGCATCATCCTCCTACTCCAAGGTGGTCTATCAAAATAAAAATGGGTTGGGAACCAATGAAATTGCTCCATCATACTCCTTTGTATCTGTCAGACAGTCAAGATGTGGTACTGATGAGCAAGAGGTTCCAACTGCTGACCCACTACCCAAAGAGCAGAAGAATAATGCAATAATAGAGACCACCACAGAGAAGGATAAGGTAGAAAACCTCATCCCCACAACTGATCAACCCTTAACCACCAAAGCCAGAAAGAACAAAATCAGGGCAACAAGAAAAACTACCAAAAAGGTGACTGAGACTAAGATGAAGATAGACCCAAGGCAAAAGAGTGTATTCATCTCAGTTGGATTCCAAGTGGTTGGAATGCCTTATTCTGGAAAAGAGTGTATTACCAGCACTCCTATCCAGATGAAGGATCAAAAGCTGAAGGGGAAGGCTATCGAAGAAGAAAAGAAGTGCAAGAAACAACAGCCAACATTCCCCATCAAGAATAACATTGAGTGCGTAATCTGTGGTCTGCATAACCACATGGCTAAAGATTGTTACTACAATCCAGCAAGCACACATTATGCAACCAATGTTAAGAAAGAAGGAGTCAAGGATGGTTTCACACTTGGACCTTACCATATGGTCCAAGTGTTAAGAAAAGGAAAGCTTGTTTCCGAAGCCAAATTGCTTTTGGAAGAAACTCATTCTTTCGAAAGGAAAATAGCTTCAGATGACAAACTAAAGAACAAACAAAGGAACAAAAAGAATCCTTTGAAACCTTCCGAGAAGAAGACTACTTTAGAAGAAAAGGTGATGAAAATTTCTTTCAAGAAGAAAGATGTTACGGAAGCAAGTTATGCTGCACAAGCCTCATCAAGCTCATCAATACTGATCAACCAAAGGATGAAATGGAAGATCAAGAAAGATGCTGCAGCCCAACCATCTTCTTCACAAGCCATAATTGAACCCCATACATACATTTGGGTTCATTTATACCATCTGCATTGGAAGAGCCCAAGACCAACAAGGCTTGGGTTTCCGATAGTAATTAATCATTTCACCTTATGTGCAGGGACATCCACATAGTGGATGCTCCAGGCACATGACAAGGAACAGATCTCTTCTAAAACAATTTTAACATTTTAATGGAGGTCCTGTTCAGTTTGGAGATGAATCCGAAGGATACATTTATGGTAGAGGTAGTGTATCCAATGGTAAGTTAAAAGTTGACAAAGAAAACTTTGTCAAATAGTTTGAACACAATCTCTTGAGTGTTTCTCAATTCTATGATCAAAAGCATCAAATGCTTTTCACAAAACATGAGTGCATTATACTCAAACCCGGGATGACAATTCCTTAGGAATTAGTGCTTCTTAGATCTCCCAAGAGAGGAGATATGTAAAAGCTTGATATGAACAATGCTTCCCCACTGGGTGAAGTATCATGCTTTCTTTCAAAAGCAAATGGTGATGAGTCAACTCTTTCGCATAAAAGAATGTGCCTTGTTAATTTTAAAACCATGAATAAATTGGTTAAAAATAATTTGGTACATGTGTGCCCAAAAAGGAGTTTATCTGTAAAGATAATTGTGTTGCCTTTCTAAAAGGAAAGCTACAAAAGATTTCTCACAAATACAAAGAGGTTAACTCCATCACCACCCCATTACACTTATTGCACATGGATCTTTTTGGCCCTACAAGTATAACGAGCATTGGAAGGAAATCATATTGCCTTGTGATTAATGATGATTTCATAAGATTTACTTGGGTCTTCTTTTAAGAACTAAAGATGAAACTGCTAAAACTTTAAAATCTTTTATCCTTAAAATTAAAAATCAGATAGATCACAAGGTAAAAATTATTAGAAGTGATCAAGGGACTGAGTTTAAGAATCAAGTTCTTGACTCATTTTGTAATTCAAAAGGGATTTCCAGACAATATAGTGCCCCTAGAACTCCTTAACAGAATGGTGTTGTTAAAAGGAGGAACATGACACTTATTAAGGCTGCAAGAACTATGCTAGCTGATTCAACGCTGCCTCTAACTTTCTGGGCAGAGGAAGTCAGCACTGCATGCTATATGCAGAACAAAGTTCTCATTGTTAAGCCCCATGGAAAGACCCCTTATTAGTTATGGAACAAGAGGCCACCGTTCATTGGCTTTCTTAGGTCCTTTGGCAGTAGGTGTACCATACTTAACACAAAAGACTATTTAGCAAAATTTGTTGAAAAGTCGGATGATGCTATCTTTGTTGGATATTCCTCAACCTTTATTGCTTATAGAGTATATAATATCAAAAATCAACAGTTTGAGGAATCATCCAACATTGTTGTCAATGAGCACACTCCTTATGTTAAGGGAAATGGTCCTGATCATATCTTCAATTTAAAATTATTTCCCAACTATTCTAAACCATCTTATGAGAATGTTTTAGCTGGAATAGGAACTCGAAGTAACCCCTATGAAGATCAAATGTTTGAGTTACCAAGACCCATTCTAATTTCTCCAAGAAGTCATAAAGATCAAGCTCCCACTACTGGAAGTCCTAAAAGCTTGAATATCTCAAGAAACAATGGAGCTTCAACAAGTGTTCAGCCAACAGATGTAACACCCGGCCTTCCATACCACCAATTTGTCCGCTTTGCCTACGAGGAGCTCACGGATTTGTTTTTAGTTGCCCGGGTGAAAACTTCCCAGGGAGGTCACCCATCCCTGGATTGCTGCCACCTGAGCACGCTTAACTGTGGAGTTCTCCTCTCATCCACAGCCAATACGCCCAAACGCGTTGGTGATATTAGAGACCAGACATTCCTTTTGAACCAGGAATCTCTCCTGTCGACGGCCGATGGGATATATGTAGGGTGTCACAATCACCCCCCTTTGGACTCATCGTCCTCGATGAGCCCGAGAACTCACCATCCCCAGTGAGGTTTGTCCCACCATCCCGAATGGCACAGGAGTGGCTCTGATACCATTCTGTAACACCCTCAAAATCCGCGAGCGGGGTTTTACCGCGAGGCGCATGACATACCAGGATCTCAGTCATTAGTTACCAAGAACGACTCTATATGATTAATAAACAAAACCAGAGTTAACGTTTAAAATACTGCGGAAGCGTTTTTAAAACAGAAAACCCAAAACAAGTAGTATGTAAAGAGAATGCGCAAAACATACGCGCCCCAGACACAAATGTTTAATATGAAAATAATCCCAATTTGTAAACAAACAAATGTAGACAACTCAACGATGCTGGTGTGCGTGCTCCTAGGCAACTGGCAACCTTAACCTGAGAATAGCATACTAAACAAGTCAACACATGGTTGGTGAGTTCAAGAGTTTGCATTAAAATATAAACCAATCAACAGTTTCCAGAGCATAAGTAGTGTATTGCAATAGATAGCTAGTCTATTAACATAAAAATATTAATCATAGTGATTTCGCGATCGAAGCTGACTGTATTACGTTTGTTGCCTCCCGTCACGACTTACCAGGTCGTGACAAATATGTGTTAGGACAAAATTGCACCCGTTTGACCTCGAGTCGCACAGGTGGGGCTCGTCAGACCCAGTAGTACTACCCAAATTTCCCCGCTATTCAATATTAACAATCCGAAAGTGTGAGGACTTTCCATGGTAAACAACACTATATCAATATTATACACACTCATATATAAAGCGTTTGTGATCAACAGTATGCTATCTCCCCCAAAAGAGGTTATGTAAAATGAGTGGGGCAAGAACTCACCTGATACGAGCAAGAATTAACTTAGAGCTTAACTTGAAAGAAAGAGGGAAAGACAACCTTCAAATGTCACCTAGAATACAAGAGTACATAAGCACGTGTACACAAAATCAACATGAAACCCTAAGTGCTCTACAAACCAAAAACTCAAGGTTTTAGAAAGACAAGACACATTTGACCCAGTTGACCCGTTTGACCTGTTGGTGACATTATAGATGATAATTCGTTAATACTAACACAACAGTATGTCATACATGATCAACATACAACTTGATTACATATAGCACATCATTAACCACATGTACTACCTAGATCATCATACAACCAATTATCATACAAGTCATGCGAATCACAACAGGCCAAAACAGGTAACAAACCAAACCACCATTCATATAACCTAAACAACACATTTAATCACCTTAGAAACCATCCATGAACACACTAGCATGATCCTAATATCCCAAACATGCTCAAATCATCCAATTCAAGGATTTGCACAATTAAAGTTTCCATTTTGGGAAAGTTCATCCCAAATTCATCAAACTCACACAACAATCATGAATTCATCAAATATATACCAATTCAAGTCCATGACAACATCTAAACATGATCAACAACACCTAATCATCATGATTCATCAACATTCAACACCAAAAGTTACTATTTTTAGCAATGTATGAACTATAAACATCTTCTTGATTTTCAATTGTTCATATCATCAACCTAGCATCTAATCATCATCACAAACACATCCATAACATTCATACATCATCCAATCATCAATTCATGCAAAATAAAGTTACTATTATTAGTAACCTATGAACAATGTATCAAAATCGTAGCTTTCTTGCATAATCGACGTTAACTAGCATATATACAATCCAACTAACATCATTACAACATCAAACAACCAACATTCAACATCCAATTTGATCCAAACTCGCCTCAAACTCACGGCCAAGATGATCATATGAACAAACAACCAAAATCCAAACTTTCTTGCATACTTGACGTTAATTACATGTAATCTATCTAACAAACACATTAACATCAACAAACAACATGTAATCGACCTCCAAATCACCAAAATCGAACCTACCATTCGGCCATAGTCAAATACATGAAAGGAACACCAAAAACTAACCTTTAATCGTGTAATGGCTTGTATTGATGCTTGCTAACTTGTTGTAATGCTTGAACTTAATCAAATCGATGTTAATTGGATGATCTTGGCCGAAATCGCAAGGAGAGGGAGAGGGAGGTCGCAGCCGATTATGGGAGGTTAGGGTTTGGGATTTTGGTTTTTGATTTAATTTTATTAATGATAATTACCCTTTTAACCCTCATAATTTGTATTTTATAAAAATTAAGCTTTTTGAATAGTTTTTAAATAGTTTTTAACTACTAAACACAATTATTATTAATCACAAATAACAATCATGCATAATTCCCATTTATCACAAAACACACGAAATAAATATGCACGTTTTCACGTTACGCGATAAAATTACAGTTAACATTCAAATCACATAAGCATAACTTAATAATCACATTGTTAACTTAATTATCATCAATTTAACATTACTGATTATTGTTAAGTCACCAACGTTCAATGACAACTAGTGTGTGTGCACGACACGTGTATGCAAGACTTAACGGAACAAACGGAGTTTGGTAACGGAAAATTACCGGATGTCACATTATCCCCATGTTGAAAGAATTTTCGTCCCGAAAATTGCGTTACATGGTGAGTGTTCCATCACTGGTCTACTGCATTGGCACAAGGAAATCGAAATCGTGTGAGTTTTGGATGAGTTGTCACATCATCCCCATGTTGAAAGAAATTTCGTCCCGAAATTAATTAGTACCTTCGCCGGCTGGCATCGTCCTTTCGAATAGCTGAGGATACTTAAGCTTCATTTGATCTTCACGTTCCCACGTGAATTCTGGTCCACGTCTCGAGTTCCAACGAACTTTGACGATGGGTATCTTGCTTTGCTTAAGCGTTTTCACCTCACGATCCATCACTTCGACAGGTTCCTCAATGAAACGTAATTGTTCATCTACTTGAACTTCTTCCAGTGGTACGACCATGTTTCATCCGTTAAACATTTCTTTAGATTTGAAACATGGAATACATCATGGATTCCACTCAATGAATCAGGTAAGGCTAGTCGATAAGCCACTGGACCAATTCTTTCCACTATCTCAAATGGTCCAACGTATCTCGGATTTAGCTTTCCTCGCTTACCAAACCGAACTACGCCTTTCCACGGTGAGACTTTAATAAAACCTTGTCACCTATCTGAAATTCCAAAGGTTTTCGTCGTTTGTCAGCATAGCTTTTCTGTCTGTCTCGCGCTGCGGCCATGCGGTTTCTTATCTGAACAATCTTCTCAGTTGTCTCGTGTACTAACTCAGGACCCGTTAATTGACTATCACCAATTTCAGCCCAGCAAACTGGTGATCTACACTTTCTCCCATATAAAGCTTCAAAAGGTGCTGCCTTTATGCTAGTGTGATAACTGTTGTTGTAAGAAAATTCCACCAATGGTAGGTGAACTTCCCAGTTATTCCCGAAGTCAATCACACAAGCACGTAACATGTCCTCCAAAGTCTGTATAGTACGCTCGCTTTGACCATCAGTCTGTGGATGATAAGCAGTACTCATATCCAATCGCGTACCTAAAGCTTTCTGCAACGACTGCCAGAAGTGTGATGTGAAACGAGAATCGCGATCAGAAATGATTGAGATTGGTACTCCATGCCTCGAAACGATCTCCTTCAGATAAAGTCGGGTTAATTTCTCCATCTTATCTGTTTCCTTTATCGCTAGGAAATGAGCAGATTTTGTCAATCGGTCCACGATAACCCATATTGTATCACAACCCGTAGAAGTACGAGGTAACTTAGTAATAAAATCCATTGATATTGATCCCACTTCCACATAGGGATCTCGGGTTGTTGTAGTAGTAAACCAGATGGTTTCTGATACTCCACTTTCACCTTCGAGCAGGTCAGACACTTACTCACATAAGTAGCTACATCTGCTTTCATGTTAGGCCACCAATAGTGCGCCTTCAAATCGTGGTACATCTTGTCAGATCCAGGATGTATAGACTTGGACTTGTGAGCCTCACTCATCACCAAGTCTCTCAGGTCTCCGTGTAGAGGTACCCATAGTCTATCCATGAAGTAACGAATCCCATCCGCTTTTACTTCCAATTGTTTTTCCATACCCCTTAACGATTCAGACCCAATGTTTTCTGCTTTCAAAGCTTCTGTTTGAGCCTCTCGGATTTGTTCAGGTAATTGCGTACTAATCGTTAGTTGCAGAGCTCGCACACGTCGAGGTTTAGCAGTCTCTTTTCTACTCAACGCATCAGCAACTACATTTGCTTTCCCCGGGTGGTACTTAATAGCACAATCATAGTCGTTTAACAATTCCACCCAGCGTCTTTGCCTCATGTTCAACTCCTTTTGCTCAAAGATGTGCTGAAGACTCTTGTGATCGGTGTAGATGGTGCATTTGGTACCGTACAAGTAATGTCTCCAGATCTTTAAGGCAAAAACTACCGCACCCAGTTCCAAGTCATGGGTGGTATAGTTCTTCTCATGAATCTTCAATTGTCTAGAGGCGTAAGCTATCACTTTATCCCGCTGCATCAAGACACATCCAAGTCCTTGAATAGACGCATCGCAGTAGACTACGAAGTCATCACTACCATCCGGTAACGCTAATATTGGTGCGCTACACAATTTATGTTTCAGCAACTGAAAAGCAGATTCCTGACTCTCACCCCATTTGTACGTCGTTCCCTTGTGAGTCAAAGCTGTGAGAGGTTGTGCAATCTTAGAGAATCCTTCAATGAATCGTCGATAATATCCCGCTAATCCAAGGAATTGTCGTATCTCACTTGGTGTCTTAGGAACAGACCAATTCTTTATCGCTTCAATCTTAGCAGGATCAACATGTATTCCCTTCTCGTTGACAATATGACCCAAGAATTGTACCTCACGTATCCAGAAATCACACTTAGAAAACTTTGCGTACAGTTGTTCCTTTCTAAGTAATTCTAAGATAAACGTAAGTGCTTCTCATGTTCTTCCTCGGTCCTTGAGTATATCAGTATGTCATCAATAAAGACGATAACAAACTGATCAAGATAGGGTTTGCACACGCGATTCATGAGGTCCATGAATACTGCTGGTGCATTCGTCAACCCAAATGGCATGACCAAAAATTCATAGTGACCATATCGTGTACGGAAAGCAGTCTTCGAGATGTCCTCTTCTCGAACTCTCAGCTGATGATACCCAGACCTCAGATCAATCTTAGAGTAATAGCTTGATCCTTGCAGTTGATCAAACAAATCATCGATACGAGGTAAGGGATATCTATTCTTGATAGTAACCTTGTTCAGTTCCCTATAGTCAATGCACATTCGAAATGTACCATCCTTCTTCTTCACAAATAGAACTGGCGCTCCCCAGGGCGACGAACTCGGTCGGATGAACCCTTTATCCAACAACTCTTGTAGTTGGGCAGATAATTCCTGCAGTTCGTTCGGAGCTAACCGGTACGGTGCTCTCGCAATTGGAGCGGCTCCTGGAGTCAACTCAATCTGGAATTCAACTTGACGATGAGGCGGTAATCCAGGAAGGTCTTCCGGAAACACCTCAGGAAACTCACGAACTACGGGGATATCCTCTATCTTCTTTTCCTCAGTCTGTTTATCTGTGACGAGTGCAATATGGCTAGTCGACCCTTTCGTAACAACTTCTGTGCTTTCATAAACGAGATGATGCCTATCACCGCACCACTCCTATCACCTCTGACCGTAAGGACTTCTTCACCAATGGGAATCCGTATGATCTTCTCGTGGCATATGACTTCCGCTTGTTTATCGGAAAGCCAATCCATGCCTACTACCACATCAAAACTTCCTAGTGTAACAGGCATGAGATCTATGGTGAATGTATGACCAGCAAGCTCTATCTTGCAGTCTCTAAGAATATGCGTTACGTGAATCTGTGTGCCGTTAGCTAACTCCACGGTGTATTTAGAGTCTAAGGCTGAGGGAATCACTTAAAAGACTACAGAACCTAGTGGACACGAAACTTCTATCGGCTCCGGTATCGAATAATACGGTAGCAAAACAACCATTACCCGAAAATTTACCAGTTACTGTTGTAGGGTCGTTTAGAGCCTCACCTGAGCCAATGACGAAGGCTCTTCCTTTGGCTCCATTATTGTTTCCACCATTGTTGTTGCCATTACCATTGTTGTTATTATTGTTGTTGCCATTGTTATGTTTGCTGTTGTTCCCATTTTGTTGTTACCATTACCATTCCTCTTAAGCTGGGGACAGTTGCGTTTGTAATGGCCTTCTTTTCCGCACTCAAAACAACCTTTCAGAGTTTCTTGTGATTGTTGAGGCTTCTTCATCAGTTCACCCGGCAGTCTTTGGCCGCATGCCCAACTTTACCACAGCGTTGGCATCGGAAGTTGTCACACCGCCGGTGTGTGGTAGTTGCATCGATTGCACTTAGGACTTTTCCCCACATAGCCTCCTTGTCCCTGCGATGCCGAGGATGGCTGATTGGAATTTCGGTTGTTATCAAACCTCCTTTGTTGCTGTGGATGCTGATGCTGCTGAGTGTGCTGTTGCTGCTGTGATGTTGCTGAGATTGGTTGTTTGACAAAGATCCCTTATTGCCAGAGTTGTCCCAGTTGCATTTATTGTCAGGCACGCTTGCCATAGCGCACTGTTTGGGTAGCTTTCCCTGCTCCACTGCTTGGTCACTAAGCTTGTGAGCCAATCGAATAACCTGCTGGATAGTGGTGAGGTTCACAACAGTCACCATGCTTTGTATCTCCGGAACCAAGCCACGCTGATAAAGCTCAATTCATTTGATCGGCGGATTGATCATGCCTGGGCAAAGCGTTGCCAAATCGTGAGAAACTCATGGTGTAAAACCTCGATCTCAGATTCCTTCCATCTTAATTGCCAGAAAGCCTCCAACTTCTAGACTTCATCCAGTTCTTCCTCCGGATCTTCTTCTGGTTCTCCTCATTAGGGTCTGCCCCAAAGGTTTTGGCAGGGGCTTCAACAACCTGAAGTGTGATGGTGCCTCTCGATCAGCAAACCTATCATCGAT
>CM046433.1:72585922-72732909 GCA_025506505.1 Flaveria sonorensis | reverse complement strand
GTGTTATGAGACAAACACCAATCCTACAATTGGTATCAAAGCTTGTTACGCTCTTGATTGTGAGACCTTACCATCCTAAATCACCCTTGTTTTCTTCACACTCACTTACTTCATTCAAAGGCTCTTAACCAGATATTTTTTGAGTCTGAGAAGGGGGACCATTGGACATCCGGTAATTTTCCATTACCAAACTCTGTTAGTTCGTTAGGTCTTGCATACACGTGCGTGAGCACACACCTAGTTGTCGTTGAACGTTGGTGACTTAATAATAATAATATGATAAACAGATAATTATTTAACTAATATGCGATCTAAATATTATTTTGGAATTTTATCGCGTAACGTGGAAAACGTGTGTATTTAATTCGTGTTTTTGTTGCTAGTGAAATAATGCATATGATATTATTGTTAATTATAATGTTTACATTAGTAAGTTAGAACCTTTTAAAAAGTAATTAAAAGCTTAGTTTTAATAAAATGTAAAAACTATAGGGGTTTAAGTGGTAATATGATAAATTAAATAAAAAAAACCCAAACCTTGCCCCACACACCCATCAGCCGCGACACACACATCAAACACACAAACCTGCTATTTCAGCCAAGAACAAGCAATTGTGCATCAATTTGGATCGATTTCAAGGATTATTACACGTTAGAAACATCAATTCTTGTCCAATACGTGATTAAAGGTTAGTTTTTTTGTGGTTTTTCATGGTTTGTTGTTATTGCCGAAACCCTAGTTGAGATTGATGCTTGAAAGTCGAAGTTTAGATTGTTTGATGAATGTGTGATGTTAGCTAGATTGTATTGATGATAGTTTACGTGAATTGTACAAGAAATTTGCGATTTTAATGCGTTGTTCATACATTGCTATTAATAGTAATTTATTGCATGAAGTTAGTGATTGATGATGAATTGATGATGAACGGTGTTTATGATGTTGTATGAATGTTAGAATGATGATGATTATGCTAGAAATCCAAGAATTGTTAATGTAGTTCATACCTAACTAAAAGTAGAAACTTTTGGATATGGGTTTTGTGAATTGTGATGATTGTGTGGTGTTGAACATGTTTAAATGAAATATATGAGCTTGAATTGGAATATTATTAATGAATTCAGTATGTATTGGGTGTTTGGATAGTTTTGGGATGTACTTGCCAAAGGGAAACTTTACTTGCAAGAATCTTAGATATGATGAATTGGGCATGTTTGTATGTTAGGATCATGTTAGAATGTTCATTGATGTGTCTAATGTGTTGGAATGGATTAGTTGGGTGGTCATATGGATGCTTGTTTGGTTATTTGGAGATTTGATCTCTTAGTGGGTATACATGGTGATGGATTGTGTTGGTGATTATAGGATCATGTTTGGGATGTAATAGATCACTGTTGGATATTTGGTTGGTATGAATCTAGTTGAATAATGTGATGGTGATCGTCATACACGGTGCGAATCTGAGCCCCTACTTAGTAGGATTGGCAGAGTTTAGGGTGTGAAGTCGTGAGTGGCTTCACATGGCATGTTATGCATGATTAGACTTTATGTATGATGTACTAGTTGTGATGTGATTGTAATTTGTTGAGTATGTTGACTACTTGAGATTCGCATGAGATGTATGATAATTTAGTAGTATGATGATCTAGGTAGAACAAGTGGTTGATGAAATGACATACGTCAACAACCTGTATGATAACCAAGTATGATGAACGGTTATGCTTAATTTCAATTAATATGTCACCAACGGGTCAACTGGGTCAAATGGGCCTTGTTTTTTCTAAAAAACTTTGGTCAATGTGTTATTGAGCACTTAGGGTTGTTATGGTTCTGTGTACACGTACTCATGTACTTGTGTGTTCTAGGTAACCTCTGAAGTTGTCTTTCCTCTCCCTTTCAAGTTAGCTTTTATATCATTCGGTGCATACCAGGTGAGTTCATGCCCCACTCTTTTATACACTCTATTTTGTGGGAGATAGCATACTGACTTACAAACGCTTTATTATTATAAGATGTGTATAGTATGATATAGTGTTGAATACCATGAGAGTCCTCACACTTTCGGATCGTTAATAATGGTAACTAGCGGGAAATCTTGGGTAGTACTACTGGGTCTGACGAGCCCCACTTGTGCGACCCGAGGTCAAACGGTTGCAATTTGTCCTAATGTAAACATTGTCACGACCTGGTAAGTCGTGATGGAGGCAACGAACGAACACAGTCAGCTTCGATCGCAAAATCACTATGATTATTACTTATGAATTTAGACGAGCTATCTAATTCATGCACTCTTATATTGTACTCTTATATTTTTTACTGATACGTTATGTTTTACTAAAACTCTTGAACTCACAACCTTGTGTTGACTCTTTAGTATGCTATTCTCAGGTTGAAGTTACTATGCATAGGTGCACATTCACGGTTAGCATGTAGATGTCAGCTTTGTTGGAACCCTTTCGTTGGTTTTGGTTGTTAAGCTTTATGTATTTGTTTTGCACAACGTTGGGCACGTGTTTGCGCATGTTTACATTAATCTGGTTTCATATTTATTAACGCTTTCGCATCGTTTTAAAGTAAACCTGATTTTTTGTTGTATGTCCATAGAGTCGGTCTGAGTACTACTGATGATCGGTTTGGTTGTTCACATGCCTCGCGGTAAAACCCCGCACGTGGATTTGAGGGTGTGGACAGATTGGCATCAGAGCCATTGGTTTATAGGAACTAGGTTGCATACACACTAGACTATAACCGCATAGTTTGTTGTTTACTCGTCACTTATTCTTTATTGTATACTCATTGGCATACGCAACATGTACTTCGTAGCATGGCATCGTCATCCCGTGATTTGACAAGAGACGGCGCGATCTGAGTCACCTCCTACTTCTCCCGTACCTGATAGGGGATTTACTGGCCACGGCATCCTATCCTCCTTGCGAGATAGAATGGGATCAGCCTTTCATTCCGCCTGAGCTCGATCCTCCATGGAACTGGGATTTCTACCCCACCTACGTACGTCGTATGGCTTATAGAGAGCGTGTACCACCTGTACTCCTACCCGACCTAGGACTAGGTCATCGATAGCTCTCTGCATTGTCTATTCTTCTACCTTGGACATCCCTCTCGAGCAGCGTTTGCAGCTTTAGTGGCCACTCTAGACATGGAGCGACAGCGGATTAGAGGACTCACTGATGAGAACTCTGCCTTACGATCTGAGATGCGTCAATTGCGCTACCAGGGAGAGATGCTCCAAGAGCGACTCTCGATGGCCATTGGTCATACTTTGGTAGTCAATGTGCTAACTCTTACTGAGCACATGGGCGTGCAATCATCAGAATATAGGATAGACGATAGGTTTGCCGAACTCGAGGCACAGCTCAGCACTTCAGGTTGTGTGATCCCCTGCACCTGTGGCAGACCCTGATGAGGAAGACCCGGAAGAGGAACTGGAAGCCCCCGAAGAAGAACCAGCAGAGATGGATGAGGACAGTGACAGATCTGAGTGTTGGACTGATTCTACTTTACCTATGATTGGACTATATGGTGTTTCTATCCTTTTGAAACCTATGTGGGAAGGGTTGTTTCCCACCCAACTGAAAAACTAAAATTTTGACATTGATGGAATCTTTTGTGAATCATTTACAATTTATTTATCTTTGGTTATCATTTTTTGGTTATAAATGTTGTGGTTGTGGCAAATTCATTTTTCTTACATTTACCATACTTCAATGAGATTAATGTGTTGGATTTACTCACTATTGGTATTTGTGAATGTAAAGTGGAATATGGACGGACGCGGTAGAGGACATACGTGGTCGTGGACGTGGTACCGGTGGACGTGGTGACGGTGGACGTGGTGCTAGTGGATGTGGGTGCTGGTGCTATCAACATGACTCCTGCTGAGTTGGGATCTCTGATTAACGAACATGTCAGGCGGCAGTGGCTGCTGCACAAACAGGACAGCCAGCAGGTAAATGATATCAGTGATCTAATCGATATCTCGGTTGTCATTCGGGATACTCAACTAATGTTTGGTTTGACGAAACTGGACCCCCACCCTGTACCTACAAATCCTTTATGGATTGCAGCCCCATACCTACAACGGGACTGAAGGAGCTGTAGACTAGTGAGATGGCTTGAGAAGACTGAATCTGTTTCACGAAGTGTAACTGTCCGCCAGCTGACCAAGTAAAGTTCGCAAATGGAACACTTGAAGATGCAGCTCTCTCCTGGTGGAATGCCCAGGTGCAAATGCTAGGCCAGGATATGGCTAATGACTTACCTTGGGCTGATTTCAAAGCAATGATGAAGGAGGAGTATTGCCCCGTGATGAAGTACAAAAGTTTACAAAAGTTGGAAATTGAGTTTTGGTAGCTCAAGATGCAAGGCTCCGAGATTGAGGCCTATACTACACGGTCTCATGAGTTGGCCACACTATGGCTAGGGATGGTTAATGAGATGCACAAAAGGATTGAGCATTACATACATGGATTGGTGCCCGAGATTCAGAGTATGGTGACTGCTTCCAATCCTGACACCATACAGTAGGGCTATCCGGTTGGCCCATAGGTTACCGACCAGGCAGTAGAGCAGGGAAGATTACCCAACTGGGCGCAGTGGCTAGCGTACCCGATAAAAACGAAAGTGGGAGAATACTGGTGATAAAAGCTCATCCTCCAGCAAACCAACAACCACAACAGCAGCAGTACTTTCAGAAGCGCCAACCTCACAAACAGCAAGAAAGTTCGATAACAATCGTAACAATAATCAGTCATCTTCAGCACCATAGGGACAAGGAGGCTATGTTGGAAAAATCCCAAATGCAACGATGCAATTACCACCACACCGGCAGGTGTGATAGTTTTCCGATTCCAGCGTTGTGTAAAGTTGGACACGCAGTGAAGGATTGCCGTAGTGAATTGGATGAGGAAGCCTCAACAACCTCAAAATGCCAAAAGGTTGTTTTGAATGCGGGAAAGAGGGTCATTTAGGAGAAACGTCCACACAGCTGAGGAGAACGGAAATGGTGAAAACAACAACAATGGCAACAACAACACAACACCAACAATGGCAATGGCAGCAATAATGGTGGCAACAACAGTGGGGCAAAAGGAAGAGCTTTTGTCGTCGGTTCAGGTGAAGCTCTAACGGCCCTAATACTATTACTGGTAAATTCTCTGTTAAATGTCGTTTTGCTACCGTAGTATTGATACTGGAGCCGATAGAAGTTTCATCTCCACTAAGTTTAGTAGTCTCTTAGTGATGTGCCCTCAATGTTAGAATCCAATTACATTGTAGAGTTAGCTGACGGTAAGCAGGTTCACGTGACACATATCTTTATGGGTTGCAAGATTAAACTTGCTGGACATATCTTTGACATAGATCTCATGCCTGTTACGCTCGGCAGCTTTGATGTAGTAGTCGGTATGGATTAGCTTTCCGACAAGCAGGCGGAAGTCATATGTCGTGAAAAGATTATACGAATCCCTATTGGTGAAGAAGTTCTCTCAGTCAGAGGTGAACGGTGTGGTGCAGTGATGGGTATCATATCATCATGAAAGCACAGAAGTTGCTATGTAAGGGTCGGTTAGCTATATTAGCCCTCGTCACTGATAAGCAACCAGAAGGAAAGAGGATAGAGGATATCCCTGTCGTTCATGACTTTCCTGAGGTGTTTCCAAAGGATCTACTTGGATTACCGCCTCATCGCCAAGTTGAGTTCCAGATTGATCTAACTCCCAGAGCCGCTCCGATCGCGAGAGCACCTTATCGGTTAGCTTCGAATGAACTACAGGAATTATCTACTCAACTATAAGAGCTATTGGATAAAGGGTTTATCCAACCTAGCTCATCGCCTTAGGGAGCGCCAGTTCTATTTGTTAAGAAGAAGGATGGCACATTTCGAATGTGCATTGACTATAAAGAACTGAACAAGGTTACGATCAAGAATAGATACCCACTACCTCGTATAGATGATTTGTTCGATCAACTACAAGGATCAAGCTACTATTCTAAGATTGAATTAAGGTCTGGGTACCATCAACTGAGAGTTCGAGAGGAGGACATCTCAAAGACAGCATTCCGTACATGTTATGGTCATTATGAGTTCTTGGTCATGCTATTTGGGTTGACAAATGCATCGGCCGTATTCATGGACCTCATGAATCGTGTGCAAACCCTATCTCGATCAGTTTGTTATTGTCTTTATTGATGACATATTGATCTACTCAAGGACCAAGGAAGAACATGAGGAGTACTTACGTTTAATCCTGGAATTACTCAGGAAAGAGCAACTGTACGCCAAGTTTTCTAAGTATGATTTCTGGGTACGTGAAGTGCAATTCTTAGGTCATATTGTTAATGAGAAGGGATACATGTCGATCCAGCAAAGATTGAGGAGATAAAGAATTGGTCAGTTCCCAAGACGCCTAGTGAGATACGACAGTTTCTTGGGCTGGCAAGATATTATTGACGGTTCATTGAAGGATTTTCCAAGATCGCACAACCTCTCACGTCTTTGACTCATAAAGAAACACTGTATAAATGGGGTGATAGTCAAGAGTCCGCTTTCCAATTACTGAAACAGAAACTGTGTAGCGCACCGATATTGGCGTTACCAGAGGGAAGTGATGACTTCGTAGTCTACT
Organism: Flaveria sonorensis; assembly: GCA_025506505.1. Lineage (NCBI taxonomy): Eukaryota > Viridiplantae > Streptophyta > Magnoliopsida > Asterales > Asteraceae > Flaveria > Flaveria sonorensis. The sequence goes on along the minus strand of CM046433.1, from coordinate 72,726,267 downwards.
GTGATGCTTCTATTCAAGGACTTGGTTGTGTCCTGTTGCAGCGAGATAAGGTGATAGCTTACGCCTTGAGACAACTGAAGGTTCATGAGAAGAACTATACTACCCATGACTTGGAACAGGGTGCGGTAGTTTTTTCCTTAAAAATCTAGAGACATTACTTGTACGGTACCAAGTGCATAATTTACACTAATCACAAGAGTCTTCAGCACATCTTTGAGCAAAAGGAATTGAATATAAGGCAAAGACGTTGGGTAGAATTGTTCAATGACTATGATTGTGCTATCAAATACCATCCGGGAAAAGCTAATATAGTTGCTGACGTGCTGAGTAGAAAAGAAACTGCTAAGCCTCGACGCGTACGAGCTTTGCAACTTATGATTAGCACACAGTTACCTAAACAAATCCGAGAGGCTCAGGCCAAAGCTCTGAAGGTAGAAAATATTGGTTCTGAATCGTTACGGGAATGGATAAACTGTTGGAAGTAAAGGCGGATGGAATTCGTTATTTCATGGATAGACTCTGGATACCTCTGCATGGAAATCTGAGAGACTTGGTTATGAGTGAGGCACACAAGTCTAAATACTCTATACTCTATACATCCTGGATCTGACAAGATGTATCATGACTTGAAGGCACATATTGGTGGCCTAATATGAAAGCGGATGTAGCTACATATGTGAGTAAGTGTCTGGCCTGCTCGAAGGTAAAAGTGGAATATCAGAAACCATCTGGACTATTACAACAACCTGAGATCCTTATATGGAAGTGGGAGCAAATCTCAATGGATTTCATCATCAAACTACCACAGACTCCTACTGGTTGTGACACGATATGGGTTATCATAGACCGATTAATGAAGTCCGCTCATTTCTTGGCAATAAAGGAAACGAACAAAATGGAGAAGTTAACACGACTCTATCTGAAGGAAATAGTTTCGAGACATGGTGTACCAGTCTCAATTATCTCTGACCGCGATGCTCGTTTTACATCGCACTTCTGGCAGTCATTACAGAAATCTTTAGGTACGCGATTAGACATGAGTACTGCTTATCATCCATAAACTGATGGTCAAAGTGAGCATACTATACAGACACTAGAAGACATGCTACGTGCTTGTGTGATTGACTTTGGGAATAACTGGGAAGTTCACCTACCATTGGTGGAATTCTCTTACAACAATAGTTATCATACCAGTATAAAGGCAGCACGTTTTGAAGCTTTGTATGGACGAAAATGTAGATCACCAGTTTGCTGGGCTGAAATTGGTGAGAGCCAGCTAACGGGTCCTGAGTTAGTGCACGATACCACTGAGAAGATTGTACAAATAAGGAACCGTATGGCTGCAGCGCGCGACAGACAGAAAAGCTATGCAAATAAGCGACGGAAACCTATAGAATTTCAGGTTGGTGATGAAGTCTTACTGAAAGTCTCACCGTGGAAAGGCGTCATTCTGTTTGGCAAAAGAGGAAAGCTAAATCCGAGATATGTTGGACCATTTGAGATATTGGAAAGAATAGGTCTAGTGGCCTATCGATTAGCCCTACCTGATTCACTGAGTGGAATCCATGATGTATTTCATGTCTCAAATCTGAAGAAATGCTTAACCGACGAAACAATGGTAGTACCTCTTGAGGAAGTGCAAGTAGATGAACAATTACGCTTCATTGAGGAAGCAGTCGAGGTGATGGATGGTGAAGTAAAGACGCTTAAGCAAAGCAAAATACCTATAGTCAAAGTTTGTTGGAACTCGAGACGTGGACCGAAATTCACATGGGAACGTGAGGACCAGATGAAGCTTAAGTATCCTCAACTATTCGAAAAGACAATGCCAGCCGACGAACGTATTGATTTAAATTTCGGGACGAAATTTCATTCAACATGGGGATGATGTGACAACTCACCCGAAACTCACTCGATTACTTTGTGCTAATGCAGTAGACCAGTGATGGAACACATACCATGTAACGCAATTTTCAGGACGAAAATTCTTTCAACATGGGGATAATGTAACATCCGGTAATTTTCCATTACCAAACTCCGTTAGTTCCGTTAGGTCTTGCATACACGTGTCGTGAGCACACACTAGTTGTCGTTGAACGTTGGTGACTTAATAATAATTAATAATGATAAATAGATAGTTATTTAACTAATATGCGATCTAAATATTATTTGTGAATTTTATCGCGTAACGTGGAAACGTGTGTATTTAATTCGTGTATTTTGTTGCTAGTGAAAATAAGGCATATGATTATTATTGTTAATTAATAATGTTTACATTAGTAAGTTAGAACCTTTTAAAAAGTAATTAAAAGCTTAGTTTTAATAAAATGTAAAACTATAGGGGTTTAAGTGGTAATATTGATAAATTAAATAAAAAACCCAAACCTTGCCCCCACACACCCATCGGCCGCGACACACACTCAAACACACACAAACCTGTGATTTCAGCCAAGAACAAGCAATTGTGCATCAATTTGGATCGATTTCAAGGATTATTATACGTTAGAAACATCAATTCTTGTCCAATACGTGATTAAAGGTTAGTTTTTTTTGGTTTTTCATGGTTTGTTGTTATGGCCGAAACCCTAGTTCGAGATTGATGCTTGAAAGTTGAAGTTTAGATTGTTTGATGAATGTGTGATGTTAGCTAGATTGTATTAATGATAGTTTACGTGGATTGTACAAGAAATTTGCGATTTTGATGCGTTGTTCATACATTGCTATTAATAGAAACTTCATTGCATGAAGTTGGTGATTTGATGATGAATTGATGATGATATGGTGTTTATGATGTTGTATGAATGTTAGAATGATGATGATTATGCTAGAAATCCAAGAATTGTTAATGTAGCTCATACCTTACTAAAAGTAGAAACTTTTGGATATGGGTTTTGTGAATTGTGATGATTTGATGGTGTTGAACATGTTTAAATGAAAGATATGAGCTTGAATTGGTATATGTTAATGAATTCAAGTATGTATTGGGTGTTGGATAGATTTTGGGATGTACTTGCCCGAAAGGGAAACTTTACTTGCATAGAATCTTAGATATGATGAATTGGGCATGTTTGTAACGTTAGGATCATGTTAGAATGTTCATTGATGGTGTCTAATGTGGTGGAATGGATTAGTTGGGTGGTCATATGGATGCTTGTTTGGTTATTTGGAGATTTGATCTCTTAGTGGGTATACATGGTGATGGATTGTGTTGGGTGATTATAGGATCATGTTTGGGATTGTAATAGATCACTGTTGGATACTTTGGTTGGTATGAATCTAATTGAATAATGTGATGGTGATCGTCATACACGCGTGCGAATCTGAGGCCCCTACTTAGTAGGATTGGCAGGGTTTAGGGTGTGAAGTTGTGAGTGGCTTCACATGGCATGTTGTGCATGATTAGACTTTATGTATGATGTACTAGTTGTGATGTGATTTTAATTGTGTTGAGTATGTTGACTACTTGAGATTCGCATGAGATGTATGATAATCTAGTAGTATGATGATCTAGGTAGAACAAGTGGTTGATGAAATGACATACATGAACAACTTGTATGATAACCATGTATGATGAACTGTTATGCTTAATTTCAATTAATATGTCACCAACGGGTCAAACGGGTCAACTGGGTCAAATGTGCCTTGTTTTTCTAAAACCTTTGGTCAATGTGTTATTGAGCACTTAGGGCTGTTATGGTTCTGTGTACATGTACTCATGTATTTGTGTGTTCTAGGTAACGTCTGAAAGTTGTCTTTCCTCTCCCTTTCAAGTTAGCTTTTATATCGTTCCTGTGCATACCAGGTGAGTTCATGCCTCACTCTTTTATACACTCTCTTTTGGGGGAGATAGCATACTGAATTACAAACGCTTTATTATTATAAGATATGTATAGTATGATATAGTGTTGAATACCATGAGAGTCCTCACACTTTTGGATTGTTAATAATGGTAACTAGCGGGAAATCTTGGGTAGTACTACTGGGTCTGACGAGCCCCACCTGTGCGACCCGAGGTCAAACGGGTGCAATTTTGTCCTAACGTAAACATTGTCACGACCTGGTAAGTCGTGACAGGAGGCAACAAACGAAACACAGTCAGCTTCGATCATGAAATCACTATGATTATTACTTATGAATTTAGACTAGCTATCTAATTCATGCACTCTTATATTGTACTCTTATATTTTATACTGATACGGTTATGTTTTACTAAAACTCTTGAACTCACCAACCATTGTGTTGACTCTTTTAGTATGCTATTCTCAGGTTGAAGTTACTATTGCATAGGTGCACATTCACGGGTCAACATTGTAGATGTCAGCTTTGTTGGAACCCTTTCGTTGGTTTTTGGTTGTTAAGCATTTATGTATTGTTTTGCACAACGTTGGGCGCGTGTTTGCGCATGTTTACATTGTGTTACATTATTCTGGTTTTCATATTTATTAAACGCTTCCGCATCATTTTAAATTTAAACTCTGATTTTGGTTGTATGTCCATATAGAGTCGTTCTGAGTAACTAATGACTGAGATCCTGGTTTGTTCACACGCCTCGCGGTAAAACCCCACACATGGATTTTAAGGGTGTGACAACCATGACAAAGGCTCCTATCATCACTCCTGATGATTTTGGAACCTGGTGCAAATGTATTGAAGGCTTTATCAAGTATCAAGATAGCCGCATGTGGAGATCAGTTACTCATGGTCCATACCAACCAAAGGTGGAATCCCTAGCTGGTATTGGTGCCATGATTGAGAAGGTCGTTGAAGACTACTCTGATGAAGACTTCAAGAAGATGGACATTGACTGCAAAGTGATGACTATTTGCTTATAGCTATACCAAACTCCATAATGGTAGGCTTTAAGCAATGCGAGTCTGCCAAAGAACTATTTGATGCTTTGAAGCTGATGTACTCTGGTTTTACTGAATCTAATGAGTCCAAGAAAGTTGTGCTGAAGTAGAAGTTTGAATACTTCACATATATTGTTGATGAGACCTTGAGCCAACAATACTTCAAATACATGGACTTAATCACCTCTCTTCAGTCTATGGGAGTGGTTCTTGAGAAGAGAGACATAGTAAGAAAATTCATGAGCGCACTTCCTCATGAGTGGACTTTCTATTGTGTCTCAATCAAGAGAACTTAGAATCTCAACATGCTTACTATGAATGAACTATATGGAATCCTTGATGGATACCGTATGGAGATGGAATCTCAGAAAAGCCATTAGATGAACAGACCCTTAAATGTTTCAGTTAGCAATGCTCTACATGTTGCTAAAGGTTCAAGAACTCCCCAGCCCCAGTTGTACCTGAACTACCCCCAACAACCATCATCTTTATCTGGACCATACATCACATTCCCTGAGACACCTAGTCTCAACAGGCTCAACAAAATTCTTTCAAGGATAATTGTGCTTTTGTCTCATGGAGTGAGCACTCTGGATATTTCAACTTTGTTTTGATGATCTAGAGTGTTTTAGCCCAGATGATGTCAAATACATGGACATTGTCCAACAAATGGCTCTCCTGACCTATAGAGCAAAGAAGTTACTTAAAAGAACTAGAAGGCAGTTCCCTGAGAACCCAACCAATAGCAAATTTGGGTTTGACAAGACAAATGCCAAGTGCTACAACAGCAATCAGCTTGGTCACTTTTCAAGGGAATGCAAAGCTCCTATATCTAATCCCGGAACAACTCAAGCCTCCCAACATTTTGCTACCCTAAAGGTTGTAGCCAAACCTATTGAACAACAATAGTTGTTGCTCAAGAAGTTGATTGGAGCTTTATGGTGCAAGATTTCACTCTTGTTCAAGCCCTCATGGCTAGAACTGAAGACACTAAGGTATATCAACATCTTTGTACCCCAGCCTGTATTGCTAAGGTTAAATTGTATCAGGACTACAACATGGAAATTAGATCTGATATTGAGTTTTTAAATATTCTAAAATCTGATTTTAAGAGAGTAAAATCTGACTATAAACTCAAAATAGAAGAGTTAGAAAAAACCATGTCCTCTTTGAAACATGAACATTCAAACTACAGGGCTTAGATAAAAGATCTAATATCCAAGTTGACTGAGGCTCAAGCCTAGTTAGTAATAGCTAAGGCTAAAGCAAGAAGTATGCCATTGAAGAGTATAACTTTAACACCATCATTGCATCATCCTCCTACTCCAAGGTGGTCTATCAAAATAAAAATGGGTTGGGAACCAATGAAATTGCTCCATCATACTCCTTTGTATCTGTCAGACAGTCAAGATGTGGTACTGATGAGCAAGAGGTTCCAACTGCTGACCCACTACCCAAAGAGCAGAAGAATAATGCAATAATAGAGACCACCACAGAGAAGGATAAGGTAGAAAACCTCATCCCCACAACTGATCAACCCTTAACCACCAAAGCCAGAAAGAACAAAATCAGGGCAACAAGAAAAACTACCAAAAAGGTGACTGAGACTAAGATGAAGATAGACCCAAGGCAAAAGAGTGTATTCATCTCAGTTGGATTCCAAGTGGTTGGAATGCCTTATTCTGGAAAAGAGTGTATTACCAGCACTCCTATCCAGATGAAGGATCAAAAGCTGAAGGGAAGGCTATCGAAGAAGAAAAGAAGTGCAAGAAACAACAGCCAACATTCCCCATCAAGAATAACATTGAGTGCGTAATCTGTGGTCTGCATAACCACATGGCTAAAGATTGTTACTACAATCCAGCAAGCACACATTATGCAACCAATGTTAAGAAAGAAGGAGTCAAGGATGGTTTCACACTTGGACCTTACCATATGGTCCAAGTGTTAAGAAAAGGAAAGCTTGTTTCCGAAGCCAAATTGCTTTTGGAAGAAACTCATTCTTTCGAAAGGAAAATAGCTTCAGATGACAAACTAAAGAACAAACAAAGGAACAAAAAGAATCCTTTGAAACCTTCCGAGAAGAAGACTACTTTAGAAGAAAAGGTGTTGAAAATTTCTTTCAAGAAGAAAGATGTTACGGAAGCAAGTTATGCTGCACAAGCCTCATCAAGCTCATCAATACTGATCAACCAAAGGATGAAATGGAAGATCAAGAAAGATGCTGCAGCCCAACCATCTTCTTCACAAGCCATAATTGAACCCCATACATACATTTGGGTTCATTTATACCATCTGCATTGGAAGAGCCCAAGACCAACAAGGCTTGGGTTTCCGATAGTAATTAATCATTTCACCTTATGTGCAGGGACATCCACATAGTGGATGCTCCAGGCACATGACAAGGAACAGATCTCTTCTAAAACAATTTTAACATTTTAATGGAGGTCCTGTTCAGTTTGGAGATGAATCCGAAGGATACATTTATGGTAGAGGTAGTGTATCCAATGGTAAGTTAAAAGTTGACAAAGAAAACTTTGTCAAATAGTTTGAACACAATCTCTTGAGTGTTTCTCAATTCTATGATCAAAAGCATCAAATGCTTTTCACAAAACATGAGTGCATTATACTCAAACCCGGGATGACAATTCCTTAGGAATTAGTGCTTCTTAGATCTCCCAAGAGAGGAGATATGTAAAAGCTTGATATGAACAATGCTTCCCCACTGGGTGAAGTATCATGCTTTCTTTCAAAAGCAAATGGTGATGAGTCAACTCTTTCGCATAAAAGAATGTGCCTTGTTAATTTTAAAACCATGAATAAATTGGTTAAAAATAATTTGGTACATGTGTGCCCAAAAAGGAGTTTATCTGTAAAGATAATTGTGTTGCCTTTCTAAAAGGAAAGCTACAAAAGATTTCTCACAAATACAAAGAGGTTAACTCCATCACCACCCCATTACACTTATTGCACATGGATCTTTTTGGCCCTACAAGTATAACGAGCATTGGAAGGAAATCATATTGCCTTGTGATTAATGATGATTTCATAAGATTTACTTGGGTCTTCTTTTTAAGAACTAAAGATGAAACTGCTAAAACTTTAAAATCTTTTATCCTTAAAATTAAAAATCAGATAGATCACAAGGTAAAAATTATTAGAAGTGATCAAGGGACTGAGTTTAAGAATCAAGTTCTTGACTCATTTGTAATTCAAAAGGGATTTCCAGACAATATAGTGCCCCTAGAACTCCTTAACAGAATGGTGTTGTTAAAAGGAGGAACATGACACTTATTAAGGCTGCAAGAACTATGCTAGCTGATTCAACGCTGCCTCTAACTTTCTGGGCAGAGGAAGTCAGCACTGCATGCTATATGCAGAACAAAGTTCTCATTGTTAAGCCCCATGGAAAGACCCCTTATTAGTTATGGAACAAGAGGCCACCGTTCATTGGCTTTCTTAGGTCCTTTGGCAGTAGGTGTACCATACTTAACACAAAAGACTATTTAGCAAAATTTGTTGAAAAGTCGGATGATGCTATCTTTGTTGGATATTCCTCAACCTTTATTGCTTATAGAGTATATAATATCAAAAATCAACAGTTTGAGGAATCATCCAACATTGTTGTCAATGAGCACACTCCTTATGTTAAGGGAAATGGTCCTGATCATATCTTCAATTTAAAATTATTTCCCAACTATTCTAAACCATCTTATGAGAATGTTTTAGCTGGAATAGGAACTCGAAGTAACCCCTATGAAGATCAAATGTTTGAGTTACCAAGACCCATTCTAATTTCTCCAAGAAGTCATAAAGATCAAGCTCCCACTACTGGAAGTCCTAAAAGCTTGAATATCTCAAGAAACAATGGAGCTTCAACAAGTGTTCAGCCAACAGATGTAACACCCGGCCTTCCATACCACCAATATTGTCCGCTTTGCCTACGAGGAGCTCACGGATTTGTTTTTAGTTGCCCGGGTGAAAACTTCCCAGGGAGGTCACCCATCCCTGGATTGCTGCCACCTGAGCACGCTTAACTGTGGAGTTCTCCTCTCATCCACAGCCAATACGCCCAAAACGCGTTGGTGATATTAGAGACCAGACATTCCTTTTGAACCAGGAATCTCTCCTGTCGACGGCCGATGTGGGATATATGTAGGGTGTCACAATCACCCCCCCTTTGGACTCATCGTCCTCGATGAGCCCGAGAACTCACCATCCCCAGTGAGGTTTGTCCCACCATCCCGAATGGCACAGGAGTGGCTCTGATACCATTCTGTAACACCCTCAAAATCCGCGAGCGGGGTTTTACCGCGAGGCGCATGACATACCAGGATCTCAGTCATTAGTTACCAAGAACGACTCTATATGATTAATAAACAAAACCAGAGTTAACGTTTAAAATACTGCGGAAGCGTTTTTAAAACAGAAAACCCAAAACAAGTAGTATGTAAAGAGAATGCGCAAAACATACGCGCCCCAGACACAAATGTTTAATATGAAAATAATCCCAAATTTGTAAACAAACAAATGTAGACAACTCAACGATGCTGGTGTGCGTGCTCCTAGGCAACTGGCAACCTTAACCTGAGAATAGCATACTAAACAAGTCAACACATGGTTGGTGAGTTCAAGAGTTTGCATTAAAATATAAACCAATCAACAGTTTCCAGAGCATAAGTAGTGTATTGCAATAGATAGCTAGTCTATTAACATAAAAATATTAATCATAGTGATTTCGCGATCGAAGCTGACTGTATTACGTTTGTTGCCTCCCGTCACGACTTACCAGGTCGTGACAAATATGTGTTAGGACAAAATTGCACCCGTTTGACCTCGAGTCGCACAGGTGGGGCTCGTCAGACCCAGTAGTACTACCCAAAATTTCCCCGCTATTCAATATTAACAATCCGAAAGTGTGAGGACTTTCCATGGTAAACAACACTATATCAATATTATACACACTCATATATAAAAGCGTTTGTGATCAACAGTATGCTATCTCCCCCAAAAGAGGTTATGTAAAATGAGTGGGGCAAGAACTCACCTGATACGAGCAAGAATTAACTTAGAGCTTAACTTGAAAGAAAGAGGGAAAGACAACCTTCAAATGTCACCTAGAATACAAGAGTACATAAGCACGTGTACACAAAATCAACATGAAACCCTAAGTGCTCTACAAACCAAAAACTCAAGGTTTTTAGAAAGACAAGACACATTTGACCCAGTTGACCCGTTTGACCTGTTGGTGACATTATAGATGATAATTCGTTAATACTAACACAACAGTATGTCATACATGATCAACATACAACTTGATTACATATAGCACATCATTAACCACATGTACTACCTAGATCATCATACAACCAATTATCATACAAGTCATGCGAATCACAACAGGCCAAAACAGGTAACAAACCAAACCACCATTCATATAACCTAAACAACACATTTAATCACCTTAGAAACCATCCATGAACACACTAGCATGATCCTAATATCCCAAACATGCTCAAATCATCCAATTCAAGGATTTGCACAATTAAAGTTTCCATTTTGGGAAAGTTCATCCCAAATTCATCAAACTCACACAACAATCATGAATTCATCAAATATATACCAATTCAAGTCCATGACAACATCTAAACATGATCAACAACACCTAATCATCATGATTCATCAACATTCAACACCAAAAGTTACTATTTTTAGCAATGTATGAACTATAACACATCTTCTTGATTTTCAATTGTTCATATCATCAACCTAGCATCTAATCATCATCACAAACACATCCATAACATTCATACATCATCCAATCATCAATTCATGCAAAATAAAGTTACTATTATTAGTAACCTATGAACAATGTATCAAAATCGTAGCTTTCTTGCATAATCGACGTTAACTAGCATATATACAATCCAACTAACATCATTACAACATCAAACAACCAACATTCAACATCCAATTTGATCCAAACTCGCCTCAAACTCACGGCCAAGATGATCATATGAACAAACAACCAAAATCCAAACTTTCTTGCATACTTGACGTTAATTTACATGTAATCTATCTAACAAACACATTAACATCAACAAACAACATGTAATCGACCTCCAAATCACCAAAATCGAACCTACCATTCGGCCATAGTCAAATACATGAAAGGAACACCAAAAACTAACCTTTAATCGTGTAATGGCTTGTATTTGATGCTTGCTAACTTGTTGTAATGCTTGAACTTATCAAATCGATGTTTAATTGGATGATCTTGGCCGAAATCGCAAGGGAGAGGGAGAGGGAGGTCGCAGCCGATTATGGGGAGGTTAGGGTTTGGGATTTTGGTTTTTGATTTAATTTTATTAATGATAATTACCCTTTTAACCCTCATAATTTGTATTTTATAAAAATTAAGCTTTTTGAATAGTTTTTAAATAGTTTTTAACTACTAAACACAATTATTATTAATCACAAATAACAATCATGCATAATTCCCATTTATCACAAAACACACGAAATAAATATGCACGTTTTCACGTTACGCGATAAAATTACAGTTAACATTCAAATCACATAAGCATAACTTAATAATCACATTGTTAACTTAATTATCATCAATTTAACATTACTGATTATTGTTAAGTCACCAACGTTCAATGACAACTAGTGTGTGTGCACGACACGTGTATGCAAGACTTAACGGAACAAACGGAGTTTGGTAACGGAAAATTACCGGATGTCACATTATCCCCATGTTGAAAGAATTTTCGTCCCGAAAATTGCGTTACATGGTGAGTGTTCCATCACTGGTCTACTGCATTGGCACAAGGAAATCGACATCGTGTGAGTTTTGGATGAGTTGTCACATCATCCCCATGTTGAAAGAAATTTCGTCCCGAAATTTAATTAGTACCTTCGCCGGCTGGCATCGTCCTTTCGAATAGCTGAGGATACTTAAGCTTCATTTGATCTTCACGTTCCCACGTGAATTCTGGTCCACGTCTCGAGTTCCAACGAACTTTGACGATGGGTATCTTGCTTTGCTTAAGCGTTTTCACCTCACGATCCATCACTTCGACAGGTTCCTCAATGAAACGTAATTGTTCATCTACTTGAACTTCTTCCAGTGGTACGACCATTGTTTCATCCGTTAAACATTTCTTTAGATTTGAAACATGGAATACATCATGGATTCCACTCAATGAATCAGGTAAGGCTAGTCGATAAGCCACTGGACCAATTCTTTCCACTATCTCAAATGGTCCAACGTATCTCGGATTTAGCTTTCCCCGCTTACCAAACCGAACTACGCCTTTCCACGGTGAGACTTTTAATAAAACCTTGTCACCTATCTGAAATTCCAAAGGTTTTCGTCGTTTGTCAGCATAGCTTTTCTGTCTGTCTCGCGTTGCGGCCATGCGGTTTCTTATCTGAACAATCTTCTCAGTTGTCTCGTGTACTAACTCAGGACCCGTTAATTGACTATCACCAATTTCAGCCCAGCAAACTGGTGATCTACACTTTCTCCTATATAAGGCTTCAAAAGGTGCTGCCTTTATGCTAGTGTGATAACTGTTGTAGTAAGAAAATTCCACCAATGGTAGGTGAACTTCCCAGTTATTCCCGAAGTCAATCACACAAGCACGTAACATGTCCTCCAAAGTCTGTATAGTACGCTCACTTTGACCATCAGTCTGTGGATGATAAGCGGTACTCATATCCAATCGCGTACCTAAAGCTTTCTGCAACGACTGCTAGAAGTGTGATGTGAAACGAGAATCGCGATCAGAAATGATTGAGATTGGTACTCCATGCCTCGAAACGATCTCCTTCAGATAAAGTCGGGTTAATTTCTCCATCTTATCTGTTTCCTTTATCGCTAGGAAATGAGCAGATTTTTTCAATCGGTCCACGATAACCCATATTGTATCACAACCCGTAGAAGTACGAGGTAACTTAGTAATAAAATCCATTGATATTTGATCCCACTTCCACATAGGGATCTCGGGTTGTTGTAGTAAACCAGATGGTTTCTGATACTCCACTTTCACCATCGAGCAGGTCAGACACTTACTCACATAAGTAGCTACATCTGCTTTCATGTTAGGCCACCAATAGTGCGCCTTCAAATCGTGGTACATCTTGTCAGATCCAGGATGTATAGAATACTTGGACTTGTGAGCCTCACTCATCACCAAGTCTCTCAGGTCTCCGTGTAGAGGTACCCAGAGTCTATCCATGAAGTAACGAATCCCATCCGCTTTTACTTCCAATTGTTTTTCCATACCCCTTAACGATTCAGACCCAATGTTTTCTGCTTTCAAAGCTTCTGTTTGAGCCTCTCGGATTTGTTCAGGTAATTGCGTACTAATCGTTAGTTGCAGAGCTCGCACACGTCGAGGTTTAGCAGTCTCTTTTCTACTCAACGCATCAGCAACTACATTTGCTTTCCCCGGGTGGTACTTAATTGCACAATCATAGTCGTTTAACAATTCCACCCAGCGTCTTTGCCTCATGTTCAACTCCTTTTGCTCAAAGATGTGCTGAAGACTCTTGTGATCGATGTAGATGGTGCATTTGGTACCGTACAAGTAATGTCTCCAGTTCTTTAAGGCAAAAACTACCGCACCCAGTTCCAAGTCATGGGTGGTATAGTTCTTCTCATGAATCTTCAATTGTCTAGAGGCGTAAGCTATCACTTTATCCCGCTGCATCAAGACACATCCAAGTCCTTGAATAGACGCATCGCAGTAGACTACAAAGTCATCACTACCATCCGGTAACGCTAATATTGGTGCGCTACACAATTTATGTTTCAGCAACTGAAAAGCAGATTCCTGACGCTCACCCCATTTGTACGTCATTCCCTTGTGAGTCAAAGCTGTGAGAGGTTGTGCAATCTTAGAGAATCCTTCAATGAATCGTCGATAATATCCCGCTAATCCAAGGAATTGTCGTATCTCACTTGGTGTCTTAGGAACAGACCAATTCTTTATCGCTTCAATCTTAGCAGGGTCAACATGTATTCCCTTCTCGTTGACAATATGACCCAAGAATTGTACCTCACGTATCCAGAAATCACACTTAGAAAACTTTGCGTACAGTTGTTCCTTTCTAAGTAATTCTAAGATTAAACGTAAGTGCTTCTCATGTTCTTCCTCGGTCCTTGAGTATATCAGTATGTCATCAATAAAGACGATAACAAACTGATCAAGATAGGGTTTGCACACGCGATTCATGAGGTCCATGAATACTGCTGGTGCATTCGTCAACCCAAATGGCATGACCAAAAATTCATAGTGACCATATCGTGTACGGAAAGCAGTCTTCGAGATGTCCTCTTCTCGAACTCTCAGTGATGATACCCAGACCTCAGATCAATCTTAGAGTAATAGCTTGATCCTTGCAGTTGATCAAACAAATCATCGATACGAGGTAAGGGATATCTATTCTTGATAGTAACCTTGTTCAGTTCCCTATAGTCAATTCACATTTGAAATGTACCATCCTTCTTCTTCACAACCAGAACTGGCGCTCCCCAGGGCGACGAACTCGGTCGGATGAACCCTTTATCCAACAACTCTTGTAGTTGGGCAGATAATTCTTGCAGTTCGTTCGGAGCTAACCGGTACGGTGCTCTCGCAATTGGAGCGGCTCCTGGAGTCAACTCAATCTGGAATTCAACTTGACGATGAGGCGGTAATCCAGGAAGGTCTTCTGGAAACACCTCAGGAAACTCACGAACTACGGGGATATCCTCTATCTTCTTTTCCTCAGTCTGTTTATCTGTGACGAGTGCCAATATGGCTAGTCGACCCTTTCGTAACAACTTCTGTGCTTTCATAAACGAGATGATGCCTATCACCGTACCACTCCTATCACCTCTGACCGTAAGGACTTCTTCACCAATGGGAATCCGTATTATCTTCTCGTGGCATATGACTTCCGCTTGTTTATCGGAAAGCCAATCCATGCCTACTACCACATCAAAACTTCCTAGTGTAACAGGCATGAGATCTATGGTGAATGTATGACCAGCAAGCTCTATCTTGCAGGCTCTAAGAATATGCGTTACGTGAATCTGTGTGCCGTTAGCTAACTCCACGGTGTATTTAGAGTCTAAGGCTGAGGGAATGTCACTTAAAAGACTACAGAACCTAGTGGACACGAAACTTCTATCGGCTCCGGTATCGAATAATACGGTAGCAAAACAACCATTACCCGAAAATTTACCAGTTACTGTTGTAGGGTCGTTTAGAGCCTCACCTGAGCCAATGACGAAGGCTCTTCCTTTGGCTCCATTATTGTTTCCACCATTGTTGTTGCCATTACCATTGTTGTTATTATGGTTGTTGCCATTGTTATTGTTGCTGTTGTTCCCATTATTGTTGTTACCATTACCATTCCTCTTAAGCTGGGGACAGTTGCGTTTGTAATGGCCTTCTTTTCCGCACTCAAAACAACCTTTCAGAGTTTCTTGTGATTGTTGAGGCTTCTTCATCAGTTCACCCCGGCAGTCTTTGGCCGCATGCCCAACTTTACCACAGCGTTGGCATCGGAAGTTGTCACACCTGCCGGTGTGATGGTAGTTGCATCGATTGCACTTAGGACTTTTCCCCACATAGCCTCCTTGTCCCTGCGATGCCGAGGATGGCTGATTGGAATTTCGGTTGTTATCAAACCTCCTTTGTTGCTGTGGATGCTGATGCTGCTGAGTGTGCTGTTGCTGCTGCTGATGTTGCTGAGATTGGTTGTTTGACAAAGATCCCTTATTGCCAGAGTTGTCCCAGTTGCATTTATTGTCAGGCACGCTTGCCATAGCGCACTGTTTGGGTAGCTTTCCCTGCTCCACTGCTTGGTCACTAAGCTTGTGAGCCAATCGAATAACCTGCTGGATAGTGGTGAGGTTCACAACAGTCACCATGCTTTGTATCTCCGGAACCAAGCCACGCTGATAAAGCTCAATTCATTTGATCGGCGGATTGATCATGCCTGGGCAAAGCGTTGCCAAATCGTGAGAACTCATGGTGTAAACCTCGATCTCAGATTCCTTCCATCTTTAATTGCCAGAAAGCCTCCAACTTCTAGACTTCATCCAGTTCTTCCTCCGGATCTTCTTCTGGTTCTTCCTCATTAGGGTCTTCCCCAAAGGTGCAGGGGCTTCAACAACCTGAAGTGCTGCTAGTTGTGCCTCTAGATCAGCAAACCTATCATCGATCACTATGTTATGGTGATCTTGTGCGTCCATGCGCTCACTAAGTGTTACCATGTTGCCTGCCAGCGTATGATGTCCACCAATGGCCATCAAAAGTCGCTCCTGAAGTGTATCTACCTGGTAACGCAGCTGACGCATCTCAGATCATAATGCAGAGTTCTCATCAGTGAGTCCTCTAATCCGCTGTCGCTCTGTGTCCAGTGTGGCTACTAGGGCTGCAAATGCCTGCTCCAGAGGGATGCTCAAAGTAGGAAGTGTAGGCAAAGTAAAGGCGGTTGATGACCTAGTCCTAGGTCGTGTAGGTGCTACTGGTGGTACGCGTTCTCTATAAGCCATACGGTTTATGTAAGTGGGGTAGAAATCCCAGTTACGC
This sequence comes from Flaveria sonorensis, assembly GCA_025506505.1. Classification (NCBI taxonomy): domain Eukaryota; kingdom Viridiplantae; phylum Streptophyta; class Magnoliopsida; order Asterales; family Asteraceae; genus Flaveria; species Flaveria sonorensis. The sequence goes on along the minus strand of CM046433.1, from coordinate 72,709,823 downwards.
GGAGGATCGAGCTCAGGAGGTATGAAAGGCTGATCCCAGTCTATCTCGCTAGGAGGATAAGGATGTCGAGGCCAGCTAAATCCCCTATCCGGTACGGGAGAAGTAGGAGGTGACTCAGATCGTGCAGGTCTCTTGCCTAAATTTCTGGACGACGATGCCATGCTGCGAAGTACGTGTTGCGTATGCCAATGAGTATACAGTAAGGAGAGTAAACGATGAGTAACTAACAACTGTGCGGTTATAGTCTAGTGTGTGTATGCAACCTAGTTCCCTATAACCAATGGCTCTGATACCAACTTGTAACAGCCCAGCGTAACCGCATCGTGATATTGTCCGCTTTGGCCGGGACGTACCACCGTCGCCGCACGGTTTTCTCAAAACACGTCACAATGGGGAAGGTATCAAGCCCCTTATAAGGAAGCCTTCGTTCACCTTCCCAACCGATGTGGGATATATCCATCGAATCCACCCCCCTCAGGGAGCCCAACGTCCTCGCTGGCACACCGACCCGGCCCTGGCTCTGATACCATTCTGTAACACCCGGCCTTACATACCACCAATATTGTCCGCTTTGCCTACGAGGAGCTCACGGATTTGTTTTTGGTTGCCCGGGTGAAAACTTCCCAGGGAGGTCACCCATCCCTGGATTGCTGCCACCTGAGCACGCTTAACTGTGGAGTTCTCCTCTCATCCACAGCCAATACGCCCAAAACGCGTTGGTGATATTAGAGACCAGACATTCCTTTTGAACCAGGAATCTCTCCTGTCCACGGCCGATGTAGGATATATGTAGGGTGTCACAACAGAGCATTAAAGTTCAACAACTGATAACTCAAGTACTCAACACCAAGCTGATGGAGACAGTAATATGGAGGAACAGGCAACTGTTGATGCTGTTTCTTAGCAAAACATCATTGATGCTGTCACACATTCATTCAATTAGTCCTCATTGAATAAGTGTGAGACATCAGCTGGTGAAGGTGTTCAAAATCCTTAGCAAAACATCTCAAACTTGGATCTATCCATGCAACTAGATGTGATTCCTAGGCTCAGGATACATAACACTCATCTGGCTAAAAACATCATTAGGGATGTCTCAGAAGGTGTAAGAACAAGAAATCAGACCTATAATAGGAATGTTTGCTTGTACTCATGCTTTCTCTCTCATATGGAACCAAAGAAGGTGGAAGAAACCCTCAAGGACAACAACTGGATAGAAGCAATGCAAGAGGAGTTTCTTCAATTCAAAAGGCAAAAAGTATGGAATTTGTGTCCATTGCCACCTAGCCAAGTCCCCATTGGCACTAAGTGGGTGTTCAGAAACAAAAGAGACGATAGAGGTTTGATCATCAAGAACAAAGAAAGACTTGTTGTTCAAGGATACACACAGGAGGAAGGCATAGATTACACTAATGCCTTTGCACCTGTTGCAAGACTTGAGGCTGTGCAAATCTTCCTTGCTTTTGCAGCATCCAAGAACTTCACAGACTATCAACTTGATGTCAAATGTGATTTTTGTATGGGGATATCGATAGAGAAGTCTATGTGTGCCAGCCACCTGGTTTTGAAGACCCACAGCACCCCAACTATGTGTTCAAACTTGATAAAGCTCTGTATGGGTTGCATCAGGCACCTAGGCTGTGGTATGAGACACTGTCTCAATTTTTTCTCAACAATGGATACCCCAGAGGCACCATAGATAATACATTGTTCATAAGAATGTCTAGGAAGGACATGCAGTTGTACAAGTCTATGTTGATGACATCATATTTGGTTCCTAAAATGACCAAATGTGCAAGGACTTTGAAGGCATCATGAGGAAGAAGTTTGAGATCAGTTCTATGGGAAAGATGGACTTCTTCCTTGGAATTCAAGTGAAACAAATGGTAGAAAGGTTCTTCATCAATCAATCTAAGTATGTCAAGGACATCTTAGAGAGATTTGAGATGAAATATTGTAAGCCAGCCAAGACACTTATACCCAGAAATCACAATCTTTGTCCTGATTTCGAGGGGGAGGATACTGATCAGCATTAATACTGAGCGATTATTGGATCTCTGATGTATCTCACTGCTAGTAGACCTGATATCATGTTTGCAACATGCATCTGTGCAAGATATCAGGCTTCTCTAAAAGTGTCTCACCTAATTTTTGCTAAGAGAATTCTTAGATACCTTAAAGGAGCTCCCAAACTGAGTCTTTGGTATCCTAAGAATAAGGATTTGAATCTCTATGGTTACACTGATAGTGATTATGGTGGCTGTAATATCAACAAGAAATCCACATCCGGAGGATGTCAATTTCTTGGTGGAAGGATTATCTCCTGGTAATGCAAGAAGCAATCATGTGTCTCTACATCAACTGCTGAAGCTGAATACATTACTGGTGCAAGCTGCTATGCTCAACTACTATGGATTCAAAATCAGATGTTGGACTATGGTTTCAACTTCATGGAAACTCCAATCCACATAGACAACAAGAGTGCCATTTCTATCACAGAAAATCCGGTCAAGCACTCCAAGACTAAACATGTTGACATCAGGTATCACTTCATTCGAGATATTCATGAGAAAAATCTAATCAAGCTAGTCAAAGTCAATTCAAATGAATAATATGCTGACTTGTTCACAAAAGCCTTTGATGAACAAAGATTTATATATTTAATCACAACTATTGGGATGATTAACATTGACTAGTCCTTTTCTTTTGAAAACCTTTTAAAATGTGTCTTGTCTATATTGTCTAAATTCAATCTAAGCCCTGTTACAAAAAGGTTTTTCTTCAAAATCTTCTAAGTATGAATTCTTCCAAAGAGAAATTTACCCTCGGAAGAGATCTTTATCTATCTCTTGACGGTAAATTCCTCTGCATAAGTATTGTTTTCTAAAGAGTTTTTAGTCTTAGAAGGATATTTGATCCTAGATCAAATCAAATTCCGAAGCTTATTGACTTCCTTTATCAGAAGAAGATTTTACTCTCGGAAGCAAATTTGTTATTAAGTCATGATTTGTATTCGGAAGTAAAATTGGCTTCAGAAGATAATATTGAGAAACACAAGTGTTCTCTCTCGAAAGAAACTTTACTCTCGGAAGAAAACATTTACTGTGTAACGGAAAGCTTTGGGCCCCACTTGATTCTACTGTAAAGATACTGTCGGAGAACAGTAAATAACCGGAATTTTTAAATCTTTTCACCATATCGTCTACCGCCTACATCCACTTGGACCTCAAAACATCTTTTCACTCATCATTTCACCTTATCCAGTGGATTTTTCACCATATAAAATTACCGGCTATTTCTCTTTCTTACTTTTCTTTACCGTTCATCGAAAACCCCAAAATTCCACAGTTCATCTTCTTCACTCTACCTTCGCTACCTTCCCGCCTTAATCAAATAGTTTTTCTCTAAACAATGGCCTTGAATCCTCAACATAATTAGGTTGCCATCCTTGATTCATCAAAGGATGTTGATTTTGCCCCCATCGTCCAATTTATGTCACAGTCCGCATACTTCACAGCCCTTACTCTAAACCCAACTATCTACTCAAACCATATGGCCGATTTCTGGGCCAATGGTCACTATGAAACCCTAAATGATGAAAGGATTATTCGATCAAGGGTATGCGAACAGGAGATCATTATAAGTGAGACTATCATCAGGGAGCATCTGGAGCTCCATGATGAGGGCGCCCCTACAAAATTCCCCAATTCGGAGTTGGAAGAAACCTATAATCAGATGGGATATGGAAGCGATGTAAGAAAGTCTACGGTTTACAAGTTTAATTTCTCCTACAATTGGAAGTTCTTGCGGCACATTGTCCTGCACTGTATATCAAACAAGTCTGGGGGATGGGATCAAATCCCATATGATTTGGTCTACCTAGTCCATGGGTTGGTGAAGGGCCTACGCTTCAACTAGTCAAGATTTGTGCTAAACAATCTACGAGGTAATCTCATCGGGGATTCATTCTATATGTATCCCCAGTTCATTCAACACATAATCAATTATGAGCTAGACCAAGACAAATTACAATATGAAAGTGTTCTACTGGTCTCTCACATAAGGCCTGGCATCTTCAAAACTCTAAAGAAGGTGTCCACCAACTTCACTGGAAGATTCACTGATCTTCTTCTAGGTATGCTTGAGCCAATGGCTCCTGGTGACATCCCTGCAAGCCCAGCAGGTGATGAACCCACACCAGACACCACCACTACAATGCCAATTATTTCTTCCCACCTAATCAAGATTACCTACAAAATACCCCCCAAACGAACCCTTGATCAATCTACTCTGATTGGTCAAGTCCCCTCTGTTCAAGCTAAACAAGCTAGAGTGGAATTCAGGGCTTCCACTTAGCCAGAGGTTCAACCATCCTCCACCATTGACCTTAATATCAGTGTTGAATCTTCTCAGTCTCAACCTGACAAGCCCACAACTGAAGGCTTAAGCCCTCAAGGTGAGTCTCATCACTCTCCTAAGAGGCCAGAAAAGGACAGCCATATCATTGGCTCAACTACTATTGCAGAAGAACGATTAGGTACTGACCAAGGTCCTGGGTCATTAGATATAACCTCCCTATCCTTTCTTGACCTTTTAACCTAACTTGATCAGGATGTCATGTTCCATCAGGACCATGAAGTTGATCTGCCACACCACTCTCAAGATCAACTGAGCCCTAGGGAACCACTGATGTCTAGCCCACATCAGTTAAGCTTAACTGAGGTGAGTTTAACAGGTATGGAGGTGACTCATGTAGACTCAGCTGCCACTACTGAGAGTGTTTCATTAGCCTCTCAGGACAGTGGCAACATCAGTGAGACCGAGTCTACAACAACCTTGCCAATTGATGCCTCTAAAAGAGACATCAGTACGCAAGGGTATCCAGGGCGCCAAAAAACCACTACTGGTGGTGATGATGAACATACTAGGAATGTTATCTCATCTCCCCATGATTCTTCAAAAGAAGATGAGGGTAGTCCACAAGAGACCTACTTTCTAAAGTCTCAAACCTTGAATCAGAGGTTAAAACTTTAGAGGATAGGTCTGCCACTCGGTAACTTGAGATTGAAAATCTCAAGGCTCAACTAGCTGAGAAACAGATTGTGAAGTCTGTTAGGCATGTACCAATTCAGGTTTCTTTAAGTTCTTCCTCTAGCTCATCTACTTCTCAAGATGATGCTACTAAAAAGGGGGAGAATATATAGAAACAAAGACATGTGAAACCCAGCCTTGACATTCCTCATTCTATCCCACACAACAACACCCTGCAACCATATTTCCTCAACCACTTCCCATTACCATTCAAGTGGACCCAAGGATGCTTATTGACCATAATAGGTTTTAAATCCAGTTTCTGATATGCTCCTCACTTGAACAACCCTCACCTGACTTAGCCATTGCTTACTTTGGAGCTGAAGAGCTTCAAAGGTTAACTGCGTCATCTACTTTTGAGGACGAAGTTGGTCAACCTAAGGACTTTGTTGAACCCAAGATTGACTTCGAAGGGGACACAAGGACTGATGGACCAATAACTGAATCAAGAGGGACATATGATGCAATCCTTGTTACCTCCGAAGCTTTAGAAATCTCTTCTGAAGTTGAAGTACAAGCTGCAGAAGGAATAATTGAATTATCTTCCTTGTCTGATGACTTGCTTATCACAGAGGCCATTCTTGACCTGGCTTCTGAGGTCAACAATGAGGACTTCCTTACAACTCCCATCTCCCATGCACCACAAGTTCAACCTCCCTCTCCCCAACCTGAATCCTCTAAACCTGAGTTTCCAAAGGCTGAATCTTCCTCTGATCCCAAAGGCAAGAGGAAGCTAACTACTGAAGAGCTTCTAGAAGATGGTACTCCATGCCTCGAAACGATCTCCTTCAAATAGAGTCGAGTTAATTTATCCATCTTGTCTGTTTCCTTTATCGCTAGGAAATGAGTAGACTTTGTTAATCTATCCACGATAACCCATATTGTATCACAACCCGTAGAAGTGCGAGGTAACTTAGTAATAAAATCCATTGATATCTGATCCCACTTCCACATAGGGATCTCGGGTTGTTGTAGTAGACCAGATGGTTTCTGATACTCCACTTTCACCTTTGAGCAGGTCAGACACTTGCTCACATAAGTAGCCACATCTGCTTTCATGTTAGGCCACCAATAGTGCGCCTTCAAATCGTGGTACATCTTGTTAGATCCAGGATGTATAGAATACTTGGACTTGTGAGCCTCACTCATCACCAAGTCTCTCAGGTCTCCGTGTAGAGGTACCCACAGTCTATCCATGAAGTAACGAATTCCATTCGCTTTTACTTCCAATTGTTTTTTCATACCCCTTAACGATTCAGACCCAATGTTTTCTGCTTTCAAAGCTTCCGTCTGAGCCTCTCGGATTTGTTCAGGGAATTGCGTACTAATCGTTAGTTGCAGAGCTCGCACTCATCGAGGTTTAGCAGTCTCTTTTCTACTCAACGCATCAGCAACTACATTTGCTTTCCCCGGGTGGTACTTAATAGCACAATCATAGTCGTTTAACAATTCCACCCAGCGTCTTTGCCTCATGTTCAACTCCTTTTGCTCAAATATATGCTGAAGACTCTTGTGATCGATGTAGATGGTGCATTTGGTACCGTACAAGTAATGTCTCCAGATCTTCAAGGCAAACACTACCGCACCCAGTTCCAAGTCATGGGTGGTATAGCTCTTCTCATGAATCTTCAACTGTCTAGAGGCGTAAGCTATCACTTTATCTCGCTACATCAAGACGCATCCAAGTCCTTGAATAGACGCATCGCAGTAGACTACGAAGTCATCACTACCATCCGGTAACGCTAATATTGGTGCGCTACATAATTTATGCTTCAGCAACTGAAAAGCAGTTTCCTGATTCTCACCCTATTTGTATGTTGTTCCCTTGTGAGTCAAGGCTGTGAGAGGTTGTGCAATCTTAGAGAATCCTTCAATGAATCTTCGATAATATCCCGCTAATCCAAGGAATTGTCGTATCTCACTTGGTGTCTTAGGAACAGACCAATTCTTTATCGCTTCAATCTTAGCAGGATCAACATGTATTCCCTTCTCGTTGACAATATGACCTAAGAATTGTACCTCACGTATCCAGAAATCACACTTAGAAAACTTTGCATACAGTTGTTCCTCTCTAAGTAATTCCAAGATCAAACGTAAGTGCTCTCCATGTTCTTCCTCGGTCCTTGAGTATATCAGTATGTCATCAATAAAGACGATAACAAACTGATCAACATAGGGTTTGCACACGCGATTCATGAGGTCCATGAATACTGCTGGTGCATTCGTCAACCCAAATGGCATGACCAAAAATTCATAGTGACCATATCGTGTACGAAAAGCAGTCTTCGAGATGTCCTCTTCTCGAACTCTAAGCTGATGATACCCAGACCTCAGATCAATCTTAGAGTAATAGTTTGATCCTTGCAGTTGATCAAACAAATCATCGATACGTGGTAAGGGATATCTATTCTTGATAGTAACCTTGTTCAGTTCCCTATAGTCAATGCACATTCGAAATGTACCATCCTTCTTCTTCACAAATAGAACTGGTGCTCCCCAGGGCGACGAACTCGGTCGGATGAACCCTTTATCCAACAACTCTTGTAGTTGGGCAGATAATTACTGCAGTTCGTTCGGAGCTAACCAGTACGGTGCTCTCGCAATTGGAGCGGCTCCTGGAGTCAACTCAATCTGGAATTCAACTTGACGATGAGGCGGTAATCCAGGCAGGTCTTCCGGAAACACCTCGGGAAACTCACGAACTATGGGGATATCCTCTATCTTCTTTTTCTCGACCTGTTTATCTGTGACAAGTGCTAATATGGCTAGTCGACCCTTTAGTAACAACTTCTGTGCCTTCATAAACAAGATGATGCCTATCACCGCACCACTCCTATCACCTCTGACCGTAAGGACTTCTTCACCAATGGGAATCCGTATGATCTTATCGTGGCATATGACTTCCGCTTGCTTATCGGAAAGCCAATCCATGCCTACTACCACATCGAAACTTCCTAGTGTAACAGGCATGAGATCTATGGTGAATGTATGACCAGCAAGCTCTATCTTGCAGTCTCTAAGAATATGCGTTACGTGAATCTGTGTGTCATTAGCTAACTCCACGGTGTATTTAGATTCTAAGGTTGAGGGCATATCACTTAAAAGACTACAGAACCTAGTGGACACGAAACTTCTATCGGCTCCGGTATCGAATAATACAGTAGCAAAACGACCATTAACCGGAAATTTACCAGTTACTGTTGTAGGATCGTTTAGAGCCTCACCTGAGCCAATGACGAAGGCTCTTCCTTTGGCTCCATTGTTGTTTCCACCATTGTTGTTGCCATTACCATTGTTGTTGTTATTGTTGTTGCCATTGTTATTGTTGTTGTTGTTCCTATTGTTGTTGTTGCCATTACCATTCCTCTTAAGCTGGGGACAGTTGCGTCTGTAATGGCCTTCTTTTCCGCACTCAAAACAACCTTTCGGAGTTTCTTGTGATTGTTGAGGCTTCTTCATCAGTTCACCCCGACAGTCTTTGGCTACATGACCAATCTTCCCACAACGTTGGCACTTGAAGTTATCACATCGACCCACATGGTGGTAGTTACACCGGTTGCACTACAGCTGTCTTCCGCCATACCCATCGGGTCCTTGATTTGAGGGAGTCGCCTGGTTGAAGCTTCGGTTGTTATCGAACTTCCGTTGTTGTTGCTGACTTTGCTGCTGTTGTTGAGGTTGAGATTGGCTGCTGGATGACGATCCCTTGTTGCTTGAACCATCCCACTTGCGTTTCTGGTCGGGCACGCTTGCCACCGCACCCCGCTTAGGTAATCGACCTTGTTCGACTGCTTGATCAGTCAGCCTGTGGGCCGTTCGGATAGCTTGTTGTATAGTAGTGGGGTTAGAGGCAGTTACCATACTTTTAATTTCGGGCACCAATCCCATATATAATGCTCAACCCTCTTGTGCATTTCATTCACCATCCCTGGGCATAAAGTGGCTAACTCATGAGTACGGGTCGTGTAGGCTTCAATTTCCGAGCCTTGCATTTTGAGTTGCCAGAACTCAATCTCCAGTTTCTGCACTTCATTTCGGGGGCAGTATTCTTCGGTCATAATCCCCTTAAACTCATCCCAAGGTAGTTCATTGGCCATGGCTTGACCTAGCATTTGCACCTGGGCATTCCACCAGGAAAGTGTTGTGCCTTCCAATGTCCCGGTGGCATACTTCACCTGATCAGCAGGCGGGCAGTTGCATTTCGCGAAGACAGACTCTGTCTTCTCAAACCACCTTACAAGCCCTACAGCTCCTTCCATCCTGCTGTAGGTATGGGGTTTACAGTCCATGAAGGACTTGTAGGTACATGGTGGTGGTCCTGTTTTGACAATCCCAAACATTAGTCAGATATCCTAGGCAATTAACTAGGATAATTAGTTTAACCTCTTGTTATCATTTAGCTGCTGGTTGTCCCTGTTGGGCAGCAGCCTGAACATGTTCGTTAATTAATGCCGCTAATTCCGCAGGCTTCATGTTTATGGCTTCGGCCCCACGACCTCCGGCACCACGTCCACGACAACGCCCACGTCCTCTTCTACGTGCGTCCATATTTCACTTTACAATTCACAATTACAATAATGAGTAACATCCAACACATTAATCTTATCAAGGTACAGTAAACAATAAGAAATAATGTATTCACCACAACCACAACATTTATAACAGAAATAATAATCAAAGATAAATAAATTGTAATTGAGTCACTAAATATTCCATCAATGTCAAAATTTAAGTTTGTCAGTTGGGTGGGAAACAACCCTTCCCACATAGGTTTCAAAGAAAAGAAACACTACATAGTCTAAGTCATTTAAAAGTAGGATCAGTCCTGTACGTCAGATCCGTCACTGTCCTCATCCATCTCTGCTGGTTCTTCTTCGGGGGCTTCCTCGGGTTTCTCTTCTGGGTCTTCCTCATCAGGGTCCACCAAAGGTGCAGCGGCTTCAACAACCTGAAGTGCTGCTAGTTGTGCCTCTAAATCAACAAACCTATCATCGATCATAACGTTATGGTGATCCTGTGCGTCCATGCGCCCACTAAGTGCTACCACGTTGCCTGCCAGCGTATGATGTCCACCAATGGCCATCGAAAGTCACTCCTGAAGTGTCTCTACCTGGAAATGCAGCAGACGCATCTCAGATCGTAATGCAGAGTTCTCATCAGTGAGTCCTCTAATCCGCTGTCGCTCTGTGTCCAGTGTGGCTACTAGGGCTGCAAATGCCTGCTCCAGAGGGATGCTCAAGGTATGAAGTGTAGGCAAAGTAGAGGCGGTCGATGACCTAGTCCTAGGTCATGTAGGTGCTACTGGTGGTACGCGCTCTCTATATGCCATACGGTTTATGTAGGTGGGGTAGAAATCCCAGTTCCACGGAGGATCGAGCTCAGGAGGTATGAATGGCTGATCCCAGTCTATCTCGCCAGGAGGATAAGGATGTCGAGGCCAGTTAAATCCCCTATCAGGTACGGGAGAAGTAGGAGGTGACTCAGATCGTGCAGGTTTCTTGCCTAAATTCCTGGACGACGATGCCATGCTGCGAAGTAACGTGTTGCGTATGCCAATGAGTATACAGTAAGGAGAGTAAGCGATGAGTAACTAACAACTGTGTGGTTATAGTCTAGTGTGTATGCAACCTAGTTCCCTATAACCAATGGCTCTGATACCAATCTGTCACACCCTCAAAATCCGCATGCGGGGTTTTACCGTGAGGAGCGTGACATACCCGGATCTCAGTCATTAGTTACCAAGAACGACTCTATATGATTAATAAACAAAACCAGAGTTAACGTTTAAAATACTGCGGAAGCGTTTTTAAAACCAGAAAACCCAAAACAAGTAGTATGTAAAGAGAATGCGCAAAACATACGCGCCCCAATCACAATTGTTTAATATGAAAATAATCCCAAATTTGTAAACAAGGCAAATGTAGACAACTCAACAATGTTGACGTGCGTGCTCCTAGGCAACTGGCAACCTTAACCTGAGAATAGCATACTAAACAAGTCAACACATGGTTGGTGAGTTCAAGAGTTTGCGTTAATAGGTAAACCGATAAACAGTTTTCAAATCATAAATAGTGTATTGCAATAGATAGCTAGTCTATTAACATAAAAATATTAATCATAGTGTTTTGGCGATCGAAGCTGACTGTGTTACGTTTGTTGCCTCCCGTCACGACTTACCAGTTCGTGACGAATATATGTTAGGACAAAATTGCACCCGTATGACCTCGAGTCACACAGGTGGGGCTCGTCAGACCCAGTAGTACTACCCAAAATTTCCCCGCTAGTCAATATTAACAATCCGAAAGTGTGAGGACTTTCCATGGTAAACAACACTATATCAATATTATACACACTCATATATAAAAGCGTTTGTGAACAGTATGCTATCTCCCCTAAAAGAGATTATGTAAAATGAGTGGGGCAAGAACTCACCTGATGCGCGCAAGAATTAACTTAGAGCTTAACTTGAAAGAAAGAGGGGAAAGACAACCTTCAAAGGTCACCTAGAACACAAGAGTACATAAGTACGTGTACACAGAATCAACATGAAACCCTAAGTGCTCTACAACCCAAGGGACTCAAGGTTTTAGAAAGACAAGACACATTTGACCCAGTTGACCCGTTTGACACGTTGGTGACATTATAGGTGATAATTTGTTAATACTAACACAACAACATATCATACATGATCAACATACAACTTGATTACATATAGCACTTCAATAACCACATGTACTACCTAGATCATCATACAACTAGATATCATACAAGTCATGCAAATCTCAACTATTATCTTGCTCATAACGTCTAAAATGTTCATTCTTAATCAATCATCAATCCACAAAAGTCCTAGCTCACCTATATGACTCATACCATGATTTTTCCACAAACAGGCCAAAACAAGTAACAAACCAAATCAACATTCATACAACCTAAATAACACATTTAGTCACCTTAGAAATCATCCATGAACACACTAGCATGGTCCTAATATCCTAAACATGCTCAATTTATCCAATTCACGGATTTGCACAAATAAAGTTTCCCTTTTGGGAAAGTTCATCCCAAATTCATCAAACTCACACTACATTCATGAATTCATCAATTATATACCAATTCAAGTCCATGACAACATCTAAACATGATCAACAACACCTAATCATCATGATTCATCAACATTCAACACCACAAGTTACTATTTTTAGCAATGTATGAACTATAAGACATCATCTCGATTTTAAATTGTTCATATCATCAACCTAGCATCTAATCATCATCACAAACACATCCATAACATTCATACATCATCAAATCATCAATTCATGCAAAATAAAGTTACTATTCTTAGTAACCTATGAACCATGAACCAAAATCGAAGCTTTCTTGCATAATCGACGTTAACTAACATCTATACAATCCAACTAACATAATAGCATCAACAAACAACCAATAACTAACATCAATTCAAATTTTTGAATTAGGGTTTCGGCCCTAATGTAAATTCCATAAGAACTTGTAAAATCCAACCTTTATTGCATACTTGACGTTAATTAACATGTAATCTACCCAACAAACACATTAACAACAACAAACAAGCATCAATCGACCATCAATTGCAGATTTTGCATGGAACATTCGGCCAACATGAAGAATCATCAAAAACATATAAAAATCTAACCTTTAAATGTGTAATAGTTTGTAATTGAAGGTTCTAACTTGTTGTATGCCTTGAAATCGATCCAAATTCGAATGTGAATGCTTGTTCTTGGCTGAATTCGTGATGGTGAGGGTGAGGGAGTGCAGGTCACGGCCGAATGGGGGCTATTAGGGTTGGGTTTTGTGTTTTAAAAAATATAATTTTTGCATAATACCCTTTAAACCCTTGCATTTTGTATTTTATAAAAATTAAACTCTTTGAATAGTTTTTAAATAATTTTTAACTACTAAACACAATTATTATTAGTCAAAAATAATAATCATGCATAATTTCCATTTGCCACAAAACGCACGAAATAAATATACACGTTTCCACGTTACGCGATAAAATTCACAATAAGCATTTAAATCACATAATCACATAAGCACAACTTGATAATCACGTAACCAGTTAAATTATAATTAGTTTATCATTATTAATTATTATTAAGTCACCAACGTTCAACGACAACTAGTGTGTGCTCCCGACACGTGTATGCAAGACTTAACGGAACTAACGGAGTTTGGTAACGGAAAATTACCTGATGTCACAATATTCAAGACGAAGATATTGTTTATCAACCTGAAGGAGGAAGCACTGCTGATGAACCAGTTGGACATATGTCTAACTTAGATGAAGTTATCTCTGAAGATGCTATTCCATAGCTAAGAATTCATAGAAACCATCCAACGGAAGCAATTATTGGTCTTTTATCACTAGGCATCAGAACTCGAAGTCAATCAGGAATGATAAACACATGTTTATATTCATGTTTTCTATCTCAAATAGTGCCGAAAAATGTTAAAATGGCATTAAAAGAAAACAGTTGGGAAGAGGCCATGCAGGACAAACTGATACAATTCAAAAAGCTGAATGTTTGGCATCTGTGTGAATTACCAAAGGGTAAATTGCCAATCAGTATGAAATGGATTTTTAAGAACAAGATGGATGAAAAGGATGTGATTATTCACAACAAGGCCAGACTTCTTGTTCAAGGATTCTATCAAATTGAAGGGCTTGATTATGAAGAAGTATACGCTCCTGTTGCAAGACTAGAAGCTATATGAATTTTTCTGGCATATGCTTCATACAAGAACTTCACAATATATCAAATGGATGTCAAAACCACAATCTTGTATGGAGAAATGAAAGAAGAAACCTATGTCTTCCAACCACTAGGTTTTGAAGATCCAGATCATCCTAACTATGTTTACAAGTTAGACAAAGCACTTTATGATTTACCCCAAGCACCTCGAGCTTGGTATGCCACTCTCAGTAAACATTTGCTTGCAAATGGTTAAACACGAGGTGCAATTGATCAAAATTTATTCATACAGAAGACTGGTGATGATCTTATTATAGTTCAAGTTTATGTCGATGATATTATCTTTGGATCTACTAATGATAATTTGTGCAAGGAATTCGAAGCAGTCATGAAGAAGAAATTTGAGATGAGTGTTCTTGGAGAAATGATGTTTTTCTAGGGTATTCAAGTTAAACAAGATGAGAAGGGAATACTGATACATCAAGAAAAGTATATTCATAGTATCCTTGAAAAATACAAATTCTAAGACTCCAAGACAGCTCCTACTCCAATGTCTTCTCATCCTACTTTGACTCCAGATCTCACGAGAGAAGATGTTGATCAACATATGTATCAATAAATGATCGGCTCTCTAATGTATCTCACTGCAAGTAGACCAGACATTATGTTTCCTATTTGTCAGTGTACATGATATCAAAGTAATCCAAAGGAATCTCACATGAAAGTTGTCAAGAGGATTTTTAAGTATCTTAAGGGTCAACCAACACTCGGCCTTTGGTATCCTAAAAATTCTAATTTCAACTTATTTGCTTACATTGACAATGATTATGCAAGATGTAACTTGGATAGGAAATCTACTACGGACGGTTGTCAATTTCTTGGTAATAGGTTGATTTCATGGCAGTTCAAGAAACAGCAGACAGTATCCACTTCAACTGCAAAAGCTAAATATGTGGCTGCATCAAGTTGTTGTTCATAAATAGTTTGGATTCAACAACAACTCCTTGATTATGGTCTAAATATTTATGATACTAAAATTTTTTGTGATAATACTGTAGTTTTAAACATTGTGAAGAATCCGATTCAGCATTCAAAGACAAAACACATTGACATCCGTATGCATTTTATTCGTGACTGTTTTGAACGCAAACTCATCCATTTGGAATCAATTTCCACATATGACAATATTGCTGATTTGTTTACTAAGGCATTTGATCAATCCAGATTTGATTTTTTAGTTAAATCTCTGGGCATGATTAACTTTGGTTAACTTTTATTCTTACACCCTTTATAAAATATTTTTTATTTTTGATTAAAATTATTATTTTCTGTTTAGATAATCATAATTTTAGGGGGAGAAATTTTGAAATTACTTGAAAAGATTTTGTTCTTAGGGGGAGTAAATAGTTTGAAGAAAAGTACAAAAAAAATTTTGATTTAAAAAAAATTAAGAAAATTAAATTTTCAAGAGTTTACAGGAAATGATAGTATATTTCTTGATTTTGAACCGTTGCATCCTAAAGCTTATAAGAAACTGACTTGGATTATGTTTGATATGATGATAGGGTGAACATTCAAGAATGAAAAGTACTATGTTCTGTGATGCACTGAAAGTAACTATCTATGACTGAAGTGGGTAACTAATCAAGGTTTTGTGGTAACTCTGATTCCATGTTAAAACAGACTGAGAGTTATAGTCTGGTCATACTCAAGCCAGTTACTTTCTGATTCAGTTTCTTTCTGATTCTATGGTAACTCTGATTCCATGCTAAAATTACTTTCTGATTCCATGCTAAAATAGACTGAGAGTTATATCCTAAAACTTGTTAATATTCTATGTTCAGAAATATTTTCTCAGACTAGTTATGCTTATAATAGATATTATATTAGAAAACTCGTTCTGAAAAGGCTGATCAGAAGTGAAAGGTTTAAGTCAAATTGCGGTGACTTGAAATCTCAAAAGTGTCTTGAAGTTGGATAAGGTTCTACAGGATTTTTGATTATGGGACACATTGAAGACATATAATTTAATCAAAACATAATAAATTCATAGCTTATGTGTCTAAGTAAACTTGAAGTCTAAGTTTAAATTGGACACATTATATTGACAATCAATATAACCAGTTCCATTTATAATAAAGCTGGATGATGGTTATGATCGATTTCTAAGAAATATGATCTTGTAATTGAAAATTATCAAAAATAGTTAAGTAAATAATTAGTCAATGTTGTTTGTTTACATATGTTTTTCTACGTGTTTCAATGTTACATCTTTTACAAAATTAAGGGTGTTAGAATAATTGTAACTATTTAGTTAAACATAATCTTTTTCATAACAAATCAAAGGCTATTTAAGTTATTCAAAATTGAAAATTAAAAAGTTGAAAATTTAAAATCAAACGAACTTGTCGCATGTGAAAAGTTCAATCCATGCGAAAAGTTTAAGAGGATGTGAAAAGTCTCAGATGCGAGAACTCCGACTTCTCGCGCGAGAAGTCAGAGTACTATAAAAGCAACAGTTGTGCGAAAAGTAACACTATTCACACGAAAACTTCTGAAATTTCACTCTAAAAAATTCTAAGTGTAGAAACCGTTTAAACCATGATTATTGAGTCCACTAACATCGCATTGAGATATCTTAGTGATTTATAAGGTATATTGATGATTTTGTTTAGATTTAAGTGTACTTGATACTTGATCGAGACTTAAAATGACAAATACATGATAAATTGAACAAATTAATCTTGTTAAACCTTTAAAATGACTAAAGCGACACTTAATAAACAAGTTTTAATGGTTGAAACACTCTAAAATTGAACAATTGAAAATTTGAAATCACACAAAAAGTCTCCTGAAAGATGAACAGAAGCGAGAACTTTCAAATTCGCGCAGAACTATTCGCATGAAATTGGACTTGTCGCGTGAGAAGTTGACTTTTAGTCAAAGTCAGTTTCAAGCGAAAACTTATCTTGTCGCGCGAAAATTTATTTCTGAAACTCAAAGCTTTCGCGCGAGAAGCTGATGTTTTCGGGCTAGAAGTTTCAATTTTCAAAATTTTTCTAAGTGTTAATTTATGTTTTAATTTGAATTTTGTTTCATGTTTTAAGTATCTTTGCACTTATCAATTTTGTTTCAAGTTTCAGATGGCTCGACCATTGCTTTTTAATAAAAATCATAATGCTGTAGCATATCTGGGAGACGTACCGAATGACAAAGCTTTATTTCAATCACTGATTGACGGTCTGAAGTCATCACATATTCATTTTCCCATCTCGGCTAATCCCTTTATTTTCACTGACGTTATCATCCAGTTCTAGCAGTAAGCTGTTAACGAGATTGATGAGGCTGGAGAACCATGTATTTCGGCTACAGTGAAAGAGAAGAGGGTAGTGATCACAGCTGAAGTGATCAACAGTGTGTTGTTACTTGAAGACCAGCCCAACGCACCAGTAAAGATAGATGACGATGCAGTAAGAGATTGCCTCAAAAGGATAGGATATGATCATAGATATCCATCTCTTGTGAAGAAGTATCTTCCACCATTTTGGAAGTACTTATTCCATGTTGTAATCCATTGCCTAAGTAATCTGAAGGCAGGAATGGATAGTCTTAATGTGGTTTTCGAATCCCTGTTGATTTCTCTTGTTGATGAACTTCCATTCAGCATATCCAAGGCTATTTTTGGGGAACTACAGAAGAATGTTATAGCCATAGTAGGAAAGAAGTTTGTGATGTACCCACGGTTTATTCAGCTTATAGTGAATGCTGCTCATCCAGAGTTAGCTGTATTCAACTCATCCACCTATGCTGTAATGGTGTTGAAGAAGGATATTTTCACTTATCTTTTAGGGGCCAGAGGGATTGCCTGGAACGGTGTTAATTTTGCTAAGCTTGAAAGGTTTGTTGAAGGATTTCAAGCTGATGCACTGCCACAAGAGACTACTACTCCTCACATTCATAGAGATGATACTGCTAGACATCTACATAGGTTGCACAAGAAGCACCTAAAAGTTCTCAAGGTGAATGAAGATCTGATATAGTTGCTGAAATAGACTCTTGGTTCACTGACAATGACAGTGAAATAGATAGTGACCAAGTAGGGAATGTGCCTTGTGTTTTACAAGAACTTCCCAGAGTACATGAAACTCTAGCAAAACATACTGCTGAGGAGCGTGACACTGATTTTATTCCCAAAGAAACACCTGTCACTATGGGAAGGAGGAAAAGAATGGCAAGGAGAGCTGGTGAAAGTCCTCATGGTAGGGGTAGAGGACGTGGTGTGTTGAGGAAACGTCGGACCCCCGTGACCACTAAGCCAATTGAGGAGGAGGTTCCAGTTACTAAGACTCCAGTCACAGTAAGTGAGCCAACACCAACAGAGACACCAATGATAGTCACAGAACTAACTACTGTAATATCATCTTACATGCCCTCTTCTACTGCTGATATTTTGAGGACTACTCCAAGAAAACAGGTGAATGAGGAGACCATCAGTATGGAAGACTTCACCAACACTCCTCCTGAGTTTAGACAGGGTGCTAGTGCTTCAACTAGTTCACCAATGCGTATCACACTTGATGAAAGGGTATGTGATTTGGAGAGAGAAATGTTGGAGAAGACCCAAATGATAGATGATCTGCAGAGGCAGTTGTTTACGAGAGATGAAAGAATCAGGAATCTTGAACATTAGCAAACGTTTATATTTAGCTAAGTTTAGATCCTAGAGCAGAATCTGTGGGAGTTCACTTCTAGTGGGTCATTTCAGTTTTCACAACAAAGGACCATAGAAGTTGGAGAAAGTAGTGGACATAAACATGTTGATCCTGAACCTGCTAAAGATCCTATTGCAGCTACAGAGCATCCTGTTGATCCTACTATTTAAGAAGGGACAACAAAGACTGCTGATATTGGTCAAGAGTCACCTTCCACAGATATCCCTATGACTACTGAGGACCAACCTGTAGTTTATACTAGAGAGGTGTTTGTGGAGCCTAAGCATATGATTCCTATTCCTAACCCAGTTGAAGATGAAGATGATTTGAATTTGGTTGATTTTGATTCCAGTGATGATGAGATTGAAGATGATGATGAGAATAATGATGATGATGATGGTGATGAGGGAGATAATGATAAGAAGGGTGATGGGGGTGATGATGATGATCAAGGTGGTGATATTGGTTCTGCAGCTGGTGCTTCTGGTCATCGAGAGCTAAAAATGTCTCCGGACCAAGTCTCGATGATACCATTGAGTATGCACCATTAGATCCAACTGTAGAAGAAGCGTATGAGAGAGAATTCTACACATTCCAGCAAAGTCTGATTGTTGAGGAGTCTGAAGAAGATCTTAGTGATTTTGATGATCTGGTTGAAGGGATAGACTACATAGATATATTTAGAAATAGTCTTAAAGACTTGTTTTCAGATACTTTGATTGAAAAAGGAGAGATCATAATAGAGTCGAGCACACAGCAAACGACTGACGAGACAGCCGATGTTACGGGTCAAAGTGTTGTGCGTCAGGTCGTAAACTTAACAGTTAATGCTCCTCCTCCACTAGCTTATATTCACACGTTAAGGCATTCCAAACCTTTCACAAGGTACGAAAACTCAGAACCTATCATTAGCTGGGCATACGTTGAAGAGAAGAAGATGTACATAGTGAAGAGAACGAGTGGTGCTATAGAATATTTCCAAGTCGAACATGACTTTCATACACTCAGAGCATCGGATTTATATGCCATGGGTCGTGTTTCGTTTATTAACCCAAGCAACTACAGTAAAGTAAACTGGATAAGAAACATGATTTGGAGACAGAGCAAAACCAACTTCAAAGACTTTAAAACTGCTAAATCTAAAGTCATTGAAGATGAGACCCGGATTGACCCAAACATGAACAAGATAATGAAGATAAGGGTTTATAGACATCCGAGGTATGTTAAGAAGATCCCTATTCATGCTCCCGTGCCAATTAATAGCTTGTCAAAGCTTAAGGGGTGGAGTTGTGAAAAGGAGACAGGACATACGTTGATAAATTGTGAAGATAAGAAATACCATGTCATCGACCCTGTGGATTTGCTCAAATTTGGAAAGGAAGATTTGATGAAGTTGCAGGCTTATCCAATTGCAGCTGATGAATCTATACATTTCATAGCAGCACAGTTCGGTTGGATGATCACGAAGGCCCTGAACAACAAGATGTACACTTATGGGGGCAGTGATCAAGTTAATGATGTGGACTTCTAGCAGCATTGATTTACCAAGCCTAGGGGGAGATTGTAGGGGTTGAACCTAGAGGCTCGGAAAATCAAATCAAGATAAGAAGATCAAGCTTTTGCGAGAAGTTAAAATTGCATCGCGAAAACTGGTTCTCTTTCGAGAACTAGTGACTCGTGCGAGAACTCTAGTTTTGTATAAATAGGAGTTTTGTAATGTAATAGAAGAGCTTTTGTGTTCCTGATTTTAGTCTTACTTGTAAACATTGAAAATCAGAGAGCAATCGAATTGAAAAGTTTATTTACTCTTGTGTTCTTCATTTTCTATTCTATCTTATATTCCGTGATGATTACATTCCGCATTCTCATCACGAGATCGATCTTGGTTGTATTGTGGTGATACTTACAATTCCCACACCTTCATCCCCTATCTCTAAACAACCACCACTACCACCTATCCTAAAACTCAAAACACAACCCCAAACCCAATCACTACCCAAACCATCTTCTGAACTATCTAAGCCACTGTCCTTAGAAGAATTCAAGGAACTAAAGAAAAACCTCATCAACTACACAACCCTGAGCGACATCTCTTATGAAGATGAGTCAATAAAATTGAAATATATTGATGGCTCTTCCTG
Source organism: Flaveria sonorensis (assembly GCA_025506505.1). Classification (NCBI taxonomy): domain Eukaryota; kingdom Viridiplantae; phylum Streptophyta; class Magnoliopsida; order Asterales; family Asteraceae; genus Flaveria; species Flaveria sonorensis. Next base: position 72,689,138 of record CM046433.1, on the reverse strand, counting down.
TTCCCTCATAAGAGATGAATTCCTTGATCTACCAAGGGGAACACTAGACTAAGCTCTCTAACTTCTACCAACCAATTTTGATATAATCAAAAAAGAAGAAAAGAAGTTAAGAAGGAGACTAGTGACTCTGTTGGATACAAGAAAAGGGGACAAACTGCTAACTAATTCCCTAATCCTAGAAGCCAAATTGTCTAGTGGAGGTTCGATGAAGCTATGCATACCTTTATTGTGCAAAGGGGTAATGGTCAAGTGAACAGACTTGATACATCAGCTCTGCTAGACTTTAGCAGATTTGACATTGCTGAGTTAGCAGAGAGACCATTCTCCAATCCCTCCAACTCTCAGATAGTTGCTCACATCAGGAATCATCTTAGCAGTCTTCATGTTGAAGAGCTTACAAAGAAAGCCAAGACTAAAGAAGAGTTGAAAAAGAGAGCAAAGGAAGAAGAAGAAGATGCAACCAGAAAAGGAAGTACATTCCTGGAAATGGTTGAAGGTCCAACTTCGGAACCTATAGTTAGATGAGAATATGACTACAATTTCCATCAACTAACTCTCTTCAAAGGGTCATAACAAAGGGTACATGTCATCCAGAGCAACAGATTAGATTTATTATCAACGGAGGACTTGTACAAACTCCTCACAACTATATCAGGGATTAACAAAGAGATAGACAAATATCTGCTTTCCCTAGTGTTGAAAACCTTAAGGAGTAGAAAGAAGTGAAGTTTTGGTAGCATCAGCCTAGGGGGAGTTTGTTGGATCATATGAGGCTGGTGCAACCAAAACAACACTTGAAAGATTTTGATGTACAATTGAAGTGGTCTTCTGAAGACAAAGCTGCTCTTTCGAAGACAAGTCAAAGATCTTCCAAGCACAAAATATGAAGAACTTCCAAAGTGACAACTCAGTCTTTCGAGACTAAGTAGTTCTCCTTCCGAAGTGTACAACTTAGAAGATTCTAAAGACAAAGTCTTTCAAAGAATAAAGTCCTGGAGACTTGCAAAAGACTCAAAATAAGTTGATTCTTCCGAAGTATAAATGGCCTCGGAAGAACTTATTCTTCCGAAGCCATTTAGCTTCAGAAGAACCAACTATGAACCAGTGAACATAAGTATGGTCTGTCTGATAGTCCGCTGCAAACTCTGACATACTGCATAGCGCTTTACCACGCCTATGTAGTTGACCATATTTTAATCCACTGTTCATCTATTATCAGTGTCATATCCCGGCAGAAGCGTGAGATGCTTGGGTGTGACTTTTGGCTCACAACACATTGATTACAAAATACACTTTCAAAACAGTTAAATAACTAAACTTTTATTAGATATATATATTTTGGGTTACATCATACATACAAAATTTGTCTCACATGAGACTATTACATAAGTTCTTATCACCCAACGTCAAAAGATTTAACATATTCATTACGTAACATTTCCCAGCTAATAATGGACGTGAACGTCCACAAAGAGACTGAAATCCATCAACTCTACCGTCAACCAAACGCACAACCGCCCTATGTACTCATGCCATTCATTGAACAAGTTGAACGTGTAAACGAAATTATAAAACATTCTGATTTTCTGAAAAAGCATACTCAAAATAGTCAACATAAAGTTGGTGAGAACATAGGTTTAATAACTTAACAAAATTTTCTTACTGATGCAACATAAACAAGACCACAACCAAACCTACTTATATACCAAGTGATTCATAACTGTCACACATATAAATCACAGAATCAAATAATATAACATCACGACTCTTATTCGACAGTCTTAACTGGGTCCAGTCGGTGCAGGAAACATGTTCCTAAGTAGCGTTACCTATATTATCTAACGTTTCCTTATGTGAATTAATGGTTGTGACTTATGGCAATCAATGACAGTAACTTATCAAAATCCTTATTCATGTTAGCATCAACAGTAAAATACACAATATGTTTTTTCCTCAAAACTTATAAATAAAAAGGAGCTATGTTACTCACCTTAGTTTCAGCAAACTAATCAAATATTTCCTATAAAACAATTATTTATTAGAACAATTTCTTGTTCTAATAATCATTATTTTTTTTTAGAAATATCCTTAATTAGACTTAAATTTTGAAAATAGTAGTTAAAAGTCTCCAAAATTTATAAAATTTTACAAACAATAGTATCTTCATACCAAGATTATCATATAAAATTTTTAGTTCATATATCCTTACCAGTAGTTTTCAGAAACTTTTACAATATTTCGAATTAATAGCAGAAATAGCTATTCATCTCTAAAAATTCTGAAAATCACATAGAATGTTCTACATAATATCTAACATTTTATGTAAAATTTTGATGATTTTATCTACTGTTTTACTATTATTTTTATTTTTCTTCTTATTAATTGTTCTAAAATAAAAAACTTTATCATACTAATGAATTAATTCACAAATTTTATTCTATAACTTCAGTATATTATTGAGATTATTATATAAATTTTCCAGATTTTTATTAAGTCCTAATTTCCTATTTGATATTTTTCTTTTATTTTAATATTTCAATTATATAAATCAATATATCTCATATAGGTACTTTATATTTTCCAGTTAATTATTAATTTTTATATATATTCTTAACTATTTTCTAAATATTTTATTCCCACTGAATAGGTTGTCAAAACTCGATCAAAAACAAGTTATTATATCCGTCTTAGCTATCTTTATTGTGTAAGGGTAAGTAAGGTCGTCTCCATAGGGAATATGTGAAAAGTGTTTAACAATATGACTCAATTAACTTAAAGACACGAACTTTAATATTAAAAATTAGAACTTGAGATGAAATTAAGAACACAATTGCAAAAACAACAAACTTTGAAACGAATTTGATTAAATATTAAGAAACAATCACTTCCGGGTTTCCAATTCCTCAAGATCCACAATTGATACTTTTAAATTAGGGTTTGTAAGAAACAATACTTCAAGATCTTAGCTTTTGATAAAAGTGGTAACAAAAGAACAAACTTTTAAGACTCGTTCATTCACAAAGTTACCAATTGACCTATATCACGTTGTCTACTTTTCTTAATAAGCTCACGATGCAAGGAAACCGAAAACTGATAATCAAGCACACAACTTTATTTATAAGTAAACCTTTTAACTAAATCAAAACATAAAATTTCATTTACTAATCCATTGTTCAATACAAAAAACCCTAATCAAACATACCAATTGTTTCACTTAACAACAATTGTACTCCCGAAAGCAGTCAAGAAGAACTTAGCCTCGCATGGTCTTTATTGAAACTTCAATGTTGATTATATGATGATTTGGATGGAGTTGGGAAGCTTGAAAGCACCCAAAATCACCTTGAACTTGGTAGATTTCCGCTGGAAAAAGTTGTCCTTCGAGTTGGGGTTGGATAGGTTTAAGTAGACATCAAAATCCATAAAATCCGGGTGTTTGTTGAAGACCGACGTATGATATGCCAACTTTCTGTAATTTTTATCAAATACGCCCACTGATACGCCGCCCATATGCCGACCGATGTATTATACGCCCATATCCGGCGTATCATATGCCGGTATGCCTAATTTTGTGCATTTTTTTGTAACTTTTGATGTTTACATCTTTAGTCCTTGTAGTTTCGTGTTTGGCTCTATATTCTCCAAAATAAGTTTCCTTTAGCTCCAATTACCTATAAATCAAAACACAAATAACTTGAAACTATTCCGCCACAATCATGATGTAAAATCAAGCATTTAGATTAATTAAACCTTGAATTATTAGCACTTGATCACATCCCCACACTTAACCTTTTGTTTGTCCTCAAACAAACTTACTTGCACAATTCACCTTACTTAATCAAACATGATAAGTTATCACAACTTTGTATAAGTTGAGGTCCCAAGGCATACTTATTTTTAAACTTTCATCAAGTAAGATTCACAACCCAACATGTAATACCACTTATGTTTTAAACTTAGAATCTTTAGTTGGCATAGCTTTACCTTTTGCTTCAAACATTCATGCATTCACATTCCTCATAATGAAAACTCCTCTCAATTTGTTTTATGGAATAGTGATTATATACTAGTATATCTAGAATTCTCAATTAACACAATATAACACATAAATCAAGAGTTCTTTCTCTCTTTTTTTATATATATCTATATAACCAAATTCAAACCACATGTACTGTTATTGCACTAATACTTAAAAGACACTTCTAAACAAGTCATGGATTGGACTTCATCACCCTATGTTTCATAAAAAGGCTAAGGCTTTGTAGGCTTATTGTGTTGGGTTATTCAAATGATAAGTTGGGGCTCAACATGGTGTCTAAAGGAAATTCATCAAGGTAAGGGATTAAAAAGAAAAGGTTTAAGCAAATGGTTCATTTCTAATGCCTCTATCACATTTATGCACATATTGGTTCATGATCTTGACACGCATCAATTACACGAGTTCTAACTTAAATGCACATCATGGTTTCCCTCATTATGAAAAAAATATAAAGCAAATAAACATATGCTATAAATTGCTTAATTAGGCTCAAATGCTCATGGAAACGGAGGGAAAGGGTTAATAATATGAAGCACATATGTCATCTACAACTGGCTCGTTATGCCACCTAAGAAATCTACCTAAATTTTTATAAAAACTCATGTTGGGATGCTTTTCTTACTATAATTTCAAAACAAGCATGCCAAGGGATCTATACATGTACAAACAAGTGATAATTAACCATGTATGAAAAATGAAAAAAAAAATTTAGGTCTCATGCATAGTTAAGCTTATTAGAAGATTTATTTTTCAAAAAGGTTCAATTTTTTCAATTCTTCCCTCATCATCACACTTGAGATACATTGTCCTCAATGTATGGCAGTCATAATTGGTATTTTCATAGCATAGGGAAGTATATTCTTAATTTCATTCCTGTTATTGCTAATAAAGACAATTCATTATGAAGGGAGACTAGTATGCCATATCCTAACATATTATCAATCAATTTCAATGAAAGCATGAAAAGAATATTGTTCAAAACCAAAGTAGTGGAAAGTACACATGAACCTGATCGTTAGTGAGAGCCTTCATTAACCGACTTGTGCCTCCCCACACTTGAGTGCTTACGTCTCATGATTGACTATCAAAACAAAACAACGCAAACCAAAGAAGAAAAAAAAACAAAAACTAATAAAAGAATTAAAACTCACTTTTGTAGGAATCACGATTGCATTTAGCGTATGCAACAAGCCTTTAAACCCCTCGGTAGACCTAAGTGGACGAGTTGTAGTCTCGTAAGGGTTTCTAGTGAACACACCCATAAAGTTCTTGAGTTGCCTCCCGTAAGCGCTAAGTTTTAGGTCTTCAGCCGGACCTTACCTGAGACCACTTATGGTGGTCGAATTGGGTGCTTCTCTCCAAATTTATCTTGAAAGAATTGCTTATCCCATCTTGGTATATTTTCTTATTCACTCAAGCTTTGGCCAAACATTATTTCTTTAATCCTTGAATTCTTATGATCACGTGGTTTACCTATCTTAACCTTTCGTCTCGAATTTTCATTCCTTGGTGGCTCCACCTTCACATTCTCATCCTTTTCCATATTCTCAAGCTCAAACCTGTCAGGATCAAAACTAATTTTCTTGGTAATGTCCTCGCTTACATGTGAAATGTAAGGAGGAGCACATTCGTTAGTAGCATCTGATATAGAACAATCATTGTTAACTACATATGTAATTTATGTTGAAAACACATTAAAGAACAACTTACGATTTTTGAATGTCATGTTGATGATTCCATCTCGACAATTGATTTGAGTTTTTGTTGTTGCCAAGAATGGTCGTCCTAAAATTACCTTTGGTTGCTCATTCGTCCTTACTGGTGCATAATCAAGCACCATAAAGTCTATAGGGTAGTAAAACTCTCCTAACTTGATTATCACATCCTTAACCATCCCCCAGGGTTGTTTCCATGTCGAATCAGCAAGCACCATTGTTTTTTCAGTTTCATGTAATGGACCAAAGTCATATTGGTCATACAAACTCCCTAAAAGGATGCTCACACCGGCTTCATAATCCAAAAGTTTCTGCTTGATTTTAAATTTCCCAATTTGAATAGGAATAATTGGTGCTCCTAGGTCACTTCCTTCTTCTTCATCTACTTCCTTATCGCTACCTATAACTACTTGAGGAGTAGGGGTTAAATCATAATCAATATATTCAGATTTAGGAAGGATACTAACCGAATTGATGTGCACATTCTTTGAACTTGAGGCTTGATGTTGAGGGTTCTTTGTTGTATCACTTGGAAGCTTCCCCGGTTCTCGTTCAGACAATTTTTCGGCTAATTGCCCAAGTTTCTTGGCAATGGCCTCATTGGTCTTTTCTTACACCTCTCTAAATTGCTTAAACTTTTTCATCTCCTTTGCAAGATCTTGAATTGCTGACAAAATTGCATTGTCATTACCATTATTAGTAGAGGCACCTTGTTGATGTTGTTGATTCCTTTGATTATATTGACCACCTTGTTGGTAGTTTCTTTGATTGTAGTTGTTCCTTTGATAACCGCCTTGATTATATTCTTGTTGTTGGCCTTGATATTGGTTGCTTCCTTGATTTGGTACCTGAAAAGGAGGATTTAATTGATTAGTATTATTACCATATCTAAGATTTGGGTGATTTCTAAGACTAGGATGATATGTGTTAGAATTCATATCATATGTCTTTCTTTCTCATTGGCCTTGTAATTGATGTACACTTTTACTCTTCCTCAAATTCAAGTAGCATGTGACCGATGTATGGCCGATGTCATTGCATATGTCACATACTTCATACTCACTAGATATGTTCACCACGCCACTCTTTCCAACTTTAAGGCTTGCAATTTCTCGTTCTAGAACCGCAATTCTATCCATGGCCACATGATAATTCACCATCTTTATGTTTGCACCCCTTGACCTCCGACTTGATTGTGCACGCTTCTTTGAGATTACACTCATCCTTTCAAGAATATCCCAATCATCATCCTCATGGTTTAAGGTGAACGTTCTTGCACTTGTGGAATTTACATCTCTAGCATCCTCTGGTGATAGCCCATCATAGAATGCTGAAATCAACTCCCACTTAGCTATGCCATGATGTGGACAAGTTCTTAGCATCTCTTTGAATCGATGAAAAGCTTCATGAAACTGTTCACCTGATTGTTGTGTAAATCCTTGAATGGCTCTCCTTGCATCACTTGTCCTTTGGGAAGTATAGTATTCATCCAAGAATTGTTGTTGCATTTGTACCCATGTGTGAATACTTGCAGATGGTAGAGATATGAACCGTTGTTTGGCCTTGTCTTTAAGGGTAAATTGGAATAGAACCAATTTAACTTCATCTGGTGAAAAGCCTTGGCCACCAATGGTGCTACATGATGCCTCAAATCTGGATATATGCAAATAGGGTTCTTCGGTTGCCATACCATGGAAGTGAGGGAGAATTCCCAAGCATTGTGGTTGGACTTCAAAAGCTCATCCCCTTTGTGTTGGTAAAACTATAGGAGATGAATTAATGGAAATGGCAGGATGAAAGTGACTATCCACACCATGTGCTGGTACATAATGTTGCGCTCCTAGATTGGCCGGTATGCCATTAAACGGTTGACCTACAATGTTGTTGTGAATGGGTGGTTGAGCATAACCATCCTGATCCTGATTTGGTTGATGGTTTTGATAGCCCGGTTGGTTCCCATAATCCCTAAAATCATGTTGGTTTGGTCCGTCCATGTCGACTTGATCTTCAATCCACTCTTCCACATAATTAGTGTGGTGCCTTCCTTTGACTGAAAACCGGTCCTTATTGCTATGATGACTCCTTTCTGTATCATGCTGAAAACTTGGATTATGAACCCAGAAATTTGGCATCGATTGGAAGTTCATGGGCGGAGGTTGGTTTTTCACACCTTGATTTACAAGGATCGGCCCCTGAGGTTGAGGTTGCACTAGTTGTGGTTGAGGTGGAGGATCGTCAGGTGGAGGGAATACGGGTAATGGAATATCTCCCAAAGGTTGGTTGGGTTGTGGTACTCCTTGGTTTTCTGGATTGTCCGTCATTCTTGACCGGTTACTTTTGGGTGTTCTTGAAAGTCTGCTTAATATCCGATGAGTTGTTGCTGATGATGTACCTTCTCCTGATCTTGATTGACCATGAATTTGAGAAGTCCTTAAAGTTGATGCTTTTTGAAACACACGATTCGCTCTTTTAGTCTTCTCGATTTCTGGATCAAATTGAAGTGGTGAGGTCTTTCCTGAAAATCTCGTATGCATTAACGTAATAGCTACCTGCAAACAAGAAAACACAAAATACCCCATGTAATACTGAACAATAAAACCAAATTAAAAGGAAAAAGAGACAGAAAAGCAAAATCTTTTTAGGTTTTCTATAAAAATTTTAAGAAAAGCAAATAAAAACTATTAAAAACTAAGCGCACTAATTCCCCAGCAACGGCGCCATTTTGATCTGGTTGTCGAGACTCGATCAAAAACAAGTTATTATATCGGTTTTAGCTACCTTTATTATGTAAGGGTAAGTAAGGTCATTTCCATAGGGAATATGTGAAAAGTGTTTAACAATATGACTCAATTAACTTAAAGAAACGAACTTTAATACTAAAAATTGGAACTTGAGATGAAATTAAGAACATAATTGCAAAAAGCAACAAACTTTGAAACGAATTTGATTAAATATTAAGAGATAATCACTTCCAGGTTTCCAATTCCGCAAGATCCACAATTGATACTTTTAAATTAGGGTTTGTAAGAAACAATACTTCAAGATCTTAGCTTTTGATTAAAGTGGTAACAAAGGAACAATCTTTTAAGACTAGTTCATTCACAAAGTTACCAATTCACCTATATCACATTGTCTACTTTTCTTAATGAGCTCACGATGCAAGAAAACCGAAAACTGATAATCAAGCACACAACTTTATTTATAAGTAAACCTTTTAACTAAATCAAAACATAAAATTTCATTCAGTAATCCATTGTTCAATACAAAAAACCCTAATCAAACATACCAATTGTTTCACTTAACAAGAGTTGTACTCCCGAAAGCAATCAAGAAGAACTTAGCCATGCATGGTCTTCATTGAATCTTCAATCTTGATTATATGATGATTTGGTTGGAGTTGGGAAGCTTGAAAGCACCCAAAATCACCTTGAACTTGCTAGATTTTGGCTGGAAAAAGTTGTCCTTCGAGTTGGGGTTGGATAGGTTTAAGTAGACATCAAAATCCATAAAATCCGGGTGTTTGTTGAAGGCCGGCGTATGATAAGCCCAACTTTCTGTAATTTTTGTCAAATACTCCCACTGATACACCGCCCATACGCCGACCGACGTATTATACGCCCATACCCAGCGTATCATACACCGGTATGCCTAATTTTGTGCATTTTTTGTAACTTTTGATGTTTACATCTTTAGTCCTTGTAGTTTCGTGTTTGGCTCCTTATTCTCTAAAACAAGCCTCCTTTAGCTCCAATTACCTATAAATCAAAACACAAACAACTTGAAACTATTCCACCACAATCATGATGTAAAATCAAGCATTTAGATCAATTAAACCTTGAATTATTAGCACTTTATCACCCACAATCACAGTCAATTAAGTATTCAATCTAGTATAGCCTAGTTAATCATGTAATAACAATTAGTTTAACATCTTTAAACCCTTCATTTTTATTTAAATGTTTTGTTTTTATTATTACCTTTGAAACTTTCTGTTTTGTAAACTTAGTTACTGATTTTAGTTGGAAATCGAAGATTTTATGAAATTTGTAATTAGTTTTTGTTGATATATAACATAAGGGTTCAACTATATGTATGTTCCACGCTTACATAATTTTACAAGCTTTTTAGTTATAAAGTTTCATAAATCTAACCTTGATTGTAGATAAAAGAAAGGTGTAGAAGACAGTTGATGAAGACTTCAATCTCCTTGAGTTCCAAACTTGAAGGAAGATGTTCTTGAACTTGGATAATACTTCAAAGGATTTTAATGAGGACTTGATGATGGTTTCGGTTGAATAACAATCGAGAGAAAAGAGAGAGTGTTGGAGGTGAGAAAGTTTTTTTGTTTGTGATGGTTGCCAACAGAAATAGAGAAGGGTGGGTTGTAGTGGTGGTGCTCGAAGGTGATGGTGGTGTTGAAAAGGTTGGTTCGGCCGAAGGTTCAAGAGAAGGATAAAGAATGGTGTTAGTAGCTTGTAATAATTATCTAATCTTAGCCTTGGTGAGGTGTTATGTAGGCTAAATGTGTGTCAAGTTATAAGGGGTGTGTCAAACTACCGAGAGTGTTGAGTGGCAATAGGGATAGGTGTCATCTCCCCATGCTAATGTGTTTATGCGTTTGCAAAATTTTAATTAGTTAGTGATTGGTTTTAGATAAGTATTCTAGTATTCAGTTGATTTGGATTAGTTTGTGTAAATATCTTAATAATCAAGTGACTTATATTAGCTTACCGCTGCGGACCTTTGGCTGTCCACTGCGGACCTTTGGCTGTCCGCTGTGGGCACACATAGTGAGATTACTTCATCCGCTATAGACCTTTGTTGTCTGCTGCGGACCTTTGGCTGTCCGCTGTTGGCACACAGTGAGATTACACATCCGATGTGGACCTTTACACATCCGCAGTGGACCTTTATACATCCGTTGTGGACCCTTACACGTCCGCTGTGGACCCTTACACATCCGCTGTGGACCCTTACACGTCCGCTGTGGACTCTTGTTAAAATTAGTTTAAGTTTTGGTCTTGTTTCATTACTTAATAGTAATATGCTTGTGTATCAAATATCTTATGGTGTACTTACATGATTTGGTAACTTATATACCTGTCCTTAATAGAATTCATATCCCCAAATATACACATATATACTCACGTAAATAACTATGCATGCATGCACATTAAAGAAGCATATACGCATACTTATACATGCGAAAACATATAGATAAAACTCTTATCAAATAAAGTCATCTTAGCAATTCTTAATCTAATATGTATATAACTAAAATACTAACTTATAATAATTCCTAAAATTTTAATTTGTCTAACCTTAGTTTTAGGGTCGTCACAATCAGTTAGTACAGTTGTCATTCTTAGTTGGTGACAAAAGGTAAGTTATGGACCTGTCATGACTACCTAATCTAAGATAGTATTTTATCTTAGATATTTTACTTCTAGCAATGTAGTATTTGTCTAGTTGTAGAGTCCAGCTGGTTTTTCAAGTATAACCGGCTGTAGATAGTAGTATATATAGTTTCTCATTGTAACTTAAGTAACTATGCTTGTAAGAGTCTTGTTATACTAAGTTGAGAAGTAATATGTACAAGTATCTTGAAAACCACTCTTGTGTTCTTATGTTCTTATTAACTTATTATATTACTTGTGAACATAGTAGAGATTCTTCTTCATCAAGCCTGAGTGACTTTAAGTGAGTTTGTGAGTTAATCTTGTGTTGTGAGACAAACACCGATCCTGCATATATATTGCATGGGCACTGACTCGGGAATATAACTATATGAATAAATATCATGTGAGTGAGTCTGAAAAGAAGAATGATAGTAACATTTCATTTTGATCAGGTTATTTAGGTACAAAAAGAAATATATATATATATATATATATATATATATATATATATATATATATATATATATATATATATATATATACATATATATATATATATGTATATATATATATATACATATATATATATATATATATGTACATATATATATATACATATATATATATACATATATATATATACACACACACACATATATATATATATATATACATATATATATATACACACACACACATATATATATATATATATATATATATATATATATATATATATATATATACTTTAGTGAGTGGGAGTGGGATCCTATACAAACCCTATTTTTCGTAAAAACTAAAAACCATAAGAAACAATTAAGAGATGCCATATGTATTAATAAAAGCCAACTCAACAAGGGAAATTTAGATATTTCATTCTACATTTGGTTAGTCAGTTTCTTGATATTATGCTAAAAGTCAATGGATTTCAGTTACGATTTCATATTCTATTTTTGGTATCCCATCGATTAAGCAGTATCATATCATGTATAATCCTCATTTCAAATTAACGATCTCTTTTCAATCTAAATTGATGGACCATGTTCTATATATTCTGAAATGGCGATTACTGAAGATGTTCACTCTTCTTCTCACATTCTTATGCACCATGTTAAATCTATTTTGTTTGCTAACATTGGTTTAGAATCATCAAACAACATGATGGATCAACGTATTTGTATTCCCTATGAATTCTAAGTGAACAAGTAGTATGGCATCAATGTTGATTACGAACATTGTTTGATCTTTTGTTTTTGTTTATTGGCTAATTAATGTTAATTGATTTTATTCATTGCTGTTGTTGAACATTGAATCTATATTATTTGATGATTAATCTTATTGTTCAATGTAGATTTTTAGTTGAATCATGTATGATTGTATTTGTGGTGATGCTATTTTGTGTTGCTATCTTTGACTATCAATGATTTGTTATTGTTTTTTTCTCACAGTTTGTATCAGTGTTATTAATCATTTGGAATGATCTAACCTATACTTGTTTAAAACATTGCAAATGATTATTATGTTTTAATTCATTGTACATTTTTTGGCGGATCTACAAATAAGTATGATTACATGTGAGGTAAATGTTATTATATGATGCTATCATTTGATGCTACTTTTTTAAAAATATTGTATTTATAATAGATCATGTTTTGTATTGATTATTAATGAAATGTTCAAATAAAAAAGCTTCTAAAACTAAAAAGTGTAAGAAGTAATATCAACCATTCATCTTTTTAATCAATAGTTGAGATCAAATTATAGAAAAAGTTTGTTAGAGGGGTATTTTAGGAATAATCTCTTTTGTTAAGTTTTTGCAAGTTCCACCATTTTTTACAAAAGCTCATAACTTTTATGTACGAGATTATTTTTTCAAAAAAATTATACCATAAAAACGAGTATTTTTTGTCTTTTAAACGAATACAGTGTTATTATATAAAAGATAAAAAAAAAATTTACGTTTTTAAGCTCATATCTCGTAATTGTGTCTTTAGTGTAGTTCATTGTGTTTTTTTTTGTTAATTTCACGTCTCTACAAAATATATACAAAAATACTTTCTTTTTTCTCAGTCTCATCTGTCTTAGAACTCTGGACCCATCTCACATAAATAACCTAACCTCTACTGCCTATAGGTAGTTTTAGACTGGTTTTTTTGAAGTATATACCCGCATGCCAAGTATGGTTTGCAACAATCTATCTTCAGGGGCATACGGTGACTCTTTAACCATTTGGGGTGTTAATTTACCTACTAAAATATCACATGTTTCCACTCAAGATCCCAACATTACCATTCCATTTTTGTCTAAATTTCGTAGTATATGAACTTCTAAATGCGGTATTTCATTAGTGACCCTTTTGGTTCTAAATACTATTTATGTTTGTTTTTTCTAAAATGATGAATTTTAAAAAATATAATGATGAAATAACATTATTGTATATCTTTAATATGTAAAATACAACAATAAATTAACAACTAATTAATCTAATATATTAGAAACAATGACAAAAAAATGTCTCATTGTATGTTTTGATTGTCTCATTATGTTATCATGAACACTATTAATTTTATAAAATACATTGATGACATAACATCATTATGTAATTCTATTGGTAAAATACAATGCTAGATAACAACAAGTTTATATAATCTATTACAAGGTAATGACAAGTATAACACGTTATGTTATCTTCAACATTATGAGTTTTAAAAAATAAATTGGTGAAGTATATCATTGTATACTTTAATTGTAAAACACAAGATAAATAACAAGTTTATAATCTATATAAACAATGACAAAAATAACAAAAAATGATTAAAAACATAAAACATAAAGACTAATACACATAACAAATGATGTAAAATATATGACACAATTAACGTATAAGACACAATGAGCTGACGTATTTGACACAATCACCAAAGGGCCCTACTTTTTAAAACAATAAAAGGACATGTGTCAAGCACACAATTCTTTTTAGGCTTTTAGATTAAACATTATTTTATACTATAACCTTACACTTATTATTATTCTCATTAGATACCAATGACATGACACATGAAGATCATGCTAATATTTTTCAACATAAGTTACCTAGTATGTTTTGTTGTTTTCAGATAACACTTCAATTGCTGTTGTGGATGAAAACTATGGTGCTGACATTGTGAGAACACCCCCACATACTAGAAGAAAATTTTGTACACCTGATATCCCTATCTCAAGAAAGCCCCACGTGGGCATGATGTTTAAATATATTAACGAGTCTTTCTGTTTCTATATGGGTTGTAAGGATCACATTTTGAGGCTGAGCAACCAAAGAGCACTCAGCATGCACATGTGAAGTACAAGAAAGTTACTTCAGAAGATTTGATATAACTCAGTGAATTATATTAAGTATCAAATCTTCCGAAGTCAAAAGACCAAATCTTCCGAAGCCAAAGATGAAGTCTTCGAAGCTTTAAAGACAGTCTTCCGAAGCCAAAGATTGATTTCTTTCGAAGACAAAGAAGACATGATTTTTTTGAATCACCTTTTGATAAAAGCTGAACTACTTTCCGCTGCCACTTCTGAAGACTCATCAACTTATATGAGTTAGTGAAAAATCCTTACTTTTGTTAAACTATAGATTAAGGTATTTTGTCTGTAACTTTCTACTCTTGTACTTTTATCCTTTTTGTAGTATATTATGATGTGAGCTATGGCATGTCATAGTCAATATTCAAAATACAATCTGTCTTTTGACTCTACATTGATCTTGTTGTCTAGATTAGTGTTTCCAGCTGGCCTTTAAAGTATGGCTGGCTGTAGGATGTAGTATAAAGTATCTCAAGTACTTGTAACTTTAGATGGAGAAGCTTTTTAACACTTTGTAAGAACTTGAGAGCAATATACAACTTTCTTGAATATCATATTATCTTGTTCTTGTTCTTGTTCTTGTTCTTTACTTGTGTTCCGTGTTTTATCATAGACCGGTTCCCTATTTGATCTGTTTAGTGTTCTAACACACTCCTAACAACTTTGAAACTATTGCACTGACCTCCGTTTAACGGTATTGCATGGGTTATGCTAGGGTTGGTGGGTTTTCAGTTAGGAAAAACACTGAGAAAATCAGCAACGGTGTTGTGTCTCTAAAAAATTTTATGTGTTCTAAAGAAGGTATAAAAATATTCAAAAAGATTGGCACACTTGAAGGTTTTGACGAGTCACTATCTCGTAGGAGGGCTTCTATTAAAACTGGTTTTCAAGCTTCCTTGAAGATTCAGATATGTGGTAAAGACACATATAAAGTTTATGCTTTCTTTGTAGAAAATAATCACCTGCTTGAACATGCGGCTGACTATCATTTCTTACGTTGTGCTCATAAGTTGACGTTTCCACAGAAAGAGTTTAGTTTAAATTTGTCAATGTTGAATATTGGTCCCGTTAAAGCATTTTCCATAATGAGAACTCATTATGGTGGTTTTGAGGCAGTTGGTGCTACCGTTGTTGATTGCAAGAACTTTAAGAGAGACATTAATATTTACATTGGTAAATATGATTGTGAGATGGTTGTTCATCGATTGCTTCACAAGAAAGATTATTTACTAGATTTCTCTTGTGATTTTTTAACCAGCAAAGACGTTGATTGATGGGTCTATTTTTGGGTTGATCAAGAAATGAAACGAAACTACATTTTTTTTGGCAATGCTATTTCTGTTGAATCCACTTTTCATGCTAACAAGTATATATTTATTTCATTTCCACACTAACTTATTTACACTTATTGATTAAATTATGTTATGTATATCTTTATTAATAATATTTTTATTGTTTTCTTATATATGACATGGTTTTTGTTCCTATTACGGGCATTGACAATCATCACCTTAATGTATGCTCAGGTGCTACTCTCTTAGGTTTTGAAACTTTAGATTCATATGGATGGTTGTTAAATGCATTCAAGAAAGCTCATGGTACAGAACCTTGTGTCGTTGTCACTGACCAAGACTTATCAATAAAGAAGGCTATACAAGATGTATGGCCCATGACCAACCACAGATTTTGTATGTGGCACATAATGAAAAAAGTAAATGAAAAGGTTATTAACATATAATATACCTTCTATTCATTGTATTCATTTTGTTTAATATACTTGTTGAACATGTTAACATATTTGTTTCTAAAGTATTTTTTAGTGTATGCTTACATTCTAATAAAGAGATGCTATTAGCAAGGCATAAATCACTTCATAACTACCTCATGGTATTTTCGGAAGAATCCCAAGATTTCTGATTGATTGAAGATTTTTTGTATCACATTGATTGTATGATTATCATTTTCCATACTTAGAATAGGAAACTCATGTATATAAGTCAACACATTAAGAGGAATGAGGCATCGGAAATCATACACTTTCATTGTGTTAGAGCCTCTCTCTCTGAGCACCATTCCCCACTAAATCACCTTCTTTCTCAGCCCTCATACTCTCATCTTTCCTCTCAATGTCGATTCCCTCAATGGAAAACAAAACTCACCCTGCTTTAATGATCACAAATATCCGAAACTTTGTCCCCTTTACCCTTTAAATGGAGAGCGATCAATACAACTCCTGGGCCGAGTTGTTTAAAATACATGGCAAGGCCCTCTTGGTCTTCGATCACATCGACGCTTCTGCTATCCCTACCACCGTTTCTGCACCACAAGCTCCTCCCTCTGACAAAGAAACCGCGACCACCACCACAACCAAAATCATAACCCAGGAGGATGTAGATTTCTGGCATCGGTTAGATGCTATTGTCATTCAATGGATCTATAGTACCATTTCAAATGACTTGCTTCATATTACTCTCAAAGCAAACACCACCGCACTCGAAGCATGGTCATCGCTCGAAGACATTTTCCAGGATAATAAAAATGAACGTGCTCTCTACCTCGAACACAAACTTGTTACTACAAGGTTAGAAAATTATCCGAACATGTCGGCTTACTGTCAAGCCATCAAAATGTTGTCTGACCAACTGTCATATGTTGGCGCTCCGGTTACTAATCAAAGACTTGTTCTACAATTAATCGATGGACTCACAAACGCCTATGACGGTATTGCCATGATTATCCAACAAATCAAACCTTTACCCAGTTTCTATGAAGTTCGTTCCCGTCTACGCATGGAAGAATCCCAAAAAGAAAATCAAGCTAATCATGAAGTTGCCACATTGAACACAGCCTTGAATGTTCAGCATCAACGTGGTCTCGGTGACAACCGAAACAATTCCCAACGTGGTAGTGGTGGTCGCGGTCACCGCGGACGCGGTGGTCATTATGGTGGCAGAGGGCGTGGCACTAACCCTTCTTTATATGGCCGTGGATACTCAACCCCAGGTTATTCAAACCAAACTTGGACACCAACCTACACCTCTTCTCAAAACAACCAGCAGCCAAATTCACCATTCCAAAGTCAAATTTCTTGGGCCTATCCACCCTGCCCCTACCCGTCCAGTCCATATCCATCATCCCATAACCGTCCAGCCCATTAAAACACAATAGGCCCGCAGACCGGCCAGGGCATCCTTAGGCCACGTCCCCAACAGAACCATGCTTAAGCAACATCTGAGCTCTCCTATGCCCTGACCAACATCGAACAAGTGCTTCACGCAATGACTCTCCATCAATCCAAGCCACAAGGACTTTTTGACACTGGTGCATCCTCATACATGACCAACAACTCAGGTCACTTATCATCTTATTTAAGTAATGGCAATCTTAAAAACGTAATTGTCGGGGATGGTTCGAAACTACCAATCCTTGGTATGGGGCATCAAATATTACCTCCACCTTACCCACCCCTAAAACTAAATAAAATTCTTCATGTTCCTAATCTTATAACCAACTTAATTTCTGTTCGCAATTTAACTCGTGATAATAATGTTACGGTTGAATTTGATCCTTACGGTTTTGTTGTGAAGGATTACTGGACGCGGACACCTATCCTCCGATGTGATAGCACCGGAGACTTGTACCCGCTTACTTCAAACTCTCTTCAGCGAATAAAGAGTCCACTTGCCTTGCCAACCATTTCTCAAGACCTTTGGCACCAACGCCTCGGCCACCCCGAGGCATCTATCTTTAAATTTTTACGTTCCAGTTTGCCTTATATTTCTAATAAACCATCATCGAATGTTTGTTCTTCCTGTGTTATGGGCAAACATATTAAATACCTTTTAATGAATCTTGAAATTTTACATACTTGCCATTTGGCATATTGCACACAGATTTGTGGACTTCTCCAATCCCTTCTTCAAGTGGACATAAATATTATCTACTATTTCTTGATGATAAAACCAACTTTCTATGGACTTTTCCACTTGGGCACAAATCACAAGTATTTGAAATTTTTCGACAATTCTACATCTTTGTCAAAACCCAATTTAATTACACCATTAAATCTATACAATGCGATAATGGAAAAGAATATGACAACAATGATTTTCACCATTTTTGCAATAATCATGG
The DNA here is from genome assembly GCA_025506505.1 of Flaveria sonorensis. Taxonomy (NCBI): domain Eukaryota; kingdom Viridiplantae; phylum Streptophyta; class Magnoliopsida; order Asterales; family Asteraceae; genus Flaveria; species Flaveria sonorensis. The sequence continues at coordinate 72,670,497 of CM046433.1, read as the reverse complement.
CATTACTTTTCGCTTCTCTTGTCCCCACACGTCCTCTCAAAATGGAAAAGCGGAAAGAAAAATTCGCTCTGTTAATAACCTTATGCGAACTCTTCTAGTACACTCCTCCACTCCTAACAACTTTTGGCATCATGCCCTACAACATGCCACATATCTTCACAATATCACTCCTTCTAAACTCCTACAAAACAAAACACCCACCTCTATTCTATTTCATCGCACACCCACATACTCCCACCTACGAGTTTTCAGAAGCCTTTGCTTTCCTCTTTTCCCATCAAAAACCATCCGCAAGTTACAACAACACTCCGCTCCTTGCATCTTTCCAGGTTATCCAACAAATCATCGTGGATACAAATGTTACAATCCCTCAACCCATACAATCTCTATATCCCGTCATGTCATATTCGATGAAAATTCCTTCCCTTTCTCCAAAACCCACAAATCCACTCCACAAACCTACCACTTTCTTACAACAGATCCACACCCCTCATTTTGGGTTCCCAAACCGGCCCAACCTCAACAGACTCAAACACAACCTTCGGCCCAAACGTCACCTCACCAATCTCCTTCACCTACGGACGACTTTCCTCCAGCCCAACTATCTCACTCTTCCTCTCCATCGACTCCTCACTCAACTCCACCATCTTCTCCTCAACCAACTCAAAACACTTCAGAATCTCACCACCCTTCTTCGCATCCCGAACACTCTCCTCATGCTTCTCCTACAACCGATGACATCCCACCAGCCGTGACCTCCACTTCCCAAAACAAATATTCAATCTTAATTGTTCCACAACCATTTCACCTCTTCCCCGAAACCCTATTGATGCCCTTAATAACAAATATTGGAATGAGGCCATGCATGACGAATACCGTGCCCTTATTGAAAATAAGACTTGGGTTTTGGTTCCCCGGCATCCCAACATGAATATTGTACGTAGCATGCGGATCTTCCGTCAGAAAAAGAACTCAAATGGACACTTGGGGTGATATAAAGCAAGACACATTTGTGATGGACGCTCACAACAAGTAGGTATCGATTGCGGTGAAACATTCAGCCCGGTTGTCAAACCGGCAACAATCCGAACTGTTTTAACATTAGCAGTCTTAAACAAATGGCCGATTCACCAACTCGATGTGAAAAACGCTTTTCTACACGGTCATTTACAAGTAACGGTATACATGCACCAACCATTAGGATTTCGGGACAAAAGATTTTCGGATCACGTTTGCTTACTAAAAAAATCGTTATACGGCCTCAAACAAGCCCCGCGAGCATGGTACCAACGTTTTGCCGATCATGTATCTCGTATGGTTTTTCACCACAATTGCTCGAATCACTCACTTTTCATCTATACAAGGGGTCGTGACATCACCTACCTTTTATTGTATGTCGATGATATAATTTTGGTCACTTCAACAGATCGTCTTCGGGCTCACTTCATGACATCATTGTCAAAAGAGTTTGCCATGAAGGACTTAGGTCCTTTAAGCTACTTTCTCGAAATTGCAGTAAACACAAACGGGACTTCTCGTTTCTTATCACAAGAAACTTATGCACAGGACATACTAAAAAGGGCCAAAATGCAAACGTGCAATCCAACAATCACACCTATGGATACCAAGCAAAAGCTAAGTGCTTCGGATGGAGATCTACTTGTCGATGGCACCGAATACCGGAAACTTGTGGGAGCGCTTCAATACCTTACGTTCACCCGACCCGACATCACCTATGCGGTCCAATAAGTATGCATGCACATGCACGCACCACGCATGTCTCACATGCATGCTCTCAAGAGTATTTCGCGCTACATCAAAGGCACAATACATTTTAGGCTAACCATTTCACCAACAAAGTCCTCGTCACTTATTTCCTACACAGACGCGGATTAGGGCGGTTGTCCCGATACTCGCCGCTCCACATCCGGATACTGTGTTTACATGGGTGACAACTTAATCTCATGGTCATCGAAACGCCAACCAATTCTATCCTGTTCAAGCGCCGAGGCCGAGTACCGTGGAGTTGCAAATGTGGTCTCCGAAGTGTGTTGGCTTCGAAACTTATTGTTAGAATTACACAAACCGCCAACACATGCAACTCTAGTCTATTGTGACAACGTTAGTGCAATTTATCTCTCGTGGAATCTGGTTCAACACCAACGCACGAAACACATCGAAATAGACATCCATTTCGTACGGGAAAAAGTTGCACGCGATCAAGTTCGGGTCCTTCACGTGCCATCCAGGTATCAAGTAGCTGATATTTTTACAAAGGGTCTCCCACAGATTCTTTTCGAAGATTTTCGAGCCAGTCTTAACGTTCGGCTACTCCACGTTTCGACTGCGGGGGTATATTAGCAAGGCATAAATCACTACATAACTACCTCATGGTATTTTCGGAAGAATCCTAAGATTTCGGATTGATTGAAGATTTTTTGTATCACATTGATTGTATGATTATCATTTTCCATACTTAGAATAGGAAACTCATGTATATAAGTCAACATATTGAGAGGAATGAGGCATCGGAAATCATACACTTTCAGATGCTAACATCAGATTTCTTATTTGTTGTTTTGTTTTATGTTACTTTTATTTTGATTGATGCTAACATAACAAGAAGAGGTTGAATATTAGAAGGCATTATTTGGTTGACTTATATTCAATTTCCTTTAACTTATCTTTGTGCTATCCCTTACCAGGTTGATAAAAGACTTAAGGCGGACAAGTCATTCAAACAACGTATATGTGATACAGTTTGGATAGATATGATCGAAGCTTTAGACTTTTAGGCTAAGTGGAAGGAAATTATGACTAACTTTAAATTAAGTGCTAACAAATGGTTGATTGATATATATGCATTAAGGGCTTATTGGATTCCTTCTTATTATAGGCATGAGTTTATGTCCGGTCTAATGCGAACAACATCCGGTCCGAGTATGAGAATCATTTCTTTGGGCAGTTTACGAACAACATGATTACTGTTGTTGAATTTCTAAGGAAGTTTGACACAGCCTTAGAAGCTCAAAGATAAAATATCACAAGAATGATAATCATACTATAAATACCACGCCTGATTGGCTCACAGACTATGAGTTAGAGAAAGAAGCTCATGATATATATACTAGGAATATACTTAATGATGTTCAAGAGGTTATACAATTGACTGTTCACCACACTACATGCAAGAAAATTGAAGAAGCTAATGATTTTCTAAGATTTTCAGAAATTGATTTAGAGTATGAGGGGTCATCGGTGAAGGCGGTACATGTATCTTCTTTGATCTTTTTTATATGCTTTCTTTATCATGTACTTTCACTTTTTAACATGCTTGGATTTGATGAATAAGTTATGTTTGTATATTTTTTTATGTAGGTACTGTTAACAAGAAGACATTTTGATTACTTGCTCATGTGGTAGGTATAAGTAGTATGGTCTACTATGTAGACATATATTTCATGTACTACGGTTGTCAAAATTCAAGGTCTTTCCAAGAAACTATGTGATGAAAAGATGAACTAGACATGTTTTCCCCCATTCAGTTCGCTCCAACCAAAATGATAGATGCACAGATGATGTTGGTGCTACAACATTCAAAACATGAGACATAAAATCTTGCTTTTTCATGAGTACATTGTTGACCGTATTGGTGATGATCTTGAGAAATTATATTTGTATATGGATAAGATGAAACAAAAAATGTCCAAGGTTGATCAGATGTGTGTTCCCACTCAACCTACTACAAACAAAGATGTTATTTTGAACTTATTTAGGTTTTGTCAACCATCAGAACCCAAGCACTCCATTCCGGTTGGTATTAGTACAAAGGAATCTGGTTCTAAGAAATGATACAAGTCTATTCACAAGCAAGTTTCAACAAAATCTCCTAGAAGGACTAAGAGGATGTTCAATTTGTGGTTCCGTTGAGCATGATAGGCGTCCCTGTCGAGGCATAATAATGACAATAACAAGACACCTGTTAACGAGTGACATACATGTGACTACATGTAATTTCAATTTTTGATGCTATTTCTATTATATGTTACCATGCTCTTAAACTCTTAGACTATTGTAAATTTTAGTCTAATTTTTCAAGCATAATTAATGGTTCTTCACAAGATGTGCTATTTTCATTCCTAATTTGGTTTAATGTGATATATTCATCAGAAGTTGGGTAGTGTGTCAAACTCTTAACAAATTAGGATGTGGTGTTTTTAAAATCATATATACATAACGCCTCTTCGTCATTGTTACCATGTTAACAAGGTACTATCTTGCAACAAGTGTTATATATAAAGTCCAATCCATAATAACTTAGGATGTGCTTTTTTCATAAATCATACACAAACCAATGTGCTATTATCATCAAAGTACTTGTGCATAACATTATTTTTGTTTCCTTATTTCTCATAATTACATAAGATTCTTAATTTATTCAAACCATACTAAAATATCATTACACTTATAAAATATTCATTGTGTGCTAACATCATGTATTGTTATTCATTATCTTAATGTTTATGCTTGGTTATGACTCATACCTACATAACATGCTTAATTTATACAAACCATACTAAAATATAATTACCCTTAATAGTATACAACAACATATAGAGTTTTCATTATGTGCTAACATCATGGGATGTTATTCATTTCTAATACGTGTACCATAAACAACCATACGAACAACATTGTACTGTCAACCATATTCAAATCACAAAGGAAACATTATCCATATCAATAGTCAAAGTTTGTTTAATACATTGATATCCATAGTTGCTTTTTTCCCATTGAACATAACAGTTCTAAGAAAAACCACAAACAACATAACCTTACATAAAGCCTTAACAAAACAACCAAATGTTTAAAACACGAAGTATCCAAAGTAAACTTTGTTGGGGTTTGAACAAGTTTATCAGATTTATATTATCCATATTAAATAGAAAACGCAGTGGAATTCTAGTTTAAAACTTGTTACAGTTAGCATATATATAAAACATTTTTATATTTATCTGTTAAAACCCCATATGGATCGATATATGAACAACATGCTTACAAACAACCATAGGGTGTTTAGAAATACAACCTTTGTAGAAGAATGGGAGGGAGATCAGATGAAAGCAAGTCTTCAAAGCAGAAGACCTCAAGCGGTTCTACCCACAAGCCACCAACAGACACCCGGTTGCTAGGATTTTTCACTTTGAACAAACACTCTTGATTTTGCTCTTGACCGATCGAGAGAAAAAGAGAGCTTTTAGTGTTAAGTACTTTTCATGTTGTCTAAAAAGGTTATCTTGGAGAGAGATCAGATGCAATCATATATTGCATGTCCTTGGAAACTTAAAATCCAGGAGATAGAAAAGTAGGTGGGGCCCAGCCCCTTAACCTATCTGCATTTCACAACATCATCAGTATTAGTTAATGCGGATGCATGTTCTTCTCCCGTATTTGTAAATGCGGATGAAGAAAGTTCATCCACATTTCCAAATGGTCACCCACATTTGTAAATGCGGTTGAACAGTTTATCAGCATTTCCAAAAAATGCTCATCCGCATTAGTTAACACGCAAATGCGGATAGTTATCTTCATTCGCATTTCTTTAACCACATCAAATGCGGCTGTTATAAGCAAATGTGGATGAATTATATCCATTCTCTCTCTAAAATAAATTATCCATATAATCTATTTACAACACAAGTACAAATATTTAGAAACCCAATTTCAAGATATTCTAAGTGTTAATATTCATTTATATGATCATATCATAAAACAAATATTGTAGGTGTTTGTCTAGCTTGTTATTGGGTATGACCCGACTTGGATCATGACGTACTAGCCACATCAATTCAATATGTATTTTGGGCAGACCATTTCCAACAAACTTAACCACTGATCCTTACATTATCATCACATAATTGACGTGTCCGTTATCCTTACCATTGCACCCTTGGCCATTTCTTGTTTTGTGCATTGCCCAGCCTAACATACTCACATACCTTCTCTATCACCACATTTCTCTTTATGTTATCATCCAAAAGTATAATCTTCGCTAGATATTTTATCCTCATATCATTCAGTTGTAGAGTCTGTTCAATGGATTCATTTACCAGTCCATTTTTCTATTTTGCTACCGTCATGCCTTGATATGTTTCCTTATGCCGCATTACAAAAACACCACAATCCACTGAATTGTGCTGAGTTCTCCACATCGTCTTCACCCTTTTTGGAACACTCCTTGATAGTTTTATTGTTATTGGGTGACTATTTATTAACAAGTAATAGCACAATGCTGCTTGCTGATTAACAAAGCATAAATCAACAAGTTCCTCATATGTTTGTACTTGTTTGAATCATAATATAAAATTCAATATGAACGTTAACAAACTTACCATCATCTGAGGCTTCAACGCAAACTTTGTATTAAAATCCACTGTCAATGATATGTTGTCTAGAATGTTTACATCACCCTTCTTCAAATCAAAGGACATCACATAATCATGCTTTGCATGTATAATTGGCCATGAAAATCTCCCACTTGCACAAGATACGTAGAGGATTGATGCAAGTAGCAAATACCGCCTAACAACGGTTTACTACCCCTAATACGCATGACTAAGTGCCATTCAATAACATTATCCTCTTCAAGTCTCTTACTTGAAATGATTTAGGTGAATCAAATCATATATCCTTTTGTTTTAGATGTCATGTTAAATCCAAAGACACAGAATGATCATTCCCTATTGATTTAACTTTATCAGGCCTTAGACATCTCACTCTTAACGAATAATAGGAACAAATCCCATCTTGACTATTGTATCACACCTGAACATAGCCTTATGTGCTGTCCATTATTTCAAAACATTAAAGAACTAGATCAAGGTATTATATTTGGTGAATATCAAAACCCAATATGTATCTCAGGTTGGAGGATACTATGATGTTCGCCTTTACTCAAATTTACTTATGATCTATCACAAGATTCCATGTAGTAAAATTTAAGGGCCGGTCAGTCCAATATTTATATCCTATAAATATCCACAAACCTTGGCAGCGAACCCTCGCTCTATATTCATACCTTATGAATATCCACCAATCCAAGTTCATGATAGTCTTACTTTCATATTTGTTCCCACAAATATGAGCGACTACGGACATTTAGAATAATTAACTTATTCATGGATTTAAACATACTAAAATGGAACATAACTCAAAGTATCCTAATTATACAAAAGAGTTAAAATTTACAATCGTTCCGATATTTAAATACTGAAAAGATCAAATCCAATCACTAGAATATCGAAGTCCTAAGGCACAAGTATGACTCTCATGCTTTGGCCTTTCAAGAAGCTTCGTGAGTGGATCCGCAATGTTTTGATCGGTGTGAACTTTGCGAATACATATCTTTCCTTTTTCAAATTCATCCCTTATGTAGTTGAATCTCCGCTCAATATGCCTCGTCTTTTGATGTGCTTGGGGTTCCTTGATTTGAGCAATCGCACCCTCGTTGTCACAAAAGATTTCTAGAGGGTCCTGAATGGTACGGACCACCCCTAGGTCGGCAATGAACTTCCTTATCCACGCAGCTTCTTGAGCTGCCAATAAGGCAGCGATGTATTCCGATTCAGCGGTGGACAATGCTACCACATCTTGTTTTGCGCTCTTCCAAGAGACTGCTCCACCATTCATAACGAAAACATATCCCGATTGTGATCGAGAATCATCTCGATCAGTTTGGAAACTCGTATCCGTGTAACCCTTTACAACGAGTTCCTCCTCACCAGAGCCATATATTAGAAACATATCCTTAGTCCTTCAAAGATATTTCAATATACTCTTAACCGCCATCCAATGGCAATTTCCCAGATTTTGCTGCTATCTGCTTGTCATGCTCAAAGCGCATGACACATCCGGTCTAGTGCATATCATAGCATACATGATGGATCCTATAGCAGATGCATATGGGACTTCCTTCATTCTTTCTTGCTCATCCTTTGATCTTGAACATCGAGATGTACTCAATATTGACCCTCTTTGAAGAGGTACCATACCTTTCTTAGAGTTTTCCATCTTGAACCTTTTCAAGATTTTATCAATGTATGCACTTTGGTTTAAACCTATCAACCGCCTTGATCTTTCCTATAGATCCTCATTCCCAAAATGTAGGCGGCTTCACCAAGATCCTTGATGGAAAAACAACTTCTAAGCTAGGTTTTTACACCTTCCATGGTTGGAATGTCATTTCCAAACAATAGTATGTCATCAACATACAATACTAAGAAAGTAATAATGCTCCCACTAGCCTTTTTATACACACAAGCTTCATCAGCGTTCTTGATGAATCTAAATTTCTTGATCTCTTCATCAAAACGTTGATTCTAACTTCTCAATGCTTGTTTCAATCCATATATTGATTTCTTTAACTTGCATACTTTGTTAGGATGTTGTGGATCGACAAAACCATCAGGCTGAACCTCTTCGAGATGTCCATTAAGGAAAGCGGTTTTGACATCCATTTGCCAAATCTCATAGTCATAATATGCGGCAATGGCAAATAATATCCTAATTGACTTTAGCATTGCCACGGGCGAGAAAGTTTCATCATAATCAACCCCTTGAGTTTGAGTGAAACCTTTTGCTACAAGGCTCGCTTTATAAGTATCCAAGTTTCCATGCATATCGGTTTTCTTCATAAAAACCCACTTACATCCAACCAGTTTGAAGTTAAGTGGTGGTTCAACCAATTCCCATACTTGGCTGTCATGCATGGATTGCATCTCTACGTTCATGGCTTCTAGCCATTTGTCATAATCCGAATTGGACATTGCATCATGGTATGTAGTTGGTTCATCCGAGTCAACCACATAGCATCCATTCATGAAAATTCCATATCTTTCAGGTGGAATGCTAATTCTACCAGATCTGCGAATGTTTTGTGTGTATTGATCAACTACTTGATCATTATCAACAACCTCTTGTTGATCTCTAATTTCAACCAAACGTATATTGGCTTGTGGTTCTTGATCCTCATCAAATTCCATTGTTCTATACGTCGTTCCTTCCATAAGGAACTTAGTTTCCAAGAACTCAGCCTTTCGAGCAATAAATACCTTTTTTTCTGTTGGATCAAAGAAGTAATATCCCATACAGTCTTTGGGATATCCAACAAATATACACTTAGTGGATCGAATTTCAAGTTTGTTTTGGGAGTTGCGTTTGACATAAGCCTCACAACCCCATACCCTTAAATATGATAATGATGGAACCCTTCCATGCCATATTTCAAAAGGTGTCTTGTCCACTTTCTTGGTTGGGGCCATATTTAAAATACGGACTGCCGAGAGCAATGCGTAACCAGAAAATGATGGAGGCAATGTGCTTCTAGCCATCATAGATCGAACCATATCCAATAGAGTTCGATTCCTCCTTTCGGACACACCATTATGTTGTGGTGTTCCTGGTGGAGTGAGTTGCGAGATGATTCCACAACTCCTAAGATGATTTTGAAAGGCATCATTTAGGTATTCACCTCCTCTATCCGAACGAAGTACTTTGATGGTTTTATTGAGTTGATTTTCAACTTCATTTTGGAAAACTTTGAACATTTCAAAGGCTTCATCTTTGTGTCTTAACAAGTACACATACCCATAACGACTATAATCATCGGTAATGGTAATGAAGTATCTTTCACCATTCCTTGTCATTGTCTTAAAAGGACCACATACATCCGAATGTATCATTCCTAATAAATCTTTTGCCCTTTCGTAAGTACCACTAAAGGGCAACTTGGTCATCTTTCCTTGTAAACAAGATTCACACTTATCAAATGAACCATTTTCATTTGTTTCCAAAAGACCATTCTTTTGAAGTGTTTGAATCCGATTCTTGTTTATATTACCAAGACGACAATGCCAAAGATATGAATTACTTAAACCTACTTTAAGTTTCTTGGTGCTTGATTGGTATAACGAGTTATTAAAGGATGAGTCATCATGAACCAATTCATAGATACCATTAAAAGGCATAGCCTTAAAATAAAATGCATCATCCATAAAAACATAGATACCATCATTTACAAACTTTAATACATAACCATATTATTTTAAAAGGGAAACAGAAATTATGTTTCTAGTCAAACTAGGAGCATATAAAATGTTTTTCAGAACAACTTCCAAACCATTTGAAAGCTTCAAAACATAATCTCCTTGGGCTTCGACTTCAACTTTTGCTCCGTTGCCCATGTAGAGACCAGTGTCTCCCTTCTTGAAAAGCTTATTTCTTTTGAACTCCTGCAACAAATTGCAAATGCGAGTTCCACATCCGGTATCCAATACCCATGTGTTTGAAGAAATAACATTCAATCCAATATGAATCATGAAAGTTTGTACCTGAGGTCTGCCCAGCATCCCTCTTTGCTTTCAACTCCTTGAGATAGGTTGAACAATTCCTCTTCCAATGTCCTATCTCACCACACTCAAAGCATGGATCGTTCTCCATCACCTTAGGCTTCTTAAGCTTTGGTTTTGGAGGTTCGGCTCTAGCATTTCCCTTACCTTTCCCTTTGATGTACCCTTTACCTTTGGCAACATCTGCCTTGGGATCAGGGTATTGCCTTTTTTTGTTGCCTCCCTCATTGATCGTGAGGACCGGTAAAACCCTTTTACCCATCCCCGCCTCGGCTGTTTTGATCATTGCGTGGAGTTCACCAATGCTCTTGTCCCAACCATTCATGTTATAATTCATGATAAATGTCTCAAACCTTTTGGTTAGACCATTGAGGATCAAATCCGTAGCCAACTCTTTTGAGATGGGACAATTCAGCCTTTCCAGGCGATCAATGTGGCTCTTCATCTTAAGCACATAAGACGATACCGATTGAGTTTCTTCCATGCGACATGCATGAAGCGCTCGAACCGTTTCGAAGCACTCTACCCTTGCTTGTTGAAGGAACATTTCCTTCAACTGGGTAATCATGTCGTATGCCCCATGATGCTCCAAATCCTTTTGGAGCTCGGGAATCATAGTTCCCAACATAAGGCAAGAAACTTGCACAGAATCCTCTATGTGCTTAACCCAATCGTTATAGGCATCGACATCATTAACGTCAGGTTCATCGGGAATGGGATCGTCTAATACATAGGATTTCTTCTCCTGCTTGAGAACAATTCTCAAGTTTCGAAACCAATACATAAAATTGTTGTGATTAAGACGATCCCTTTCTAAGATAGTTCTTAGTGATAGGTTATGGACGGTCGGGGTGGGAGCGTTGTTGTTAGCGGCCATTTCTACAAATATTAACAAAGTTCAATTTTAGTATTTCCGAAAAAGAAAGTTTAATTATTAATACCCTTTCACGTCTCAAAGACAATTAATAATTAAAATCTAGAATCCAATGTTACATTTAAATAATGGTTAGGTGACCTTTATCCCATTATTTAAATTAACAAGGTAGTCAACACTTGACAATTGCAACCCTTTGCAACTTCTAGTTTTATGGGATCGGTCAAACATCTTTATGTTAAGTTGGCATGTTTAATCCCATCAACACCATTGTACGCCATGCTTCGGTGACCCTATTCACATGGTTTCCAACTCAAGTCGTCCTACTTACACACACGTGTGAGTTTACACATACAAGTGGTTAGGTGACCTTTATCCCACAAATATGTTAACCCCACCTCAAACGCACAAGTTTCCTAAATATGGTTAGGTGACCTTTATCCCACAAATAGTTCCCAAGTGATTCGAGTGTTGTGTAAAAGGATGGTGTTAAACTTGTTTAAAAGGGATTTCAGTTTTCATTAATTCTAGTTTTTGAAAACCTTTTGCACCTAACATTTGCATGCATTCAAATGTGTGGTACTAATATGAAAATAATTTTCAAGGTTCTTTCAATAAAACCCAATTTTTATTGTGAACACATTAATCTTTTAAAAAAAACTTTTATTACCCATGATAATGTTTCATAAGAACTAATTTTATGCCTGTTGTTGATATTAAATTATTTAAACATGCATATCCATATATCATAAAACAATAATAAATCAATCATACAAGCATCACATGAGTTCATAACCGTAGCCTACTAAACATAACATCACTTGTTGACCGAAACAAGTGAGTTAATAAGGTCGTTCCTAAGGGTGAAAATGGCACAACATTTGTGTCGGTGAACTCCCACTTGATCCCGCATCCAAATGCTTCAAGTGTCCACCTTGTGTTGTGACTCTTCCATTCCATTTGGGTTTCCAAATATGCTGTGACTTCCGCACCAAAATCCTTTGGGCCTTCATCATCTCCTTTCGGTTAAAACCGAGAAAGGCAGCCTTGTTGCATCTTCTTTTACAAAATATATCCAAAATATATTTTTCTAGTAAAAGTAAAATGCAACTAACCTATTTATTTTACATACCAAAAGAAAGATAAATAAATTACATACCCAATAGGAAGATAAAATACATTTAAATAATTACAAACCATTTGAATAATCAAATGCAAATCACAACACATTCATCGATAGGGTCTCGGCTTTGGTTATGAACAAGTAAAACACATATCCAAATATGTAAGCAAAAAATCCAAAAGCATCCCCTTGAACCGTAGACTCTCGACCGAAGCATAAACAGCTTAGAACCATGGTTTTGTTAAAACAAAATCATCCAAATGATTTAAAATTTTCAAGATTACAATATGCATGTCTAAAGAGATCTTGAAAAACAGGAGATACTAGGACTGAAACCTCTCGGCCTTTTGGTGAAACATCACCAAGAAATTGAATTTTTCAGTCCAAAAGAAGCATGTATCCATATAACCGGCTCTGATGCCATTGTTGGGGTTTGAACAAGTTTATCAGATCTATTTTATCCATATAAAATAGAAAGCGCAACAGAATTTCAGTTTAAAACTTGTTACAGTTAGCATATATATAAAACATTTTTATATTTATCTGTTAAAACCCCATATGGATCGATATATGAACAACATGCTTACAAACAACCATAGGGTGTTTAGAAATACAACCTTTGTAGAAGAATAGGAGGGAGATCAGATGAAAGCAAGTCTTCAAAGCAGAAGACCTCAAGTGGTTCTACCCACAAGCCACCAACAGACACCCGGTTGCTAGGATTTTTCACTTTGAACAAACACTCTTGATTTTGGTCTTGACCGGTCGAGAGAAAAATAGAGCTTTTAGTGTTCAGCACTTTTCGTGTTGTCTAAAAAGGTTATCTTGGAGAGAGATCAGATGTAATCATATATTGCATGTCCTTGGAAACTTAAAATCCAGGAGATAGAAAAGTAGGTGGGCCCAGCCCCTTAACCTATCCGCATTTCTCAACATCATCCGCATTAGTTAATGCGGATGCATGTTCTTCTCCCGCATTTGTAAATGCGGATGAAGAAACTTCATCCTCATTTCCAAATGGTCATCCGCATTTCCAAATGGTCATCCGTATTTGTAAATGCGGTTGAACAGTTTATCAGCATTTCCAAAAAATGTTCATCCGTATTAGTTAACAAGCAAATGCGGATAGTTATCTTCATCCGCATTTCTTTAACCACATCAAATGCGGCTGTTATAAGCAAATGCGGATGAATTATATCCATTCTCTCTCTAAAATAAATTATCCATATAATCTATTTACAACACAAGTTCAAATATTTAGAAACCCAATTTCTAGATATTCTAAGTGTTAATATTCATTTATATGATCATATCATAAAACAAATATTGTAGGTGTTTGTCTAGCTTGTTATTGGGTATGACCCGACTTGGATCATGATGTACTAGCCACATCAATTCAATATGTATTTTGGGCAGACCATTTACAACAAACTTAACCACTGATCCTTACATTATCATCACATAATTGACGTGTCCGTTATCCTTACCATTGCACCGTTGGCCATTTCTTGTTTTGTGCATTGCCCAGCCTAACAGACTCACGTACCTCCTCTATCACCACATTTCTCTTTATGTTATCTTCCAAAAGTATAATCTTCGCTAGATATTTTATCCTCATATCATTTAGTTGCAGAGTCTGTTCAATGGATTCATTTACCAGTCCATTTTTCTATTTTGCTACCGTCATGCCTTGATATGTTTCCTTATGCCGCATTACAAAAACACCACAATCCACTGAATTGTGCTGAGTTCTCCACATCGTCTTCACCCTTTTTTGAACACTCCTTGAGAGTTTTATTGTTATTGGGTGACTATTTATTAACAAGTAATAGCATAATGCTGCTTGCTGATTAACAAAGCATAAATCAACAAGTTCCCTATATGTTTGTACTTGTTTGAATCATAATATAAAATTCAATATGAACGTTAACAAACTTACCATCATCTGAGGCTTCAACGCAAACTTTGTATTAAAATCCACCGTCAATGATATGTTGTCTAGAATGTTTACATCACCCTTCTTCAAATCAAAGGACATCACATAATCATGCTTTGCATGTATAATTGGCCATGAAAATCATGTCTATCCCAATCATTGTGTCCTTGCCTGCAAACTTCATCACTTTTTCCATCCACTCATAAAACGTTGTTACTCTTTTTGTTTCTTCAACATCCTCTTTCAACAAATCATCTCCCTAAACATATTTTAATAAACTATGTCAAAAAACAATTAAATATCTATACTAATACTAACATCAATATGCTACCTACATGTTTATGCTATCTTTATTTTTCATGCTTATTTATATGCGAATCATAATTACACTTGTGCTAACATCATAGTGTTACTTATATATCTTCCAGAATTCAAGCTACTTTTATAAATCATTAGTAGCATGTCAGTTACTAAAGTAGTACTACTGATATATGTGTACATAGATATAACATACCAGCATTTCACAGTGATAAAACAGCCTTGATGGGCCAGCCTTGTTTCTGAACTGGTCTTCATTGTTAAGAATCTTTGCCCACGCCTTTAACACACTAATGTGTACACAAACCCCCGGATGTAACATCTCGAATGCTGCTCTTTGAATCGCCTCCCTGTTGTTCGTTTCAAATACAAAATCCCTACTTGTATATCACAAGTTAACAGAGTTAATTCATAATGAAATAATGTTATTGTTTAATACAAGCTTTTCATACTATATATACCATTTATCTTTCAACGCAATGAACATAGTACTTGCAAGGTCATCTTTACTTTCTTACACGACACTTCTAATGACACTTCCTTGCTAGCAAACAAGATCTCATTACATCCAAAATAAATTTCACACGTGGCACCCTTTGATAGAATTTAACTGTATCGTATCTCAACACACCCATATTACTTTGATCCCTTAATACAATTTGTGGAGCTACTTTTGGTGTTTCATAAACCGGTTCTCTAGACTTCATAGGTGACATATTCACCCTGGTCTGTCTGGAGTCTGCAACATCACGTTGAATAGGGTCTGCTATCACGATCCTTATGTCATTAGTGTTAGTTGGGTTATATTTAGATTGAAACTTGGGGTTTCATTTGCAGTCATCTACTGAGCTTTTGATTCAACTTTTTTGCTACTTTTGAGGCCATATTTTCACTTATAATCCTGTCCACTTGATCAATCATTGAGCATATGAACTGTGTTTCATCCTCTTCGATTCCCAAAATAGCACCACCCTTCTCAATATCTGGAATAGATATCGTAGTCACATCTTCCTCCATTGTATTTTCTTTCTCATGGTTCCTATGCGTATTCAAATCTTTGAAAACATCCGTATAAACGTAACCATCCAATGTCTCGTCGCCATCAAAACTAATTGCATGACCTTCCATCACATTCAATATGCTAATACTAGCATCTTTTCTTCCAGATGTCTTTTCTTCATTTTCAGGGCACACATACTTAGTTTTCGTCTCCACTGATATGTTGCCATCTCAAATTCATCATCGCCTGGACACTCAACTCTAGCTTTTATTATCATCTCCTCGGAGACACATATCAACTCATCTAGGTCTTCAAGCTTTTTTTCGATCAACCTCTTCCAATCCTTTGACAAATTAACACACGAAACTCATTACCATTAAGTATGATAGCTGTTAATATTTAGTTTAATATATTATGTTTTAGTAATAGCATATGTTGGTATATAGTATGTTTACAACCATATGTACAAAAAATGTTATTGTTTATGTTTTATAGAGTAAGTTTTAAGGAAATTTACATTAACTGAAAGGACATAGGGTTGTTATAACATACAGAGGCAGTCCTAACAATTACTGCTTGTGTACTTTCTTCAACACATCTTTCTCTCGAAACCAATGGATCCACATACTTAGTACCATCATGTGCTATAAATGGAACCACATCATCAATAATCTCAATTGGATGATCTCCATTAAATGATCTTTTAATATTATGTTCATCTGCCCCGCCTTTTGTTGATCATAATTATGATTATCCATATCTTGCCTGCCACCCATAAAGCCTCCACATCACACCCTTCACAATCTAAACTTCTTGTTGTAGTTGACGTGTTTTTCACAAAGCGTATAAAGCTATGACCACCTATTATCAAATCTGTCTCGAGTTTGTCCAAACAGGCTTCATCATAATGTTGTATTGAAGGTATCGATCGACATATGTCTTTCCCCTTTTCATGCTCAAAAAAAACTGCAATATAGCATGTATATCAACCTATTAGCATACAATCCATATTTACATTAATAAAAAAACAATGAATAAAATGTTAACACATTACTGCTAGCAAAAGTAAAGGTATATTATATGCTTCTCTACGACTCCATTTTTTTTTGTTTTCTTCAAGCATCTTATTATGTACCCACACAAGTCCAACATTGATATATCACACCTTGTCTTAGACTTGACAGGAAACACATGTTGCATTTTGTGCCTTCTATTGATTTCCCCATACTAGTGTTGTAAACAACTAGAAAATTCAGCTTAAAAAGTCTACCACTATCATCAAAATTTGACATCAGATTAATAACTTCTCCAACCGATTTTAATCCAGATCTAATTTGGTCCATCCATTCCCTTATAACTACATCATGTCAGGTTGGTTTTTTTACTTCCTTAATTTCTATGTCACTTATAGGGATCTTAAGCATATCATGAACCAATGATGGTGTTATCTCTATTAAATATGACCCCAATGTTTAATTTACTAGTATTGTGGTTGTAGTTTTTTGACAGCCAATATCCTAGCATTGCTGGAACTAGATGTATGTTCAACATCAACATGCTAGAAAACCCAATTTCATTGATAGCTTTTATCTGTTCAGCATTTAGAATCTTCATTAGCCCCATCAGGTGTGAAGGAATGGTTCTATTTTTTTTTATTATTTTAGATATTTCGGTGTAACCATCCACATACTTTGCACTTCTTGAACTCTCACTCATTGTTCTATTTGGAGAGTTTGAAAGCCATCATCTGAATCTGTACTTCCAACTTGTTGTTTAAATGGTGTTGTTATAATCACCCATATCAGAAAATTAATAAAAACAAAAAATGATATAATTTTCTTAAACTAATAAATGTGTTTGTTTTTTCAAAGATGTGGCTTTGACTTTTTTATTCATTTTCTTTTCTGGTGATACTTTACAACTTGAACCATCCTTAGCTCCACTAATTCTCTTTAATATCCTTGTTTTTTAACATGGTTACATATCTTAAATTTTTAGAAACACTCTTTTGATTTTACATGTTATTATACTATATACCAACTTAATACATACAGTTTTGCGTACCTTTTCCTTTTGGATCTTTTGAATCAATACGTTTCCTTTTATTCTGGCCCATCCTACTTCTTGATTCTGCCAGCTCTTTCCTAGTTATATTCTCTCTTGATCTATCTATTTCACTTTTTGACTTCACAATCCCATCGGCATCAACCTCTACGTTTGATGGTTGCCGAGTTTTTCCATATTCCACATTAATAAGCTTTTGAGCTTTGGATTTCTCATGCGCATTCTTAGATCGCAACTCCCTTCTCATACTAGCAGATTGGATAGAATGCTCCCCAACTGTGCTTATTTTTTTGGCAGATGCATTTGTTAAATCATGAATGATGAAACTACCGAAAACTTAGGATTTCAGCGTAGGCTGCCAACTGCCGAATCAGACCAGTGCTGAATCCACTGCCGAAGTGTATATGCTGAATGACTTCTGATCAGCATATGCCGAAGCAACTACTGAACTACATATATTGAATGATTGCTGATGAGCATATGCCAAAGCAACTACTGAACTACATATGTTGAATGTCTGCTGATCAGCATATGTAGATCAACTGCTGATCAGTAGTGAACTCCAAACATAGAATAACTTATTCTTGTTTTCTAGATTTTTTAGTATAAAAGTCCTCAAACTTGTATAGTATAGGCAAATTTTTAGTCATTTGATTGTATCGGCCGATTATAACCTTTTACACCAGATTAATCATGTGAATACTTTAAAAGAACAACTTGTGTATTTACATTTACTCAAAGTATTTATGTTGTGATAGTAGGTACCTTACTTAGATTCTAGAATCGTTAGTTACTGATCACAGAGGAAGTTCTTGTTAGTCTAAACCGACCCAATCCAACAAATGGTATTAGAGATTTGGCTCTTAAGTTGCTTGAATATCACCTTTCATCAAATTACTTGTTTCTACTTTTGATCACACTGTCAAACACCACCTTTCTTCATATCCTATTTTTAAAATGACTGCTATAGCCATTTCTAGTAAGCATGACCTGGAGAATGGAACTCAAACCAAACCTCCTATGATTACACCACATGACTTTGATACCTGGAAGATCCGAATGGAAGATTTTACAAGGAATTAAGACATGAAACTCTGGCTCTCAGTTCTGAATGGACCATATGTTCCCATGGTCAAAGCTGCTTATGAAGGTGGAGTCATGATCCCCAAAGATCCTACAAAGTATTCAGAAGAAGATCTGAAGAAAATAGATGTGGATTTAAAGTCTCTACAGCTGACCAGAATGAGTATACCCAATAGCATCATGCATGGCTTCAAGAAATTCACAATCGCTCAAAAGTTGTGGGAAGCTTTGTGTGACATCCGGTAATTTTCTGTTACCAAACACCGTTAGTTCCGTTAAGTCTTGCATACACGTGTCGTGAGCACACACTAGTTGTCGTTGAACGTTGGTGACTTAATAAAAATTAATAATGTTAAACAATAATTTCTATGTTGATTATTGGTTGCGATTATGTGATTTAAATATTAATTGTGAATTTTATCGCGTAACGTGGAAACGTGTGTATTTACTTTGTAAATTTTGTAGCTTGTAAAGATAATACATATAATTGTTACTACTAGTTTATATGTTTATTATTCTAATTAAAAACATTTTAAAGGAGTGTTTAAAAGCTTAATTTTTATAAAATACAAATTATAAGGGTTAAAAGGGAAATTATGGATTATTAAATAAAATAAAATCAAAACCCAACCCTAATAACCCCCCTACGGCCGCGATCGACCTCCCCACATCCACAAACCTGCGATTTCAGCCAAGAACAAGCATTCACATTCGATTTTGGACTGATTTCAAGCATCACAACAAGTTAGAATCATCAATTGCGAGCCATTACACGTTTAAAGGTTAGATTTTTACATGTTTTTGATGGTTTTTCATGTTGGCCGAAAGTTCCATTCGAAATCTGCAATTGATGGTCGATTGATGCTTGTTTGTTGTTGTTAATGTGTTTGTTGGGTAGATTACATGTTAATTAACGTCAAGTATGCAATAAAGGTTGGATTTTTACAAGTTCTTATGGGATTTACATTAGGGCCGAAACCCTAATTCGAAAATCTGAAATTGGATGTTAGTTGTTGGTTGTTTGTTGATGCTATTATGTTAGTTGGATTGTATAGATGCTATTCTCAGGTTAAGGTTGTCAGTTGCCTAGGAGCACGCACGTCAGCATTGTTGAGTTGTCTACATTTTCATATTAAACAATTGTGTTTGGGGCGCGTATGTTTTGCGCATTCTCTTTACATACTACTTGTTTTGGGTTTTTTGGTTTTAAAAACGCTTTCGCAGTATTTTAAACGTTAACTCTGGTTTTGTTTATTAATCATATAGAGTCGTTCTTGGTAACTAATGACTGAGATCCTGGTATGTCACGCGCCTCGCGGTAAAACCCCGCACGCGGATTTTGAGGGTGTGACTGATTGGTATCAGAGCCATTGGTTATAGGGAACTAGGTTGCATACACACACTAGACTATAACCGCACAGTTGTTAGTTACTTATCGTTTACTCTCCACACTATATACTCATTGGCATACACTACACGTACTTCGCAGTATGGCATCGTCGTCCAGAAATTTAGGCAAGAGGCCTGCACGATCTGAGTCACCTCCTACATCTCCCGTACCTGATAGGGGATTTAACTGGCCCCGACATCCTTATCCTCCTGGCGAGATAGACTGGGATCAGCCTTTCATACCTCCTGAGCTCGATCCTCCGCGGAACTGGGATTTCTACCCCACCTACATAAACCGTATGGCTTATAGAGAGCGCGTACCACCAGTAGCACCTACACGACCTAGTACTAGGTCATCGACCGCCTCTACTTTGCCTACACTTCCTACCTTGAGCATCCCTCTAGAGCAGGCATTTGCAGCCCTAGTAGCCACACTGGACACAGAGCGACAGCGGATTAGAGGACTCACTGATGAGAACTCTGCATTACGATCTGAGATGCGTCAGTTGCATTTCCAGGTAGAGACACTTCTGGAGCGACTCTCGATGGCCATCGATGGGCATCATACTCTGGCAGGCAACGTTGTAGCACTTAGTGGGCGCATGGATGCACAGGATCACCATAACATAGTGATCGATGATAGGTTTGCTAATTTAGAGGCACAACTAGCAGCACTTCAGGTTGTTGAAGCCCCTGCACCTTTGGTGGACACTGATGAGGAAGACCCAGAAGAGGAACCTGAGGAAGCCCCCGAAGAAGAACCAGCAGAGATGGATGAGGACAGTGAAAGATCTGACGTACTGGACTGATTCTACTTTTAAATGACTTAGACTATGTAGTGTTTCTTTTCTTTGAAACCTATGTGGGAAGGGTTGTTTCCAACCCAACTGACAAACTTAAATTTTGACATTGATGGAATATTTTGTGATTCAATTGCAATTTATTTATCTTTGATTATTATTTCTGTTATAAATGTTGTGGTTGTAGTGAATACATTATTTCTTATTGTTTACTGTACCTTGATGAGATTAATGTGTTGGATGTTACTCATTATTGTAATTGTGAATTGTAAAGTGAAATATGGACGCACGTAGAAGAGGACGTGGGCGTGGTCATAGACGTGGCGCCGGAGGCCGTGGAGCCGGAGCCATAAACATGACGCCTGCGGAATTGGCGGCATTAATTAACGAACATGTTCAGGCGGCAATGGCTGCTGCCCAACCGGGACAACCAGCAGGTAAATGATAACAAGAGGTTAAACCAGTTATTCTAGTTAATTGCCTAGGATATCTTACTAATGTTTGGGATTTTCAAAACAGGACCACCACCATGTACCTACAAGTCCTTCATGGACTGTAAACCCCATACCTACAGCGGGACGGAAGGAGCTGTAGGGCTTGTAAGGTGGTTTGAGAAGACAGAGTCTGTCTTCGCGAAATGCAACTGCCCGCCTGCTGATCAGGTGAAGTATGCCACCGGGACATTGGAAGGCGCAGCACTTTCCTGGTGGAATGCCCTGGTGCAAATGTTGGGTCAAGCCATGGCCAATGAACTACCTTGGGATGAGTTTAAGGGGATTATGACCGAAGAATACTGCCCCTGAAATGAAGTTTAGAAACTGGAGATTGAGTTCTGGCAACTCAAAATGCAAGGCTCAGAAATTGAAGCCTACACGACCCGTACTCATGAGTTAGCCACTTTATGCCCAGGGATGGTGAATGAAATGCACAAGAGGGTGGAGCATTATATACAGGGATTGGTGCCCGAAATTCAAAGTATGGTAACTGCCTCTAACCCCACTACCATACAACAAGCTATCTGAACAGCCCACAGGCTGACTGATCAAATAGTCGAGCAAGGTCGATTACCTAAGCGGGGCGCGGTGGCAAGCGTGCCCGACCATAAACGCAAGTGGGATGGTTCAAGCAATAAGGGATCGTCATCCAGCAGCCAATCTCAACCTCAACAACAGCAGCAAAGTCAGCAACAGCAACGGAAGTTCGATAACAATCGAAGCTTCAACCAGGCGACTCCCTCAAATCAAGGACCCGGTGGGTATGGTGGAAGACAGCCGAAGTGCAACCGGTGTAACTACCACCATATGGGTCGATGTGATAACTTCAAGTGCCAACGTTGTGGGAAGATTGGTCACGCAGCCAAAGACTGTCGGGGTGAACTGATGAAGAAGCCTCAACATTCACAAGAAACTCCGAAAGGTTGTTTTGAGTGCGGAAAAGAAGGCCATTACAAACGCAACTGTCCCCAGCTTAAGAGGAATGGTAATGGCAACAACAACAATGGGAACAACAGCAACAATAACAATGGCAACAACAATAACAACAACAATGGTAATGGCATCAACAATGGTGGAAACAATAATGGAGCCAAAGGAAGAGCCTTCGTCATTGGCTCAGGTGAGGATCTAAACGATCCTACAATAGTAACTGGTAAATTTTTGGTTAATGGTTGTTTTGCTACCGTATTATTCGATACCGGTGCCGATATAAGTTTCGTGTCCACTAGGTTCTGTAGTCTTTTAAGCGATATGCCCTCAGCCTTAGAATCTAAATACGCCGTGGAGTTAGCTAACGGCACACAGATTCACATAACGCATATTCTTAGAGACTGCAAGATAGAGCTTGCTGGTCATACATTCACCATAGATCTCATGCCTGTTACGTTAGGAAGCTTTGATGTGGTAGTAGGCATGGATTGGCTTTCCGATAAACAAGCGGAAGTCATATGCCACGAGAAGATCATACGGATTCCCCTTGGTGAAGAAGTCCTTACGGTCAGAGGTGGTAGGAGTGGTGCGGCGATAGGCATCATTTTGTTCATGAAGTCACAGAAGTTGTTACGAAAGGGTCGACTGGCCATATTGGCACTCGTCACAGATAAACAGATCGAGGAAAAGAGGATAGAGGATATCCCCGTAGTTTGTGAGTTTCCCGAGGTGTTTCCGGAAGACCTGCCTGGATTACCGCCTCATCGTCAAGTTGAATTCAAGATTGAGTTGACTCCAGGAGCCGCTCCAATTGCAAGAGCACCTTACCAGTTAGCTCCGAACGAACTGCAGGAATTATCTGCTCAACTCCAAGAACTGTTGGATAAAGGGTTTATCCGACCGAGTTCGTCGCCCTGGGGAGCGCCAGTTCTATTTGTGAAGAAGAAGGATGGTACATTTCGAATGTGCATTGACTATAGGGAACTGAACAAGGTTACTATCAAGAATAGATATCCCTTACCTCGTATCGATGATTTGTTTGATCAACTGCAAGGATCAAGCTATTACTCTAAGATTGATCTGAGGTCTGGGTATCATCAGCAGAGAGTTCGAGAAGAGGACATCTCAAAAACTGCCTTCCGTACACGATATGGTCACTATGAATTTTTGGTCATGCCATTTGGGTTGACGAATGCACCAGCAGTATTCATGGACCTCATGAATCGTGTGTGCAAACCCTATCTTGATCAGTTTGTTATCGTCTTTATTGATGACATACTGATATACTCAAGGACCGAGGAAGAACATGAGAAGCACTTACGTTTAATCTTAGAATTACTTAGAAAGGAACAACTGTACGCAAAGTTTTCTAAGTGTGATTTCTGGATACGTGAGGTACAATTCTTGGGACATATTATCAACGAGAAGGGAATACATGTTGATCCTGCTAAGATTGAAGCGATAAAGAATTGGTCTGTTCCTAAGACACCGAGTGAGATACGACAACTCCTTGGATTAGCGGGATATTATCGACGATTCATCGAAGGATTCTCTAAGATTGCACAACCTCTCACAGCCTTGACTCACAAGGGAACGACGTACAAATGGGGTGAGAATCAGGAATCTGCTTTCCAGTTGCTGAAACAGAAACTATGTAGCGCACCGATATTAGCGTTACCGGATGGTAGTGATGACTTCGTAGTCTACTGCGATGCGTCTATTCAAGGACTTGGATGCGTCTTGATGCAGCGGGATAAGGTGATAGCTTATGCCTCTAGACAGTTGAAGATTCATGAGAAGAACTATACCACCCATGACTTGGAACTGGGTGCGGTAGTGTTTGCCTTGAAGATCTGGAGACATTACTTGTACGGTACCAAATGCACCATCTACACCGATCACAAGAGTCTCCAGCACATCTTTGAGCAAAAGGAATTGAACATGAGGCAAAGGCGCTGGGTAGAGTTATTGAATGACTATGATTGTGCTATCAAGTATCATCCGGGAAAAGCAAATGTAGTTGCTGACGCGCTGAGTAGAAAAGAGACTGCTAAACCTCGACGAGTGCGAGCTCTGCAGCTAACGATTAGTACACAATTACCTGAACAAATCCGTGATGCTCAAACTGAAGCTCTGAATGTATATAATATGAGTTTTGAAGGGTTACGGGGAATGGAAAAACAATTAGAAGTAAAAGCGGATGGAATTCGTTACTTCATGGATAGACTATGGGTACCTCTACATGGAAATCTAAGAGATTTGGTCATGAGTGAGGCACACAAGTCTAAGTACTCTATACATCCTGGATCTGACAAGATGTATCACGATTTGAAGGCGCACTATTGGTGGCCTAACATGAAAGCAGATGTAGCTACTTATGTGAGCAAGTGTTTGACCTGCTCGAAGGTTAAAGTGGAGTATCAGAAACCATCTGGACTACTACAACAACCAGAGATCCCTATGTGGAAGTGGGATCAGATATCAATCGATTTTATTACTAAGTTACCTCGCACTTCTACGGGTTGTGATACAATATGGGTTATCGTGGATCGATTGACAAAATCTGCTCATTTCCTAGCAATAAAGGAAACAGACAAGATGGAGAAGTTAACTTGACTCTATTTGAAGGAGATCGTTTCGAGGCATGGAGTACCGATCTCAATTATTTCTAATCGCGATTCTCGTTTCACATCACACTTCTGGCAGTCGTTGCAGAAAGCTTTGGGTACGCGATTGGATATGAGTACTGCTTATCATCCACAGACTGATGGTCAAAGCGAGCGTACTATACAGACTTTGGAGGACATGTTACGTGCTTGTGTGATTGACTTCGGGAATAACTGGGAAGTTCACCTACCATTGGTGGAATTTTCTTACAACAGCGGCTATCACACTAGCATAAAGGCGGCACCTTTTGAAGCTTTGTATGGGAGAAAGTGTAGATCACCAGTTTGCTGGGCTGAAATTGGTGATAGTCAATTAACGGATCCTGAGTTAGTACACGAGACAACTGAGAAGATTGTCCAAATAAGAAACCGCATGGCTGCAGTGCGAGACAGACAGAAAAGCTATGCTGACAAGCGACGGAAACCTTTAGAATTTCAAGTTGGTGACAAAGTCTTATTGAAAGTTTCACCATGGAAAGGCGTAGTTCGGTTTAGTAAGCGAGGAAAGCTAAATCTGAGATACGTTGGACCATTTGAGATAGTGGAAAGAATTGGTCCAGTGGCCTATCGACTAGCCTTACCTGATTCATTGAGTGGAATCCATGATGTATTCCATGTTTCAAATCTAAAGAAATGTTTAACGGATGAAACGATGGTCGTACCACTGGAAGAAGTTCAAGTAGACGAACAGTTACGCTTCATTGAGAAACCTGTCGAAGTGATGGATCGTGAGGTGAAAACGCTTAAGCAAAGCAAGATACCCATCGTCAAAGTTTGTTGGAACTCGAGACGTGGACCAGAATTCACATGGGAACATGAAGACCAAATGAAGCTTAAGTATCCTCAGCTATTCGAAAGGACGATGCCAGCCGGTGAAGGTACTGATTAAATTTCGGGATGAAATTTCTTTTAACATGGGGATGATGTGACAACTCATCCAAAACTACACGATTTTGATTTCCCTGTGCCAATGCAGTACACCAGTGATGGAACATTCACCATGTAACGCAATTTTCGGGACGAAAATTCTTTCAACATGGGGATAATGTGACATCCGGTAATTTTCCGTTACCAAACTCCGTTAGTTCCGTTAAGTCTTGCATACACGTGTCGTGAGCACACACTAGTTGTCGTTGAACGTTGGTGACTTAATAAAAATTAATAATGTTAAACAATAATTTCTATGTTGATTATTGATTGTGATTATGTGATTTAAATATTAATTGTGAATTTTATCGCGTAACGTGGAAACGTGTGTATTTACTTTGTAAATTTTGTAGCTTGTAAAGATAATACATATAATTGTTACTACTAGTTTATATATTTATTATTCTAGTTAAAAACATTTTAAAGGAGTGTTTAAAAGCTTAATTTTTATAAAATACAAATTATAAGGGTTAAAAGGGAAATTATGGATTATTAAATAAAATAAAATCAAAACCCAACCCTAATAACCCCCCTACGGCCGCGATCGACATCCCCACATCCACAAACCTGCGATTTCAGCCAAGAACAAGCATTCACATTCGATTTTGGACCAATTTCAAGCATCACAACAAGTTAGAATCATCAATTGCGAGCCATTACACGTTTAAAGGTTAGATTTTTATATGTTTTTGATGGTTTTTCATGTTGGCCGAAAGTTCCATTCGAAATCTGCAATTGATGGTCGATTGATGCTTGTTTGTTGTTGTTAATGTGTTTGTTGGGTAGATTACATGTTAATTAACGTCAAGTATGCAATAAAGGTTGGATTTTTACAAGTTCTTATGGGATTTACATTAGGGCCGAAACCCTAATTCGAAAATCTGAAATTGGATGTTAGTTGTTGGTTGTTTGTTTATGCTATTATGTTAGTTGGATTGTATAGATGCTAGTTAACGTCGATTATGCAAGAAAGCTTCGATTTTGATTCATGGTTCATAGGTTACTAAGAATAGTAACTTTATTTTGCATGAATTGATGATTTGATGATGTATGAATGTTATGGATGTGTTTGTGATGATGATTAGATGCTAGGTTGATGATATGAACAATTTAAAATCGAGAAGATGTCTTATAGTTCATACATTGCTAAAAATAGTAACTTTTGGTGTTGAATGTTGATGAATCATGATGATTAGGTGTTGTTGATCATGTTTAGATGTTGTCATGGACTTGAATTGGTATATAATTGATGAATTCATGAATGTAGTGTGAGTTTGATGAATTTGGGATGAACTTTCCCAAAAGGGAAACTTTATTTGTGCAAATCCTTGAATTGGATGATTTGAGCATGTTTGGGATATTAGGACCATGCTAGTGTGTTCATGGATGATTTCTAAGGTGATTAAATGTGTTGTTTAGGTTGTATGAATGTTGATTTGGTTTGTTACCTGTTTTGGCCTGTTTGTGGAAAAATAATGGTATGAGTTATATAGGTAAGCTAGGACTTTTGTGGATTGATGATTGATTAAGAATGAACATTTTTGATGTTATGAGCATGATAATAGTTGAGATTCGCATGGCTTGTATGATATCATGTTGTATGTTGATCAGGTATGATATACTGTTGTGTTAGTATTAACGAGTTATCATCTATAATGTCACCAACGGGTCAGACGGGTCAACTGGGTCAAATGTGTCTTGTCTTTCTTAAACCTTGAGTTCCTTGGTTTGTAGAGCACTTAGGGTTTCATATTGATTCTGTGTACACGTACTTATGTACTCATGTGTTCTAGGTGACCTTTGAAGGTTGTCTTTCCCCTCTTTCTTTCAAGTTAAGCTCTAAGTTAATTCTTGCGCGCATCAGGTGAGTTCTTGCCCCACTCTTTTTACATAATCTCTTTTGGGGGAGATAGCATATTGTTGATCACAAACGCTTTTATATATGAGTGTGTATAATATTGATATAGTGTTGTTTACCATGGAAAGTCCTCACACTTCCGGATTGTTAATATTGACTAGCGGGCAAATTTTGGGTAGTACTACTGGGTCTGACGAGCCCCACCTGTGTGACTCGTGGTCATACGGGTGCAATTTTGTCCTAACATATATTCGTCACAACCTGGTAAGTCGTGACGGGAGGCACAAACTATCACAGTCAGCTTCAATCGCGAAATCACTATGATTAATATTTTTATGTTAATAGACTAGCTATCTATTGCAATACACTACTTATGACTTGAAAACTGTTTATCGGTTTACCTATTAACGCAAACTCTTGAACTCACCAACCATGTGTTGACTTGTTTAGTATGCTATTCTCAGGTTAAGGTTGTCAGTTGCCTAGGAGCACGCACGTCAGCATTGTTGAGTTGTCTACATTTGCCTTGTTTACAAATTTGGGATTATTTTCATATTAAACAATTGTGTTTGGGGCGCGTATGTTTTGCGCATTCTCTTTACATACTACTTGTTTTGGGTTTTCTGGTTTTAAAAACGCTTCCGCAGTATTTTAAACGTTAACCCTGGTTTTGTTTATTAATCATATAGAGTCGTTCTTGGTAACTAATGACTGAGATCCTGGTATGTCACGCGCCTCGCGGTAAAACCCCGCACGCGGATTTTGAGGGTGTGACACTTTGAAGGCCAGATTTGAAGGAACCGAAGATATGAAAGAAAACATAAGAGATGTCTTGAAACAGAAGTTCGAAAATTTTGGTTTCGCAAGGGAATAAACCATGACTGCAACATATCTTAGATATGTGGAACTTCTAGACTCTTTAAATGAAGCTGTAGTAGAGATGGAGAATGGTGATGTTCTCATAAAGTTCTTAAGGTATTTGCCAAAGACAAGGGCGGTGTATACAGTGTTTATCAGAAGAACTAAAATTTTGAAAACAATGACTCTTAAGGAGTTACACGGCATCCTTAGTGCCTATCAAATGGAGATAAATGTAGATGAAGAATCGTTAGGTAGATCTTCAAAACCCTCAAAGCCATCACCCTTCATGGAACCTATTCATGAGCCAGTTCACTGACTCTCCCACTCTCAAGTCTATCAAATTCCCATGGTGACTCATCAGGCAACCATGATCACCTATCTTAAATCTCCAACTGCTAAATCTCAATCATCATCATCATTTAGCAGATGGAATTAGCCAGCCTCACCAACCTTTTCATAATCATATCACTCAAATTCTGCCTTTTTCAGTGACCAAGCCAACTTCTTTCAACTCTCTAAAAAAGATCTAGAGTGAATTCATCCAGATGACCTTGAAGAAATGGATATCAATTACTAGATTGCCATGATATCCTTCAGGACCAAGCAGGTCCAACAGAGAACCGGAAGAAAATTCCTGAGAAGATTAGGTTTTGGTTTTGATAAAAGCAAGGTAAAATGCTTCAACTCCTACCAGCTGGGACATTTTGCCAAGAAATGCAAAGCACCAAAGTCAAACCCATCCCCACCAAGTTCATCTAAACCATAACAATTGTCAACTCACCAAGGTCGTTCAACTTTATTCAACCAAAGGAATACAGTAGCTGTAGCCTCATGAGAAGAGGTGATTAACTGGACCTTCCAAGTGGAAGTTATTAAACCCATCAATAATGCATTGATGGTTGGAAGCTCAACCTCCTCACATCATGTAACTTCTGAACCTTGCTGTACTCCTGAATACATAGCTAAGGTTAACTTGTACAAAAATCACAATTTGGACCTCATAAAGGATATCAAATCAATCAATCTTTTTAAAACTGATTTTAAGAAAAACGAACAGGCTCAAAAAAAATAATAGAGCTAGAAAAGATTGTTTTAAAATTAAAGCATGAGCAAACCAACCTTGAGACCTAAATTGATGATCTCCTGAGCAGATTAAAATTAGCACAATATGATTTAGCTACCACTAAGACATATGCTGATAAATATAATTTTTAGTTCGAAAAGTTTGAAAAATTACTTGTTTTTACTGAAAAATCACAAAGGCTATATCAAACCAAGGTAGGTTTAGGGTATAATGCTATGGAACAACCAATGATATAGACTCCCACATATAATCCTAAGTGTAACCTTAAGGTAAATAAGCAAATATCTGCCGAACCCACCTGCACAAAGACATCTGCTGAAGAGATTGAGACAGCAGAGAAGGAGGTGAAGGATGGAATAGTTGAGGAAGTAGATAAAGAGGAGGAGAAGAAGGAAAAGGAAGAGGAGAAGAACAAGGAGAAGGAGGAGGAGAAAAATTAAGAAGATTTTAAGGCAAAAGCTAAGCAAGATATGATTTGGAAGATTAAGTTTGTAAAAGAAAAACCATCTTCCAAAACCAACCAGCTAGTTGCCGAGTCAAATACCTCACCAAAACAAAGCCTCAATCAAGGCATAGCTGCAACAAGAAGAACCATAGCGGAAGCTATTGTGCTGGAACATCAAACTCTTCAGAAATAAGACCCCAACCATATATTCAAAAGTCTATATCTAAAGCAGTCAAAATTTATAACCAGAGGTTCATAAAGAATAAGATAAAGCTGACCACCCATGCTGATCAGAAGATAAATAAGAAGATGGGTGGAGCTGAAGGAGGCAAGGATGAGAAAAAGAAGAAGAAGTAGAAGAAGAAGAAGAAGAAGAAAATGATGGAGTCATAAGACATCAGGAAGGTGATGAAGTCAACAAAGAATTAAATGAACATTACTTGCCTAATATATGGGGAAGACGGTCACTTTGTTAATGGGTTTGGCAACAGCCTTTGGGGTAGCAGGATGTTGGGAGGCTTGAGTTGCTCCAGGATTAGATCTAGAAGCATTTCATTCTCTTGCAAAGTGACCAAGTTGGTTGCAGTTGTAGCACTTGGCCTTTGTCTTGTCAAACCGAAATTTGCTGTTGGTTGGGTTTTGAGGGAATTCCCTTCCAGTTCTTTTGAAGAACTTCTTTGCTCTGTAGGTCAGGAGAGCCATTTGTTAGACAATGTCCATGTATTCAACATCATCTGGGCTGAAACACTCTAGATCATCAAAACAAAATTAAAAATCTCTAGAGTGCTCACTCCCTGAAACAAAAGCACAACTATCCTGGAAAGAATTTTGTTAAGCCTGTTGAGACCTGGGTGTCTCAGGGAATGTAATATATGGTCCAGATGAAGATGATGGTTGTTAGGGGTAGTTCAGGTACAACTGGGGCTGGGGAGTTCTTGAACCTTCAGTAACATGTAGAGCATTGCTAATAGGAAGGCTTGAGGGTCTGTTCATCTGATGGCTTTTTTGAGTTTCCATCTCCATACGGTATCCATCAAGGATTCCATATAGTTCAATCATAGTACGAGTGTTGAGATTCTCAGTTCTCTTGATTGAGACACAGTAGAAAGTCCACTCATGAGGAAGTGCACTCATGAATTTCCTTACTATGTCTCTTTTCTCAAGAACCACTCCCATAGACTGAAGAGAGGTGATCAAGTCCATGTACCTGAAGTATTGTTGGCTCAAGGTCTCACTAACAATATAAGTGAAGTTCTCAAACTTTTGCTTTAGCACATCTTTCTTGGACTCCTTGGATTCAGCAGAACCAGAGTATATCAGCTTCAAAGCATCAAAGAGTTCTTTGGCTGACTCGCATTGCTTAAAGCCAACCATTATAGAGTTTGCTATTGTCACACCCCCGCTTATAGCGAAAACACGAGGATTTAACGGACAGGATCGTCATAACACATTGTTAATTAATAGAGATGCATTAAATGATGTAAGGTCAACGTGTCATGACGACACCGACACAAATGGTGACTTGTGTCGTGGTTAGTCAATTCCATGACAAACATAGCCAAATAGTCATAAGAAATGTAAACCCACAACCCGGGAGAAAGTGAACAAAATATGAATAACAAAGAAGATCCAAACGAGATTGTCAAAACACCCAATAAGTTTAAAAATGTAAATCCTATGGTCGTCGCTAAGGCAGCATCCCAAGCTATCCTCGATGATTGTTACCTGAAAATATATGCTTAAAAAGGTCAACATATTGTTGGTGAGTTCAGGTTTAAATATAAATACAAATTGATGTTGTGTAATAGTTTTGTAGGACATAAGTGTATACAGTTATAAGCAAGCAATATCACATGTAATCATGAGCATCACAACTAAACCTATGACGTACACATAGATCTTGTCGGAACATATTCACCCTAGGGCTCGTCCGTGGCCACTGTCAGTCCCAACTAGTATACTAACAAACAAGGGTGGGGGTGTCAACCCAATAGTACTATCAATACCTGTCCGTCGGCTCAAACACCGGAGTTAAATAGTTGTGAATAAAAAACCACACAAAAAACTCATACATGTACCATATATAAACTTGCAAAACAGTAACACATAGTCCCAAATGAATAATTGATGTCACAATAAGAAAATGGATTGAGCATACTTTTCCCCCTTAATGTTATAAATAATAGTAATAAAACGGGACCGTAAAACTCACCTTGTTATGATACGAAATAAAGTGAATGAAAAGGCTTCAAAGGGTGAGAGCAACGCACAATCAAACACCTATAATTAATTGTAATTAAGTCTTTAAACACGTTCAAGGAGAAAAGATACATTTGGCCGGTTTCGGGTCGGTTCGGGTTCGATGCGCGACACCCACATATATATATATATATATATATATATATATATATATATATATATATATATATATATATATATATATATATATATATATATATATGCACCACACCATATAATAATAATATTAATAATAATGATAATAATAATAAAGATATTATTTTTATTATTAATAAAATATAATAATATTAATATTAATAATAATAATAATAATCACAAAATAACCCACACACACCACTCGTATATATATTTATCTTCATTCAAACACACACACACACACACACACACACACACATATATATATATATATATATATATATATACACACACACACGGCTCTCACACCCAAACACACATATATACATATATATACACGTCTCACACACCAAAACATACATATATACATATATATACATGGCTCACACACCAAAACACACACTGTCAAACCCATACACCACATATATATATATATATATATGCATCCCCACACAAAATGCACACAAACACACACTTACACCTATTGAAACAACTACACACACTCTTATGCACACACACAGATCACACACACACACTTCTACGCACACACAGATAACACACACAAACATCACACACACACACTCTCACGCACAGACACATAACACACACCACACTCATATACACACACCCACGAAATCGACATATACACACAAACACACACTGTATACACACAAACACGCACAAAAGACACACACACCTCGCATATATATACATATACATACACCCGTCGCGCACCACCATACCACCACCGAGCATCACCGTACACAACAGAACCAAACCGAACCGAAAGAATGAAACCGAATGTTGCGAAAATAAATGAAACAAAGTCCACAATGATCGGTTATCTGCGGAACGAGTAAACGGCGAGACGATGGCAACAAACGACGGCTAACGGCTACCGGAGGGGCTGTTACGGTGGTTGCGAGCGGCTGAAGGTTCACGGCGGGGGGGGGGGGGGGGGGACGGCAGTAGGGTTTACGGGGTGGGGTCGATGGTTTGGGTTTAAAATATATAGTTTTCATATTTACATTTTGCACCCCAAACTTTCAATTAATTAATCCCTCAAGTTTGCTTTATTTACAATTTAAACCCTAAACTTAAATAATAATAATTATAATAATAATAATAATAATAATAAGGATAATAACAATGATGTTAAAAGTATGGAAATAATATTATTAATCATAACTATATTTATGATGATTTAAAATGAAATTTTAATTCAATTTATCTGATTTATCATATTATAAGTTTAGGGTTAACTCGCAAATAAATAAGAACAAGGATCGGTTTGAAAATGAATTAATTACGCAAGGATAATAAATGCACGAGGAGAGTTAACGAACTTCACGTCATTTAACGGACCTGACAGTGATGGATGTCACAGGTATAGCCATAAGCAAAATAGTCATGGCTTTGCAGTCAATGTCCATCTTCTTGAAGTCTTCATTAGAGTAGTCTTCAATGGCCTTCTCAATCATAGCACCATTACCAGCTGGGGATTCCACCTTTGGTTGATATGGACCATGAGTAACTGATCTCCACATACGACTGTCTTGATACTTGATAAAGCCTTCAATGCTTTTTCACTAGGTTCCAAAGTCATCAGGAGTGATAATAGGAGCCTTAGTCATGGTTCCATCTCAGACTCGGAAAATTTCTGGTTAAGAGCAATTTGAGTGAAGTGAATGAGTGTGAAGAAAACAAGGGTGATTAGGGATGGTAAGATCTAACAATAAAGAGCCTAAAAAGCTCTGATACCAATTACAGGATTAGTGTATGTCTCACAACACAAGATTATCTCACAAACTCAATTAAAGTCACTCAGGTTTGATGAAGCATAATCTCTACTAAGTTCACAAGTAATATAATAAGTTAATGAGAACACAAGAGAATAAGAGTGGTTTTTAAGATACTTGTATATATTACTTCTCAACTCAGTATTACAAGACTCTTACAAACATATTGCTTAAGTTAAAATAAGAAACTATATATACTACTATCTACAGCCGGTTATACTTGGAAAACCAGCTGGAATCTATAACTAGATAAATACTACATTGCTAGAAATAAGGTATCTAAGATAAAATACTATCCTAGATTAGGTAGTCATGATAGGTCCTTGACTTACCTTTTGTCACCAACTAAAAGTGACAGCTGTACTAACTAATAATGGATGAATAGTGGATTAAAGTATGGTCAACTGCATGGGCGTGAGAAAGCGTCATGCAGTATATCAGAGGTTGCAGCGGATGTCAGATAGACCATACTTATGTCCACTGGTTCATAGTTGTTTCTTCCGAAGCTAATGGCCTCGAAAGAATAAGTTCTTTCGAGACCATTTATACTTCTGAATAATCAACTTCTTCCGAGTCTTCTGCAAGTCTTCAGGACCTTATTCTTTGGAAGACTTTGTCTTTAGGATCTACTTAGTCTTGGAAGACTGAGTTCTCACTTCGGAAGTTCTTCAACCTTGATCTTCGGAAGATCTTTGACTTGTCTTCGGAAGAGCAGCTTTGTCTTCGGAAGACCACTTCAATTGTACATTAAAATCTTTTAAGTGTTGTTTTGATTGCACCAGCCTCATATGATCCAACAATAATAGTGGGTGTATATAAATGTTAGAAATATATTAGATATATAAACTAAGAAAATAATATTAGTGTATTTGAACTAATTATATGTATATATTTATTTATATATTTCATTCGTGCCTAGCTATACGAGTAATCAAATTATTATATATATTTATATAAATATAAATAAATATATATCTTTAGAGCGAGTCGCGCGATACACCCGAACCTACCCGTGACCGACCAAATATACCTATCCTCATTGGGACACATTTTAAGATTTAATCACAATTAATTATAGGTGTTAGATTGTCGTTTGCTCTCATCCGTTGAAGCCTTATTGTTCACTTTATTTCGTCACATTTCAAGGTGAGTTTTGCGGTCCCGTTTTCATTTCAATTATTTATAAAACCTAGGGGGAAAAGTATGCTCATCCTTTTATGCCGTGAACTTAATTACATTTTGGGACTATTTTATTTACTGTTGGTAAGTTAATATCTAGTACATGCATGAGTTATCTGTGTGGTTCTTTATTCACAACTATTTAACTCCGGTGTTGGAGCCAACGGACAGGTATTGAAAGTGCTATTGGGCTGACACCCCCACCTTTGTTTGTTAGTATACTAGTTGGGACTGACAGTGGCCACGGAGGGGCCCTAAGGTGAATATGTTTCGACAAGATCTGTGTGTACGTTATAGGTTTAGTTGTAAGGCTCATGTTTACATGTGATATTGCTTGCTTATAACTGTATCCACTTATGTCCTACCAAACTATTACACAGCATCAAGTTCTATTTATTATTTAAACCTGCAAACTCATCAACAATATGTTGACCTTTTGAGCATATCTTTTCAGGTAACAACCATCGTGGATAACTAGGGATGCTGCCATAGTGATGACCTTAAGAAATGCATTTTAGACTTGCTTGGACGTTTCTAACAATTATGTTTTGTTTTGGATTATCTTTGTTGATCATGATTTCGTTTACTTGTTCCCGGGTTGTGGGATTCATACTAATTTTGTTTGTTGACTATGTTTTGTCGTGGAATTGACTAACTGCGACACAAGTCTCCGTTGTGTCGGGCGACGTCATGACACGTTGGCTTTCTTTCATTTAATGTATCTCTATTAATGATTAATATGTTATGACGATCACATCCGTTACATCATTGTGTTTTCGCTATAAGCGGGGGTGTGACATGGGTTGTGTGCATGGCTGTGTTGGTTACGTGCCTATGGGTGCTTCATGGGTGATTATGGTTGCTAGAGTTCATGTGTGGTGGGTGTAGGGATGTAAATCTGTGATCAGGTTTTGGGTTGGGTTCTATATGGGTTGTGTTGTGGGTGTCGATTGTGTGTGCGTATAGGATAAAAGTGGAATGTGCAGTAAGGTTAAACCCGATTAGAGTTACTGTGTTATTAAACTCTTTTAGCAAATGGGAATAATAATACTAAATTCTTTTTAGCAAATGAGAATAATAATAACAATATTATTAATCGAAGCCACCTTAATCATTATTAAAATTTAAAAAAATTTCTTCATTATTTAAAATTTAATTAACCAAAAATTAACAACTTATAAATTTTAACCCTATCTAACCCAACAAACTCCTCGCAAACCGACCCCATCTCCCCTCTCGATACCCTTAAAATCTCGAAACCCTATCTCCCTAAGTCATCACTCATGATTTTTCTCTTGGCAAGTTCTTCAACCGCAGCCCCTCTCCCCTCACTTCCCTCTCAACGGTTCCTTAACTCCGGCAACCCTCTCCATCACAAACTAGCAGCCCGTGTCCTCTCCGCCTTCATCCGCGAAACACACGACGATTGAGTGTATCGGCGGCCGCGAAGGTGGTCGAATCCGCTTCATATTACGCTTGGTATGAATCATTGATTATCGTTAATACCTGTGATGTTCTAGTTTCATATTGGTGCTGCTACAGTCAAATTGATTATCACCAATTACCGAGTTATAAGGTTACGGGTGGGTGTTCACATAGGTTATGTGAGTATGTCTAATTATATATTATATGTCAGTATGTAGCATGGGTTGTGTGCATGGCTGTGTTGGTTATGTGCGTATGAGTGCTTTATGGGTGATTATGGTTGCTGGAGTTCATGTCTGGTGGGTGTAGGGATGTAAATCTGTGATCAGGTTTTGGGTTAGGTTCGGTATGGGTTGTGTTGTAGGTGTCGTATAGCATAAAACTGGAATGTGCAGTAGGGTTAAACCTGATTACAGTTACTGTGTTTGTTTGAAGATTGCGTGTGTGTTCATATGTATATCATATGTAAATTTATATAAGTGTGTTGTGTATGCATCGGTTATATATATATATATATGTAAATGCGTGGTTTGATGTTGTGGTGTGGTGGTTCTCGACTTAAGGTGTACTCATATATATGTGGGTATTTTAATTTGGCATGTGGTGCATGGGTGTGTTAGGTGTATAGGCAACTGTATATATAAGTAGGCATGATGACTGGATCAATGGCACTAGATGTATGTGGGTTTACATATGAATCTGGATGTCTAATGCATGCATGGGGTTGTGATTGTGTGTTTTGTTTTTCTTCATATGGGAGCATATTTATCTTGTGTGGTGTATATAATTTTTATTATATATGTGTGAGTTATATATAACATATTTACATTGTGTGTTATATATATAACATATATATCATATAGGTGTTATATATGGATATATATTATGTGGTCTATAAATCTATATATGCATATATAATACTATTACTGGGTAACATATATATGCATATGTGAACAATTTAAAAGTCTATACTTGTTATATTTCATTTAATTTATCAATTGTTTTATTTTATGGTTTAAATCTCTTATACGGCTTATGATTATTATCATATGTTAGAGCTAATACATTGTTACAAAACTAATTAGCATTAACAAAAGTAGTTGAATAGCTCAACTTTTGAATAAACAAAAGTGTTAAACATAATTAAAGTTTAACTAATAATTTCAAGAAAATTCACATTCGATAAAATATAGGTTGAATTGCTTTTACACAACAATGAAAATATTTGTTATAACATTAGATATTAAATATAGATATATTAATAAAAAACCATGTGGTATATTTTTTGAAGCTGAATAAGAGTATAATAGGAATATTTCTTATAATACTAAAGCTTAAAGCTTGCAATTCTTTATATGTTATCTTAAAATTATTGCAAAATTACAATCTTGTCTTAAAGATATGTTTTATAGATATAATAAAAATAGATGATATAGATATAAATTATTATTATCATCATTATTATAAAAGTATTTAGCAATTATGTAGTTAAGTATTCAAATAGAATAATACTTACATAAAACATTTATATAATATATATATTGTTATTTTAAAAATATTGAATTTGGAGGTGGTTTTCGATGGCGACCGCAGTCAGAGGTGGCAGGCGTCGATGGAAACAGTTATATAATATATATTTTTATTTTAAAAATATTACATAAACCATTTAATTTTATAAAAAGATTTTTTCTATATAAGAACACATATTTTATAAAATGACATGAAAAAAATACTGATAAAAAAGTATTAATATTTTTGTATGAGAAAACGTTATTGAAAAGGTTTTAAGAAAACCTTCATAAAAAGAACTATAAAATATTTTTTAAAATTATGACAGATGCTAAATTGATTTTTATTTTATTAAAACTTTATACTTTTAA
The DNA here is from genome assembly GCA_025506505.1 of Flaveria sonorensis. NCBI lineage: Eukaryota > Viridiplantae > Streptophyta > Magnoliopsida > Asterales > Asteraceae > Flaveria > Flaveria sonorensis. The sequence continues at coordinate 72,631,562 of CM046433.1, read as the reverse complement.
CTTTACTTAAATAACATTATGAAAATCAGAAATACTTTTATCCAATCATATTATGAATGAGAAAAATTAACTTTCCACTAAAAACTATTTTGATAAATATTTTTCAAAACACTTATTTTCTTAAATTATATTTCTACCAACCCTACTTTGAAAAAAACTCATTACAAAGGGTATTTGTGATGGTTTAATAAAACATTGAAATAGATTGAAGGTTATAGTTGATTGTTTTTCCCACTCAAGAATAAGTTGACTTTATCCCTATCAAACAGGTAATATAATGAGTTTTTACAGGTTGTATTACATTAATTTTAGATATTTCATCAAATTAAGGGTTTCAAATAATCAATTCAGGGTTTCGATTTTCCCAAATCATGATATCAATTTTCAAATGGAAAGATGAATCATTTTATATCCTTTTCAATTTACAAGCATATCTTGGTTTCGATTTACCCCAAATCACATTATGTTTCAAGTTCAACTCACCGATCTTTTTACACCTTCATTGATCTGTTTAATATCATTCACACCCCAAGTTTTAAATTATAACAGCTCTTCTGCAAAATCTCAATTCAATGCTCATATATACACATTTAGGTTTTTCATTCTAACTTGATAACTTTACGTCTTTGAAAATTATGCTTCTGGTTTTTTTTAATGTATCATTTATGTATCTAATTACACAAAATATGATATAGCCTTGCAAATGTTTGATATGTATAAGTGCAGGTGTGATGAATCGGTAATTGCTTGTGCATGTTTATTTTCAAGAAGGGAAAGATAAAAATGCTACAAGTAGTCATGTGAGAGTTCATATGTTATAAATATACTCTTTGATTACAGATTACAATATAAACATAATTATCAAAGCTTATTTACACTTAGTTTGTACTAATATGGTGTGTTATATAATATTCTGAGTGAAGAAAGGAAACTAATATCATGCAATGACTATGTTATATATATGACATCCATTTCTAATATTTTTAATTGTGTTTGACATTGTGTTATACTATATTTTTCAATTCAATGTTATAGCTTTAGATTATACATTCATACAATATTTTCACATCTAGGTTTGAATTATGAATGGTTTTTACCATAAAGTTAATGTTTTTACCTATGTCTTTTATGCATCCTCATAAAAGTCAACAAAATTTAAGGAATAAACTAAGAATAAATGAAAGTTTGTATATTTATATTTATATTATATAATAAAAAAATAATTAGATTGACACATTAATTACCTTTTGTTGCGCATTCTAAACTTTCTTCCTACACTCAACACAAAGAATTTTTTGTTATATCGTGTAGCTCAAAGTATTTAAATAATTAACTTTGTTTATTCTTATTTTGATAGTTTCATTAAATTTAGTTAAAAAAACAGTTCTAAAATATAATTAATTTTGTCCCAATTCTATAAATTTTGTTAGAGATATTTTGTAATTAATATTTTGTTCAAAAGTTTTTAAACAAACAATGGGTACACATGGTTAGCTCTATGTTGTATTATCTTGAGTTACAAATAAAAATGAATTAAAATTATTAATATTAGACAAAGATTATAAAATTACAAACAGAACATCAAATTTTATATACAAAGAAGTTTTCGAATGTTTATGGATGTTCTCATGTTCAATATAATATAACCTAAAGTTCTTATTTATAAGTTCATTTCATTTCATATTATATACTATATAGACTTATAAGCATTGATAAAAAAAATCTACTAATATTAGATACAGATGTTTTTAGAAAATTAAATATAAAAATCGATATACAAAGTATTAACAACAATATTACAACTTAAAAATATTTTTAATCAAAAGCATTTTTTATTGATTGAACCCGTGTATTACACGGGTCATTAGTCTAGTATTATATATAGATATATAGATTATTTCTTATTTCATCGAGAAGAATCAAAATCAGAAACACAACAAAAATATAGTGTTTTATACCAATTGTTTTTTTATACAGATCGTTGCCCTTTTTCTTTATAAAACTTTTAGCTTCTCGTAGTCATGTTACTAGACATTAATCTATAGAAAAATCGATTTAATATAAATTGTAACTCACCAAGAAAAGTTAGTGGCACTAAATTCCGATTAAGGTATCATTTCCTTCTACGACAGTTGTGTATATATGTGTTTTACTGAATGAGGAACACGAAACACTCCCCCCCCCCTTCCTCAAAAAAAAAAAAAAAAAAACTTTCTTGAGCAAATGCTGTTTAAGATGAACATATGTTGATTGTTCTTGAATTTCTTTTTGTTGGATTATTTGGGACAAATGGTGGGTGATTCATACAAAATCTTGTAGAAATCTGCTTGTTGCATTGAATCAAGTGTCACAATTTCCTCATCATCGCAATCCGTTAATAGTATTCGAAGACACGAATGATGAGATAATACATCATCTATTTAGACTTTTTTAATGCAAACAAATTAATACTACAAGCTAGAAATTTACCAAATGAACCCTAGGCTTGATTTTCATTTCGTTCATGGACTATAGATGACCTGACGAATGAATTAAAGAGAAATGTGGATTTAGGTATGGTTTACAAAGAGAAAACAAATGAGAAAATCAAAAAAAAAATTAGTATGGAAAGACAAATCTTTAGAATAAAATTATCAATATTTGATGAATGGTGTGAAGAAGAAAACGGTTCAATCGGTTATTAATTGTCTTAGTATGTGGAAGTATTTAGAAAACACAATGTTTGGTCATCTCTTATAAGGTTGTATCCGTCTCAAGACTCCTAGAAATAAAAAAGACTATTGGATCTTTATGAATAAAACATCAGGTTAAATTTAAAATTTTGTGTAGTCTAATAAATTAGCGTTTCCTTATCTCTTCTCCTGGTTAATTATGTAATTTTTTTATTTTAATAAAATTCCTTGGCCTTAAAAACAATCAACTAACTTCATATGATTTTGTAAGGTTGATGAATCGTGACAGAGATCGGCCTTTTCTTATGAAAATCTAAAGTGTTTTATAGATAAACTAGATTTAGTAACTCGTGTATACACACGGGTTAATTAAATAAAATATTAAATAAAATAAATTCTTATTAGCCAATAAACGACATTATAAGATAAGATACACTACAAAAAATAAGAGCATTAGAGGCGACATTTGTCGCCGCAAATAACCGGGTTTGTCGCCTCTATTACTATTAGCGGCGACAGGTCGCCGCTATTAAGTCGCCGCTAATAATTCGTCGCTAATGGTTGATATATTGCCGCTAATATGTCGTTGTTATTAATGTCGCCGCTATTAATACTGATAGCGACGATTTCGTCGCCTCTATATGTCTATCAAAAATTTTCCGGGAAGCACTATTAGCGGCGACACTGTCGCCGCTAATACTATATTTTTCATTAGATTTTTTTTAATTTCCAGTTTTAAAAACTAAATATACCTGTATAAAAATAAATCCAGATTTCCCAATAACACAAATTACATTAATGAAATCTAATATTAAGAAGTACACAAGTGTTAACCAAGTATGTTAAATACATTGTTTAAACATCAAATGCCGCTAAAACAAACTTAAACTACTTATCCTCAATCCTATTCATCTCCCTCGTCCGAATCATCTTCTTCAGCTTGATGTGGAGCTTTTTGCGAGGCAATAAGTTGCGTAATTTGAGACATAAAATTCGCATTTTGAAACAGACTTCCGATTTGAGCCTACAAAACAAAACATATATTATAAGTTTTGCATTTGGCAAAGTATAAATTATAAGATAACACATCCAACTTTAAGTATATCAAGTGTGTTTGTATCATTTTGACCCATTTCAACCAAAATGTATATAATTCAACTTAACTTTACCCATTTTGACCCGTTTAAGATAAACCAACAATGATACACTTAAAACATTCAAGTTTAAGCGGTTAAAGTTCATTTTTACCCATTTTGACCCGTTTTAACTCAAATTAACGTGTTTTTAAGCATATCAAGTGTGTATGTATCATTTTGACCCATTTAAACAAATATGTACATAATTCAACTTAACTTTACCCATTTTGACCCATTTAAGATAAACCAACAATGATACACCAAACACCTTCAAGTTTAAGTTGTTAAAGTTCATTTTTACCCATTTTGACCCGTTTTAATTCAAATTAACGTGATTTTAAGTATATATCAAGTGTGTTTGTATCATTTTGACCCATTTCAACCAAAATGTACATAATTCAACTTAACTTACCCATTTTGACCCGTTTAAGATAAACCAACAATGATACATTTAACACCTTCAAGTTTAAGCGGTTAAAGTTTATTTTTACCCATTATGAACCGTTTTAACTCAAATTAACGTGGTTTTAAGTATATCAAGTGTGTTTGTATCATTTTGACCCAATTCAACCAAAATATACATAATTTAACTTAAATTTACCCATTTTGACCCGTTTAAGATAAACCAACAATGATACACTTAACACCTTCAAGTTTAAGCGGTTAAAGTTCATTTTTACCCATTTTGACCCATTTCAACCAATATGTACATAATTTAACTTAACTTTACCCATTTTGACCAGTTTAGGATAAACCAACAATGATACACTTAACACCTTCAAGTTTAAGTGGTTAAAGTTCATTTTTACCCATTTTGACCCGTTTTAATTCAAATTAACGTGATTTTAAGTATATATAAAGTGTGTTTGTATCATTTTGACCCATTTCAACCAAAAATGTACATAATTCAACTTAACTTTACCCATTTTGACCCGTTTAAGATAAACCAACAATGATACATTTAACACCTTCAACTTTAAGCGGTTAAAGTTCATTTTTACCCATTTTGACCCGTTTTAACTCAAATTAATGTGTTTTAAAGTATATATCAAGTGTGTTTGTATCATTTTGACCCATTTCAACCAAAACGTACATAATTCAACTTAACTTTGCCCATTTTGACCCATTTAAGATAAACCAACAATGATACACTTAACACCTTCAAGTTTAAGCGGTTAAAGTTCATTTTTACCCATTTTGACCCATTTTAACTCAAATTAATGTGTTTTTAAGCATATCAAGTGTGTTTGTATCATTTTGACCTATTTCAACAAAAATGTACATAATTTAACTTAACTTTACTCATTTTGACCCGTTTATCATAAACCAACAACGATACACTTAACACCTTCAAGTTTAAGTGGTTATAGTTCATTTTTACCCATTTGGCCCGTTTTAACTCAAATTAACGTGATTTTAAGTATATATCAAGTGTGTTTGTATCATTTTGACCCATTTCAACCAAAATGTACATAATTCAACTTAACTTTACCCATTTTGACACGTTTAAGATAAACCAACAATGATACCTTAACACCTTCAAGTTTAAGCGGTTAAAGTTCATTTTTACCCATTTTAACCCGCTTTAACTCAAATTAACGTGGTTTTAAGTATATCAAGTGTGTTTGTATTATTTTGACCCATTTCAACCAAAATGTACATAATTCAACTTAACTTTACCCATTTTGACCCGTTTAAGATAAACCAACAATGATACACTTAAGACCTTCAAGTTTAAGCGGTTAAACTTCATTTTTACCCGTTATGACCCGTTTTAACTCAAATTAACGTGGTCTTAAGTATATCAAGTGTGTTTGTATCATTTTGACCCATTTCAACCAAAATATACACATTTTAACTTAAATTTACCCATTTTGACCCGTTTAAGATAAACCAACAATGATGCACTTAACACCTTCAAGTTTAAGCGGGTAAAGTTCATTTTTACTCATTTTGACCTGTTTTAACTCAAATTACCGTGGTTTTAAATATATCAAGTGTGTTTGTATCATTTTGAACCATTTCAACCAAAATGTACATAATTCAACTTAACTTTACCCATTTTGACCCGTTTAAGATAAACCAACAATGATACACTTAACACCTTCAAGTTTAAGCGGTTAAAGTTCATTTTTACCCATTATGACCCGTTTTAACTCAAATTAACGTGGTTTTAAGTATATCAAGTGTGTTTGTATCATTTTGACCCATTTCAACCAAAATCTACATAATTTAACTTAAATTTACCCATTTTGACCCGTTTATGATAAACCAACAATGATGCACTTAACACCTTCAAGTTTAAGCGGGTAAAGTTCATTTTTACTCATTTTGACCCGTTTTAACTCAAATTACCATGGTTTTAAGTATATCAAGTGTGTTTGTATCATTTTGACCCATTTCAACCAAAATCTACATAATTTAACTTAAATTTACCCATATTGACATGTTTAAGATAAACAACCAATGATGCACTTAACACCTTCAAGTTTAAGCGGGTAAAGTTCATTTTTACCCATTTTGACCGCGTTTTAACTCAAATTAACGTGGTTTTAAGTATATCAAGTGTGTTTATATCATTTTGACCCATTTCAACAAAAATCTACATAATTTAACTTAAATTTACCCATTTTGACCCGTTTTAACTCAAATTACCGTGTTTTTAAGCATATCAAGTGTGTATCATTTTGACCCATTTCTACCAAAATCTATATAATTTAACTTAAATTTACCCATTTTGACCTGTTTACGATAAACCAACAATGATGCACTTAACACCTTCAAGTTTAAGCGGGTAAAGTTCCTTTTTACCCATTTTGACCCCGTTTTAACTCAAATTAACGTGGTTTTAAGTATATCAAGTGTGTTTGTATCATTTTGACCCATCTCAACCAAAATCTACATAATTTAACTTAAATTTACCCATTTTGACCCGTTTGAAGTCAAATTAACGTGTTTTTAAGGATATCAAGTGTGTTTGTATCATTTTGACCCATTATAACCAAAATGTACATAATTCTACTTAACGTTACCCATTTTGACCTGTTTAAGATAAACTAACAATGATACACTTAACACCTTCGAGTTTAAGTGGTTAAAGTTCATATTTACCCATTTTGACCCCTTTTAACTCAATTTAACGTGTTTTAAGCATATATCAAGTGTGTTTGTATCATTTTGACCTATTTCAACCAAAATGCACATAATTCAACTTAACTTTACCCATTTTGATCCGTTTAAGATAAACCAACAATGATACACTTAACACCTTCAAGTTTAAGCGGTTAAACTTCATTTTTACCCATTTTAACCCGGTTTAACTCAAATGAACGTGTTTTTAAGCATATCAAGTGTGTTTGTATCATTTTGACCCATTTCAACCAAAATGTACATAATTCAACTTAACTTTACCCATTTTGACCCGTTTAAGATAAACCAACAATGATACACTTAACACCTTCAAGTTTAAGCGGTTAAAGTTCATTTTTACCAGTTATGACCCGTTTTAACTCAAATTAACGTGTTTTTAAGCATATCAAGTGTGTTTGTATCATTTTGACCCATTTCAATCAAAAAGTACATAATTCAACTTAACTTTACCCATTTTGACCCGTTTAAGATAAACCAACAATGATACACTTAACACCTTCAAGTTTAAGCGGTTAAAGTTCATTTTTACCCATTATGACCCGTTTTAACTCAAATTAACGTGGTTTTAAGTATATCAAGTGTGTTTGTATCATTTTGACCCAATTCAACCAAAATATACATAATTTAACTTAAATTTACCCATTTTGACCCGTTTAAGATAAACCAACAATGATGCACTTAACACCTTCAAGTTTTAGCGGGTAAAGTTCATTTTTACTCATTTTGACCCGTTTTAACTCAAATTAACGTGGTTTTAAGTATATCAAGTGTGTTTATATCATTTTCACCCATTTCAACCAAAATCTACATAATTTAACTGAAATTTACCCATATTGACCTGTTTAAGATAAACCAACAATGATGCACTTAACACTTTCAAGTTTAAGCGGGTAAAGTTCATTTTTACCCATTTTGACCCGTTTTAACTCACATTAACGTGGGTTTTAGTATATCAAGTGTGTTTGTATCATTTTGACCCATTTCAACCAAAATCTACATAATTTAACTTAAATTTACCCATTTTGACCCGTTTTAACACAAATTAACGTGTTTTTAAGCATATCAAGTGTGTTTGTATCATTTTGACCCATTATAACCAAAATGTACATAATTCAACTTAACTTTACCCATTTTGACCCGTTTAAGATAAACCAACAATGACACACTAAACACCTTCAAGTTTAAGTGGTTAAAGTTCATTTTTACCCATTTTGACCCGTTTTAACTCAAATTAACGTGTTTTTAAGTATATGTCAAGTGTGTTTGTATCATTTTGACCCATTTCAACCAAAATGTACATAATTCAACTTAACTTTACTCATTTTGACCCGTTTTAGATAAACCAACAATGATACACTTAACACCTTCAAGTTTAAGCGGTTAAACTTCATTTTTACCCATTTTGACCCGTTTTAACTCAAATTAACTTGTTTTTAAGCATATCAAGTGTGTTTGTATCATTTTGACCCATTTCAATCAAAATGTACATAATTCACTTAACTTTACCCATTTTGACCTGTTTAAGATATACCAACAATGATACACTTAACACCTTCAAGTTTAAGCTGTTAAAGTTCATTTTTACCCATTATGACCCGTTTTAACTAAAATTAACGTGGTTTTAAGTATATCAAGTGTGTTTGTTTCATTTTGACCCATTTCAACAAAAATGTACATAATTCAACTTAACTTTACCCATTTTGACCCGTTTAAGATAAACCAACAATGATACACTTAACACCTTCATGTTTAAGCGGTGAAAGTTCATTTTTACCTATTATGACCCGTTTTAACTAAAATTAACATGGTTTTAAATATATCAAGTGTGTTTGTATCATTTTGACCCATTTCAACCAAAATATACATAATTTAACTTATATTTACCCATTTTGACCCGTTTAAGATAAACCAACAATGATGCACTTAACACCTTCAAGTTTAAGCGGGTAAAGTTCATTTTTACTCATTTTGACCCGTTTTAACTCAAATTAACGTGGTTTTAAGTATATCAAGTGTGTTTGTATCATTTTGACCCATTTCAACCAAAATCTGCATAGTTTAACTTAAATTTACCCATATTGACCTGTTTAAGATAAACAACCAATGATGCACTTAACACCTTCAAGTTTAAGCGGGTAAAGTTCATTTTTACCCATTTTGACCCGTTTTAACTCAAATTAACGTGGTTTTAAGTATATCAAGTGTGTTTATATCATTTTGACCCATTTCAACCAAAGTCTACATAATTTAACTTAAATTTACCCATTTTGACCCGTTTTAACTCAAATTAACGTGTTTTTAAGTATATCAAGTGTGTTTGTATCATTTTGACCCATTTCAATCAAAATGTACATAATTCAACTTAACTTTACCCATTTTGACCCGTTTAAGATAAACTAACAATGATACACTTAACACCTTCAAGTTTAAGTGGTTAAAGTTCATTTTTACCCATTTTGACCCGTTTTAACTCAAATTAACGTGTTTTTAAGTATATGTCAAGTGTGTTTGTATCATTTTGACCCATTTCAACCAAAATGTACATAATTCAACTTAACTTTACTCATTTTGACCCGTTTAAGATAAACCAACAATGATACACTTAACACCTTCAAGTTTAAGCGGTTAAAGTTCATTTTTACCCATTATGATCCGTTTTAACTTAAATTAACGTGGTTTTAAGTATATCAAGTGTGTTTGTTTCATTTTGACCCATTTCAACCAAAATGTACATAATTCAACTTCACTTTACCCATTTTGACCTGTTTAAGATAAACCAACAATGATACACTTAACACCTTCAAGTTTAAGCGGTGAAAGTTCATTTTTACCTATTATAACCCGTTTTAACTCAAATTAACGTGGTTTTAAATATATCAAGTGTGTTTGTATCATTTTGACCCATTTCAACCAAAATATACATAATTTAACTTAAATTTACCCATTTTGACCCGTTTAAGATAAACCAACAATGATGCACTTAACACCTTCAAGTTTAAGCGGGTAAAGTTCATTTTTACTCATTTTGACCCGGTTTAACTCAAATTAACGTGGTTTTAAGTATATCAAGTGTGTTTGTATCATTTTGACCCATTTCAACCAAAATCTACATAATTTAACTTAAATTTACCCATTTTGACCTGTTTAAGATAAACCAACAATGATGCACTTAACACCTTCAAGTTTAAGCCGGTAAAGTTCATTTTTACCCATTTTGACCCGTTTTAACTCAAATTAACGTGGTTTTAAGTATATCAAGTGTGTTTGTATCATTTGGACCCATTTCAACCAAAATCTACATAATTTAACTTAAATTTACCCATTTTGACCCGTTTAAAGTATATCATATATTAAATAAATACTTGTATACAATACACATATAAATAATTAAAGCATTACCTTCTTGTAACAATAACTATTATATGAAGCAGTCCCCCATGATTAGTGTATTGTTGTTGTTGTCGGTTTGCTTTGTTTAATGATGACGCTTTTCTATGTCCGTCACTTAGGAAAAAATCAACTGTTTTCCTCCAGTTTTCATGACTCATTCCCTTTAGAGGGTTGAGCCTTGCTTGTTCCACATCTTCATATCCTCCAACACGCTCAAAGTGTCTTTTTGCATAGTTTTTTCGATCTCTGAATCGTTTGAGATATACAGAACGAATGCCACCCTCAATCTAAGCGCGTTCACATCTTCATAAAATATATACTCGAGGAGCAAAGAGAAAATAACAACCAAATTTTTCTTAAACAAACAATTATGTAATGCACGTTCATATCCTAAATGAGATAAAATATTCAAAAAGCAGTCCCAAAACGGGGATAACCCGGAATTAATTACTAAATCAATTTCGGGCGGGTATTTCTAAGTTCGTGATGATAAGAATGAAGTAACAAAACCTAAAAGCTCATAATGCACAACAATAAGGAATTACTATAAAAATAAAATGAAATGTGACATTGTTTGAACAAATTGAAACATTATTACAATTGGTTCAAATAATATCACATTTCGTTTGATTTTATAACTAATTTCTTATTGTTGATCATTATGGCTAAACAATAAAAGAAGTTTTAATTTATGAAAATTTTAATCTATCAAATATATTATCATATTTTAAATGATTAATTTAACAAACACATAATGACATAACTAATTTAAAAGATGCAAACAACTAACCTAATACTTTATAATATAGTCACACAATTAGCTAGTATATTACTACACAACCAAACTAACATCCAATAATACAACTAGTCAAATAATTCACACGATTAACATGATAATTCATACAACTAGTTCAAATAATTTACTAGCATAAATTCTAAGTAGTCTATCATAATACATAATAAAGCTAAAAGAAAAATAAAAAAATACCTCAACAGCAGTAGCAGCGACTCTCCGGTGATGGGTCGAGCTAGTGAAACATCATACACATAGATCGGGAAGAATCGTCAACAAACCATAAATGATTACAGTTAATAATATATAATGATGGTTATTCGAATCTTACAAGTGAGATATGAAGAAGAAAGTCTTCCAACGGAGGCGAAGTTCCGGCTGTAGGGAGGCTGGTGCGTCGCTATGGAGGTGGTGTGCCGCTGTGGAGCTTGTGTACCAGTGTGGAGGTGGTGTGCCAGTGGGGAGGTACGGTGGGGAGGGTGCGAATATGGGGAGGGTGGCGGAGGCGGTGGCGGTGGCGGTGGCGGTGGCAGTGGCAAGTGCGATGGCGGTGGGGTGGTGGTGGTAGTGACGGTGGGGAGGCCCGGTCGCGGTCGTGGTGGTGTTGCAGAGGTGCGGTCGCGGTGGTGTAGGTGGATTAGGGCGCGAATGTTTGGGGAAGAAGCATGAGGCCCGGGTAAATGTCTTATCCAATAGCGGCGACAAGTCGCTGCTAATAGTGTCGCCACTATTGGTGTTTGTACGACCTAACCCCCACCTTTAGATCAGGAGATTGATCAACGGCCAGAACTAACTCGAAAGGCGTGGAACGGATCGCTGATCAATAGCGACGACAAGTCGCCGCTAAAAGCCTGTGTCGCCGCTATTGAGAACAATTCTTATAGTGATATGATTAGAGTTATGTACAAGTAAGAACCATAAGTAATAAAACAATGATATTAACTTTTTAAATTTTCTTTGTTAGAATAAACTAAAGATTTGTTAAAAAAATGCTTAAAAATTTCGTTATTATAACTCCCAAATTTAATTATTTTTGATTTATAAATATTTTACTTTTCAAAAACACAATTTTAAAATATTTTGTATTTTAGAAATTTTTTATGTTTTAGAAAAATTTCTTATTTTATAAATTTTTGTTTATTTATATATAACATAAATAAAAAGAGCTATTTTTCTTAATTTATTAAAAAGTATTTTTAGTTTACAAAAAAGTAAATTATATCATTAGTAATTATAGTAACTATTAAATAAGAGAAAAAACACTAAAATTTTAACGATAAATAATATGATTTTGTCAATGTTCATTTTAGTTACTCCTATAGTAGGGTATAAAAATAAAAATAAATATTTTATAAGATGCCAATTGTTAACACAATTTAGCGCTTAGCGTGCTGGCACGCTTCTTGCATCATTGCTTAGGTGATGCCACTTCTACCTTCCCCTTCTGCGTGTCAGCTCGTTTCTTCACTGTTTAGGTTTTCTTTTTCGGCTCATTTCTTCACTGTATTCATAAGAACATATTTTATATTTATGAGATGGTAATATAGCAAATGTACAATGTGGATAAATAGGGAATAACACGTGATGTTGATGATCATGAGTTGCAATCTTACAAAAGCATGTATAAAATTGTTTTTTATATGATGTTTTATTTCGTATAATTATAAGTTATAACAAATAAAAAAGAAACGTGACGTTGATGATCATGAGTTGCAATCTTACAAAAGCATATATAAAATTGTTTTTTATATGATGTTTTATTTCGTATAATTATAAGTTATAACAAAATAAAAAAGAAAAAATATATATATTTTTTAATTTTAAGTAAAAAATAAGTTATAAATAAACATAATACAATATAATTTTTAATGTAGAAAATGAGGTAAAAGCTACTTATAAAGTTATCAAGTTGTTTGATTTTAAACAAGATTAATACCGTGAAATAATTTTTTAAAGTTCACTTTTATTTTTTAATGTGTAGTTTAACAACTCCGTAACTTTTCGTGATACTATTGTAACATGCTATTTCATGCTTTTGTTTAACGTTCTGAAGTTTAGCCACTACAACTGACACTTGATTACTTTTAATAACATTCGCAAACCGTTGTTTTATCTTCTAGTTATACAGTTTTTAGTTTTGCTCACATATAGAATCCCGCAACAACGTGTTCTCGCGGTAACACCCAGGTGTAAATAACTAGTTATAAAAATACAAAAAATTAAAATTAAAAGTAAAGTGAAAGTTATATATCTTTAAATAAATCTTTAAAACTAAAATATTTATTCATCAACATATATAATTAATAAAAAAAAAGGTTAAATTAAACTTTTGTACCGAGCACCCGTATAACCCTTGTGTTGCATACAAATAGAGCCTCCTTTTTACAAACCCTAGCAGCCCCCCACTTCTCACCACCGCTACCTACTCACACATCGCGCCCGTTGTACTCTCTCCGGCCACTCTGACGCCGTTGCTCAAGCATTCAATTGTTAGGCTTTGCTCTCTGATGCTTCACATCGTCGCTCAATCGTTATGTTCGGTGATGTAATTTTCTTTCATGCTTTTACTGCTATATGAGTTTCTAAATTCTCATTATGTCATGGTTCATAGAATATTTTGATTTTGATTTTGATGAAATTGATTTCCATGTGTTTGAATAGTAGTTCAAAGTGGGTTTAGGTATTAGTATTAGTTGGAAAACCCAACACCCCTGAATTACAACAATTGTTAATAGCAAAAGTTTTTGTTATATTAAGCAGGTTAGAGTCTTGAAATAAGCCTCAGACCGAACAGTTATCTTGGGATTGCACATTTCTGACCAAGTTGAACTTTTATACACCCAAACTATAATTTGAGTTTGTAAACCTGAATGCAAGTGGCATCAGCTATGTTATTTTTTGTTTATCTAGTCCAAGACTCCAAGCTAATATTCTGTTGCCTTTAACAAATTCAACGCAGATCTCAACATCTCATTCTACGATTAGGATTGAAGAAGAACCAATGATGGAAAAGGGATGGGGATCTAGAAGAGTGTACAAAGTGTATATTACACCAAATATGATACATCTACTAAAGAAAGCAATAAATGGAACAAGTGGACTAGACTACTTTCATAAAGATTATACTGGTCAGTTGTTACTCATTACTCTTTATTGGTTATTTTGATAATTCTTTAATTGGTTATTGTGATGATTCTTTATTGACTTATATGTGATCATTCATAAAAGGTATATATGTTTGGATATGAGTTTAAGTAATTTTGTTAAAATTAAATTTAAATGTTTTTAAATATAAAGTACACAATATTCATATAAGTATATGCAACACCTTGACATCAAGATTCGTGAATAATAATATTTTATTCTTTAAACATGATAATTATATCTTGAAACTTTAAAGATTTTGATCTTTTCCAGTTGCGCAACAAATGAAAGATGATGCTTATCTCTATATGTTAGTTTATTTAATTGTCATGTTAATAATATCAAATATTATTATTGTTCTCCATAGCTTCATGAAACTTTAAATTTTGATTGTTATATTTTATCATCACATATCAAGTCGTGTAGTTGTTGTTTGTGTGACCTAAGTGTCTTAGTACAAATGCATTATTGTAAAGTACGTTAAGATGTCAGTGTTCAACTAGTTATCCTTATGTGCTTTTGGACTATATGCATCATTAGTATTAGTTAATACAAAATAGGTTATCATGGGATGTGCACTATGAGGATCTTTCAAAATTTTACATTAAATCATTCCAAACATCAGTGATACGTTATAGTTAAATACCAAACATTGGTGATACGTTATATTAAATTACGTGTAGTTTAAATACCCATTATTTTACAAAGTAACAAGGATATATTTTTAATTTTTTATACTAAGTTTCACACATGTAGAACCTCTCCAATTTTGAAAGATTGGTTTTTTGAAGCAGTTTTCAATCGCCCCAAAAATGATATAACCACACTAAATAGTTCCAAACTTAGATAGGTTTTTATGTATTTTTTCACAAATGTTTCGATCGTCTTCTTCCTTTTGTTTCTTATGCATTAAAAATTCATTTTGAAATTATCGCCACTTTAGCATTTAACTTTGGGAAAATGTTTTCGAAGCTATTTTGATAGAAATTCTTTTAAGGGTAAATTTGTTTCCTTTAAATTGATGAAGAGTGGCAAGAAATGTGGGCTGTAGGGTCGACATTATTAGCGATGAAAAGGCAATTAACGACGACATCTCGCCGCTAACGGTTGTTAACCTGTTTATGTGCATGTGTGACAACTTGCAATAAATTGGTCAACATCTGACCCGACGTAGTCATAATTATACATATTATACATGAATTTCAATTGAGCTCTAATTATTTAAAGTCATTTCATGCATTGCAAAATTTCATGCTTAACATTTGTGACATTCCGTAATTTCAGGTTAACGTCGTAACTTATTAAACTATATTCACTAAATGAAAATAATAATAATAATTATGATTATTATTACTTAACTTTAAACTTACCTAAAAACAAATTAGAGTTTAACAATGCAATTAATGTTGAAATGAGGGGCTAAAGTGTAAATTATTCAAGAAATCTTATTAAATCAAAACCTCCCCACCGATCTCCCTTTTTTCTCCAATAACCCTGCAACCCCCCTCCTCTCCCGTAACCCTAATTCTGAAAGCAATCTTTCGTGCAACCATCTTCGATCACCGACAACCTCCTCTCGATACCTCTCTCCCCTCCTCTCGGCTTCAAGCGGTGTGCACGCGCGCGATGTGGGATTTCTCGGGTTCGTTTCCTTTACCGGTTTGCTATAATCATTGTTGATCTTATATGTATTACGTATGGTTTTGCGCACGGTTGTCGTGTTCTGAACCGTGTTGGCCCCGTATTTTCGGGTATGTGTGTGGTTCGGCTGAGGGTAGTCGGGGCTTAGCGTGCTTGATCATGCGGTTGTTGTATGTTGTGATCTTTGTGTGCTTCGGGCTGTATATATGTACGTATTTGTACTCGTGTATTTTTCTAGTTGTTATTCTTTTTGATCATGGCATAGTCGGTCATGTATGGTCATGTTTTAGTGGTAGATTTAGGGCTGTTGTGAGTGTGATGTGTGTGCGTGTGTGATTTGCGATGGTGGGTTTTGTTGGGGTTCTTGGGTTAGGTGGTGTTCTTGAGTTTTGCATGGCTGAGTTTACTCTTGAATGTGGGTGTGTATTCAATATGAATGGTGTGTTCTATGTGGGCGTTCTTATGCGAGTAAATGGATATATATTCGGTTTGTGTGTGTGTTTTCTTCGTGGGTACATGGTAATGATGGTGATGTATGGGGCTGTTTATGGGGGATGTGATTTGGTGTTGTGCTCCGACCGGGGTTCTTTAGAGTTTGGTTTTGGGTTAGGTGTGCCTTATTAGTATAAGTATTTTGGGTGTGGGTCCTAATAAAAATAAAATATGGAAAGAGCTAATTTAATAGAACAATTACAAGAATATGAAATAGAAGAATTAAAAACAGATGATGATTCTGATAATGAATCAATATATAGCATATATAGTGAAGATGAAAATTCAACAACAAAAATAACTTATACATATATGAATACAGAAGAAGAAAGCTGTGAACATAATTGGATACAAAATAAATGAAATAATCATATTAGATGCTATAATTGTGAATATTATTCTAGTATGAAAAAAAGATCACAGTGTAATAAATGTTTTAAAGAAATATGCTTTAAATGTCTCAAAGAAATTTATAATAAAGATATAGTTACTACATCTAAACCAGAAATTCCAAAATATAATACTAATGAAAGATTAGAAAAAATAGAATTAGCAACAGAATTACATAGTTTGAAATTTAAAAACTTAGAAAATAAAGTAGAAGAAATTGAAAGAATAGTTAAAACAGAAGAAGTAAGTAAAATGGCTGAACAACAGTTAGAAGAACAAATTTATATACAAACGCAAGGATCTATAAATATGATTAATATACAATGTCGTTTATGGCTAGACAATAATAAATATTTAGACTTAGCAGCTTTAGTTGATACAGGAGCCACAAAAAGCTTAATATCACATAACTTAGTACCAATATAATATCACAAAAAGTTATCATATAAATTAACTACAAGAACAGTAGAAGATAGAATAATAAATATTATACATTGTTTAGAACCAGTAGGAATACAGTTTCTAGATTTTGCAAAAAATTATAGTATTAAATATGATATGCCACAGGTAAATATTAATCCACCAAATATAAAATCTAAAGATTTTGTTATAGGATTAAATTTTTTTTAGGCTTAAATGGGGCAGTAACAATTACACAAAATTATATAACACTTAGTAAACAGTTGTATACAGTTTCAACCCTTAGATATTTAAACACAACTGAAATTGTTCAAAAGAGAGGTGATAAAGGAAATTCAGATTTTTTATCAAACACATAAAAAAGAGATAGATTAATAGAAAATGAAGCATTATTACTATTAACAAATTTTTTGAGTCATGAAATGGAAAAAGGTAAAGATATTACAAAGAGTATAAATCATCCTATGATTTTACACTTAGAATGTGACATCCGGTAATTTTCCGCTACCAAACTCCGTTAGTTTCGTTAGGTCTTGCATACACGTGTCATGAGCACACACTAGTTGTCGTTGAATGTTGGTGACTTAATAATAATTAATAATGATAAACGGATAATTATTTAACTAATAATGTTGGTTATTAGTTGTGCTTACGCGATTTAAATATTATTTGTGGATTTTATCTTGTAACGTGCCAACATGTGTATTTAATTCGTGTATTTTTGTGACTAGTGAAAATAATGCATATGATTATTATTGTTAATTAATAATGGTTATATTAGTAAGTTAAAACCTTTTAGAAAGTAATTAAAAGCTTAGTTTTAATAAAATGTAAAACTAAGGGGGTTTATGTGGTAATATTGATAAATTAATTAAAAAAAAAACTAACCCTAGCCCCCACCCATACCTTCAGCCGCGACACCTCTCAAACACACACACACACTTTGATCTTCGATCAAGAACAAGCAAAAACCATCGGATTTGATCGAGTTCCAAGCAGTACAACACGTTAACAACATCAAATCTTGTCCAATACACGATTAAAGGTTAGTTTTTTTGAAGTTTTTCATGGTTTTTATGCTTTGGCCGAATCCTAGTCGATCTTGATGTTCAAAATGTCGAATTCTTGATGTTTGATGATTATGTGATGTTAGTTAGATTGTATTGATGCTAGTTTACGTAGATTGTACAAGAAATTTGCGATTTTGATGCGTTGTTCATACATTACTATTAATAGTAACTTTTGTGCATGAATTTGTTGATTTGATGATGAATTGATGATGTTATGATGCTAATGATGTTGTGTGAATGTTGGATTGTAATTGTTATGCAAGAAAGTCTATGAATTGATCATGTAGTTCATACCTTGCTAAAAGTAGAAACTTTTTGGTTATGGGAATTGTGAATTGTGATGATTTGATGGTGTTGAGCATGTCTAGGTGATATGTGACATCCGGTAATTTTCCGTTACCAAACTCCGTTAGTTCCGTTAAGTCTTGCATACACGTGTCGGGAGCACACACTAGTTGTCGTTGAACGTTGGTGACTTAACAATAATTAGTAATGTTAAATTGATGATAATTAAGTTAACAATGTGATTATTAAGTTATGCTTATGTGATTTAAATGTTAACTGTAATTTTATCGCGTAACGTGGAAACGTGTGTATTTACTTTGTAAATTTTGTAGCTTGTAAAAATAATACATATAATTGCTACTACTAGTTTATATATTTATTATTCTAGTTAAAAACATTTTAAAGGAGTGTGTAAAAGCTTAATTTTTATAAAATACAAATTATAAGGGTTAAAAGGGTAATTATGGATTATTAAATAAAATAAAAATCAAAACTCTAACCCTAATCACCCTTTCGGCCGCGACACCTTCAAACACACACACACTTCGGTTTTCATCAAGAACAAGCAATTCCATTCGATTTTGGACCGATTTCAAGCATCACAACAAGTTAGAATCATCTATTGCAAGCCATTACACGTTTAAAGGTTAGATTTTTACATGTTTTTGATGGTTTTTCATGGTGGCCGAACCCTAGTTCGAAAATCTGCAATTGAACGTTAAATCCTTGGTTGTTTGGTGATGTTATGATGTTAGTTAGGTTGTATTGATGCTAGTTAACGTTGATTATGCACGAAAGTTTGGATTTTGGTTGTTTGTTCATATGATCATCTTGGCCGAGAGTTTGAGGCGATGTTGGATCAAATTGGATGTTGAATGTTGGTTGTTTGATGTTGTTATTATGTTAGTTGGATTGTATATATGCTAGTTAACGTCGATTTTGCAAGAAAGCTATGATTTTGATACGTTGTTCGTAGGTTACTAATAATAGTAACTTTATTTTGCATGAATTGATGATTGGATGATGTATGAATGTTATGGATGTGTTTGTGATGATGATTAGATGCTAAGTTGATGATATGAACAATTGAAAATCAAGAAGATGTGTTATGGTTCATACATTGCTAAAAATAGTAACTTGTGGTGTTGAATGTTGATGAATCATGATGATTAGGTGTTGTTGATCATGTTTAGATGTTGTCATGGACTTGAATTGGTATATAATTGATGAATTCATGAATGTAGTGTGAGTTTGATGAATTTGGGATGAGCTTTCCCAAAAGGGAAACTTTAATTGTGCAAATCTTTGAATTGGATGATTTGAGCATGTTTGGGACATTAGGATCATGCTAGTGTGTTCATGGATGGTTTCCAAGGTGATGAAATGTGTTGTTTAGGTTATAGGGATGTTGATTTGGTTTGTTACCTGTTTTGGCCTGTTGTGATTCGCATGACTTGTGATATCTAGTTGTATGATGATCTAGTTGGTACATGTGGTTAATGAAGTGCTATATGTAATCAAGTTGTATGTGAACATGTATGATATGCTGTTGTGTTAGTATTAACGAGTTATCACCTATAATGTCACCAACGGGTCAAACGGGTCAACTGGGTCAAATGTGTCTTGTCTTTCTTAAACCTTGAGTTCCTTGGTTTGTAGAGCACTTAGGGTTTCATGTTGATTCTGTGTACACGTGCTTATGTACTCTTGTATTCTAGGTGACCTTTGAAGGTTGTCTTTCCCTCTTTCTTTCAAGTTAAGCTCTAAGTTAATTCTTGCGCGTATCAGGTGAGTTCTTGCCCCACTCATTTTACATAATCTCTTTTGGGGGAGATAGCATACTGTTGATCACAAACGCTTTTATATATGAGTGTGTATAATATTGATATAGTGCTGTTTACCATGGAAAAGTCCTCACACTTTCGGATTGTTAATATTGAATAGCGGGGAAATTTTGGGTAGTACTACTGGGTCTGACGAGCCCCACCTGTGTGACTCGAGGTCATACGGGTGCAATTTTGTCCTAACATATATTCGTCACGACCTGGTAAGTCGTGACGGGAGGCAACAAACGTAACACAGTCAGCTTCGATCGCGAAATCACTATGATTAATATTTTTATGTTAATAGACTAGCTATCTATTGCAATACACTACTTATGCTCTGGAAACTGTTGATTGGTTTATATTTTAACGCAAACTCTTGAACTCACCAACCATGTGTTGACTTGTTTAGTATGCTATTCTCAGGTTAAGGTTGCCAGTTGCCTAGGAGCACGCACACCAGCATCGTTGAGTTGTCTACATTTGTTTGTTTACAAATTTGGGATTATTTTCATATTAAACATTTGTGTTTGGGGCGCGTATGTTTTGCGCATTCTCTTTACATACTACTTGTTTTGGGTTTTCTGTTTTAAAAACGCTTCCGCAGTATTTTAAACGTTAACTCTGGTTTTGTTTATTAATCATATAGAGTCGTTCTTGGTAACTAATGACTGAGATCCTGGTATGTCACGCGCCTCGCGGTAAAACCCCGCTCGCGGATTTTGAGGGTGTGACAGATTGGTATCAGAGCCATTGGTTATAGGGAACTAGGTTGCATACACACACTAGACTATAACCGCACAGTTGTTAGTTACTCATCGTTTACTCTCCTTACTGTATACTCATTGGCATACGCAACACGTACTTCGCAGCATGGCATCGTCGTCCAGAAATTTAGGCAAGAGACCTGCACGATCTGATTCACCTCCTACTTCTCCCGTACCGGATAGGGGATTTAACTGGCCTCGACATCCTTATCCTCCCGGCGAGATAGACTGGGATCAGCCTTTCATACCTCCTGAGCTCGATCCTCGCGTAACTGGGATTTCTACCCCACTTACATAAACCGTATGGCTTATAGAGAACGCGTACCACCTGTAGCACCTACACGACCTAGGACTAGGTCATCAACCGCCTCTACTTTGCCTACACTCCTACTTTGAGCATTCCTCTGGAGCAGGCATTTGCAGCCCTAGTAGCCACACTGGACACAGAGCGACAGCGAATTAGAGGACTCACTGATGAGAACTCTGCATTACGATCTGAGATGCGTCAGTTGCGTTTCCAGGTAGAGACGCTTCAGGAGCGACTTTCGATGGCCATTGGTGGACATCATACGCTGGCAGGCAACGTGGTAGCACTTAGTGAGCGCATGGACGCACAGGATCACCATAACGTTGTGATCGATGATAGGTTTGCTGATTTAGAGGCACAACTAGCAGCACTTCAGGTTGCTGAAGCCCTGCACCTTTGGTGGACCCTGATGAGGAAGACCCAGAAGAAGAACCCGAGGAAGCCCCCGAAGAAGAACCAGTAGAGATGGATGAGGACAGTGACGGATCTGATGTACTGGACTGATCCTACCTTTTAAATGACTTAGACTATGTAGTGTTTTTTTCTTTGAAACCTATGTGGGAAGGGTTGTTTCCCACCCAACTGACAAACTTAAATTTTGACATTGATGGAATATTTTGTGACTCAATTGCAATTTATTTATCTTTGATTATTATTTCTGTTATAAATGTTGTGGTTGTGGTGAATGCATTATTTCTTATTGTTTACTATACCTTGATGAGATTAATGTGTTGGATGTTACTCATTATTGTAATTGTGAATTTTAAAGTGAAATATGACGCACGTGGAAGAGGACGTGGGCGTGGTCGTGGACGTGGCGCCGGAGGCCGTGGAGCCGGAGCCATAAACATGACGCCTGCGGAATTGGCGGCATTAATTAACGAACATGTTCAGGCGGCAGTGGCTGCTGCCCAACCGGGACAACCAGCAGGTAAATGATGACAAGAGGTTAAACTGATTATCCTAGTTATTTGTCTAGGATATCTGACTAATGTTTGGATTGTCAAAACAGGACCACCACCATGTACCTACAAGTCCTTCATGGACTGTAAACCCCATACCTACAGTGGGACGGAAGGAGCTGTAGGGCTTGTAAGGTGGTTTGAGAAGACAGAGTCTGTCTTCGCGAAATGCAACTGCCCGCCTGCTGATCAGGTGAAGTATGCCACCGGGACATTGGAAGGCGCAGCACTTTCCTGGTGGAATGCCCAGGTGCAAATGCTGGGTCAAGCCATGGCCAATGAACTACCTTGGGATGAGTTTAAGGGAATTATGACTGAAGAATACTGCCCCCGAAATGAAGTGCAGAAACTGGAGATTGAGTTCTGGCAACTCAAAATGCAAGGCTCAGAAATTGAAGCCTACACGACTCGAACTCATGAGTTAGCCACTTTATGCCCAGGGATGGTGAATGAAATGCACAAGAGGGTGGAGCATTATATACGGGGATTGGTGCCCGAAATTCAAAGTATGGTAACTGCCTCTAACCCCACTACCATACAACAAGCTATCCGAACAGCCCACAGGCTGACTGATCAGGCAGTTGAGCAAGGTCGATTACCAAACGGGGCGGTGGCAAGCGTGCCCGACCAGAAACGCAAGTGGGATGGTTCAAGCAACAAGGGATCGTCATCCAGCAGCCAATCTCAACCTCAACAACAGCAGCAAAGTCAGCAACAGCAACGGAAGTTCGATAACAACCGAAGCTTCAACCAGGCGACTCCCTCAAATCAAGGACCCGGTGGGTATGGTGGAAGACTGCCGAAGTGCAACCGGTGTAACTACCACCATGTGGGTCGATGTGATAACTTCAAGTGCCAACGTTGTGGGAAGATTGGTCATGCAGCCAAAGACTGTCGGGGTGAACTGATGAAGAAGCCTCAACAATCACAAGAAACTCCGAAAGGTTGTTTTGAGTGCGGAAAAGAAGGCCATTACAAACGCAACTGTCCCCAGCTTAAGAGGAATGGTAATGGCAACAACAATAACAACAACAATAGTAATGACAACAACAATGGAGGCAATAACAACAATGGAGCCAAAGGAAGAGACTTCGTCATTGGCTCAGGTGAGGCTCTAAACGATCCTACAACAGTAACTGGTAAATTTTCGGTTAATGGTCGTTTTGCTACTGTATTATTCGATACCGGAGCCGATAGAAGTTTCGTGTCCACTAGGTTCTGTAGTCTTTTAAGTGATATGCCCTCAGCCTTAGAATCTAAATACACCGTAGAGTTAGCTGACGGTACACAGATTCACGTAACGCATATTCTTAAAGACTGCAAGATAGAGCTTGCTGGTCATAAATTCACCATAGATCTCATGCCTGTTACACTAGGAAGTTTTGATGTGGTAGTAGGCATGGATTGGCTTTCCGATAAACAAGCAGAAGTCATATGCCACGAGAAGATCATACGGATTCCCCTTGGTGAAGAAGTCCTTACGGTCAGAGGTGATAGGAGTGGTGCGGTGATAGGCATCATCTCGTTTATGAAAGCACAAAGTTGTTACGAAAGGGTCGACTGGCCATATTAGCACTCGTCACAGATAAACAGATCGAGGAAAAGAAGATAGAGGATATCCCCGTAGTTCGTGAGTTTCCTGAGGTGTTTCCGGAAGACCTGCCTGGATTACCGCCTCATCGTCAAGTTGAATTCCAGATTGAGTTGACTCCAGGAGCCGCTCCAATTGCGAGAGCACCGTACCGGTTAGCTCCGAACGAACTGCAGGAATTATCCGCCCAACTACAAGAGTTGTTGGATAAAGGGTTTATCCGACCGAGTTCGTCGCCCTGGGGAGCGCCAGTTCTATTTGTGAAAAGAAGGATGGTACATTTCGAATGTGCATTGACTATAGGGAACTGAACAAGGTTACTATCAAGAATAGATATCCGTTACCTCGTATCGATGATTTGTTTGATCAACTGCAAGGATCAAGCTATTACTCTAAGATTGATCTGAGGTCTGGGTATCATCAGCTGAGAGTTCGAGAAGAGGACATCTCGAAAACTGCCTTCCGTACACGATATGGTCACTATGAATTTTTGGTCATGCCATTTGGGTTGACGAATGCACCAGCAGTATTCATGGACCTCATGAATCGCGTGTGCAAACCCTATCTTGATCAGTTTGTTATCGTCTTTATTGATGACATACTGATATACTCAAGGACCGAGGAAGAACATGGAGAGCACTTACGTTCGATCTTGGAATTACTTAGAGAGGAACAACTGTACGCAAAGTTTTCTAAGTGTGATTTCTGGATACGTGAGGTACAATTCTTGGGTCATATTGTCAACGAGAAGGGAATACATGTTGATCCTGCTAAGATTGAAGCGATAAAGAATTGGTCTGTTCCTAAGACACCGAGTGAGATACGACAATTCCTTGGATTAGCGGGATATTATCGACGATTCATTGAAGGATTCTCTAAGATTGCACAACCTCTCACAGCCTTGACTCACAAGGGAACACATACAAATGGGGTGAGAGTCAGGAATCTGCTTTTCAGTTGCTGAAACATAAATTGTGTAGCGCACCAATATTAGCGTTACCGGATGGTAGTGATGACTTCGTAGTCTACTGCGATGCGTCTATTCAAGGACTTGGATGCGTCCTGATGCAGCGGGATAAAGTGATAGCTTACGCCTCTAGACAATTGAAGATTCATGAGAAGAACTATACCACCCATGACTTGGAACTGGGTGCGGTAGTTTTTGCCTTAAAGATCTGGAGACATTACTTGTACGGTACCAAATGCACCATCTACACCGATCACAAGAGTCTTCAGCACATCTTTGAGCAAAAGGAGTTGAACATGAGGCAAAGACGCTGGGTGGAATTGTTAAACGACTATGATTGTGCTATTAAGTACCACCCGGGGAAAGCAAATGTAGTTGCTGATGCGTTGAGTAGAAAAGAGACTGCTAAACCTCGACGTGTGCGAGCTCTGCAACTAACGATTAGTACGCAATTACCTGAACAAATCCGAGAGGCTCAAACAGAAGCTTTGAAAGCAGAAAACATTGGGTCTGAATCGTTAAGGGGTATGGAAAAACAATTGGAAGTAAAAGCGGATGGATTCGTTACTTCATGGATAGACTATGGGTACCTCTACACGGAACCTGAGAGACTTGGTGATGAGTGAGGCTCACAAGTCCAAGTATTCTATACATCCTGGATCTGACAAGATGTACCACGATTTGAAGGCGCACTATTGGTGGCCTAACATGAAAGCAGATGTAGCTACTTATGTGAGCAAGTGTCTGACCTGCTCGAAGGTTAAAGTGGAGTATCAGAAACCATCTGGTCTACTACAACAACCCGAGATCCCTATGTGGAAGTGGGATCAGATATCAATGGATTTTATTACTAAGTTACCTCGCACTTCTACGGGTTGTGATACAATATGGGTTATCGTGGACCGATTGACAAAATCTGCTCATTTCCTAGCGATAAAGGAAACAGATAAGATGGAGAAATTAACCCGACTTTATCTGAAGGAGATCGTTTCGAGGCATGGAGTACCGATCTCAATCATTTCTGATCGCGATTCTCGTTTCACATCACACTTCTGGCAGTCGTTGCAGAAAGCTTTAGGTACGCGATTGGATATGAGTACTGCTTATCATCCACAGACTGATGGTCAAAGCGAGCGTACTATACAGACTTTGGAGGACATGTTACGTGCTTGTGTGATTGACTTCGGGAATAACTGGGAAGTTCACCTACCATTGGTGGAATTTTCTTACAACAACAGTTATCACACTAGCATAAAGGCAGCACCTTTTGAAGCTTTATATGGGAGAAAGTGTAGATCGCCAGTTTGCTGGGCTGAAATTGGTGATAGTCAATTAACGGGTCCCGAGTTAGTACACGAGACAACTGAGAAGATTGTTCAGATAAGAAACCGCATGGCCGCAGCGCGAGACAGACAGAAAAGCTATGCTGACAAACGACGAAAACCTTTGGAATTTCAGATAGGTGACAAGGTTTTATTAAAAGTCTCACCGTGGAAAGGCGTAGTTCGGTTTGGTAAGCGAGGAAAGCTAAATCCGAGATACGTTGGACCATTTGAGATAGTGGAAAGAATTGGTCCAGTGGCTTATCGACTAGCCTTACCTGATTCATTGAGTGGAATCCATGATGTATTCCATGTTTCAAATCTAAAGAAATGTTTAACGGATGAAACGATGGTCGTACCACTGGAAGAAGTTCAAGTAGATGAACAATTACGTTTCATTGAGGAACCTGTCGAAGTGATGGATCGTGAGGTGAAAACGCTTAAGCAAAGCAAGATACCCATTGTCAAAGTTCGTTGGAACTCGAGACGTGGACCAGAATTCACGTGGGAACGTGAAGACCAAATGAAGCTTAAGTACCCTCAGCTATTCGAAAGGACGATGCCAGCCGGCGAAGGTACTGATTAAATTTCGGGACGAAATTTCTTTCAACATGGGGATGATGTGACAACTCATCCAAAACTCACACGATTTCGATTTCCTTGTGCCAATGCAGTAGACCAGTGATGGAACACTCACCATGTAACGCAATTTTCGGGACGAAAATTCTTTCAACATGGGGATAATGTGACATCCGGTAATTTTCCGTTACCAAACTCCGTTAGTTCCGTTAAGTCTTGCATACACGTGTCGGGAGCACACACTAGTTGTCGTTGAACGTTGGTGACTTAACAATAATCAGTAATGTTAAATTGATGATAATTAAGTTAACAATGTGATTATTAAGTTATGCTTATGTGATTTAAATGTTAACTGTAATTTTATCGCGTAACGTGGAAACGTGTGTATTTACTTTGTAAATTTTGTAGCTTGTAAAAATAATACATATAATTGCTACTACTAGTTTATATTTATTATTCTAGTTAAAAACATTTTAAAGGAGTGTGTAAAAGCTTAATTTTTATAAAATACAAATTATAAGGGTTAAAAGGGTAATTATGGATTATAAATAAAATAAAAATCAAAACTCTAACCCTAATCACCCTTTCGGCCGCGACACCTTCAAACACACACACACACTTCGGTTTTCATCAAGAACAAGCAATTCCATTCGATTTTGGACCGATTTCAAGCATCACAATAAGTTAGAATCATCTATTGCAAGCCATTACACGTTTAAAGGTTAGATTTTTACATGTTTTTGATGGTTTTTCATGGTGGCCGAACCCTAGTTCGAAAATCTGCAATTGAACGTTAAATCCTTGGGTGTTTGGTGATGTTATGATGTTAGTTAGGTTGTATTGATGCTAGTTAACGTTGATTATGCAAGAAAGTTTGGATTTTGGTTGTTTGTTCATATGATCATCTTGGCCGAGAGTTTGAGGCGATATTGGATCAAATTGGATGTTGAATGTTGGTTGTTTGATGTTGTTATTATGTTAGTTGGATTGTATATATGCTAGTTAACGTCGATTTTGCAAGAAAGCTATGATTTTGATACGTTGTTCGTAGGTTACTAATAATAGTAACTTTATTTTGCATGAATTGATGATTGGATGATGTATGAATGTTATGGATGTGTTTGTGATGATGATTAGATGCTAAGTTGATGATATGAACAATTGAAAATCAAGAAGATGTGTTATGGTTCATACATTGCTAAAAATAGTAACTTGTGGTGTTGAATGTTGATGAATCATGATGATTAGGTGTTGTTGATCATGTTTAGATGTTGTCATGGACTTGAATTGGTATATAATTGATGAATTCATGAATGTAGTGTGAGTTTGATGAATTTGGGATGAACTTTCCCAAAAGGGAAACTTTAATTGTGCAAATCCTTGAATTGGATGATTTGAGCATGTTTGGGATATTAGGATCATGCTAGTGTGTTCATGGATGGTTTCTAAGGTGATGAAATGTGTTGTTTAGGTTATAGGGATGTTGATTTGGTTTGTTACCTGTTTTGGCCTGTTGTGATTCGCATGACTTGTGATATCTAGTTGTATGATGATCTAGTTGGTACATGTGGTTAATGAAGTGCTATATGTAATCAAGTTGTATGTGAACATGTATGATATGCTGTTGTGTTAGTATTAACGAGTTATCACCTATAATGTCACCAACGGGTCAAACGGGTCAACTGGGTCAAATGTGTCTTGTCTTTCTTAAACTTGAGTTCCTTGGTTTGTAGAGCACTTAGGGTTTCATGTTGATTCTGTGTACACGTGCTTATGTACTCTTGTATTCTAGGTGACCTTTGAAGGTTGTCTTTCCCTCTTTCTTTCAAGTTAAGCTCTAAGTTAATTCTTGCGCGTATCAGGTGAGTTCTTGCCCCACTCATTTTACATAATCTCTTTTGGGGGAGATAGCATACTGTTGATCACAAACGCTTTTATATATGAGTGTGTATAATATTGATATAGTGCTGTTTACCATGGAAAAGTCCTCACACTTTCGGATTGTTAATATTGAATAGCGGGGAAATTTTGGGTAGTACTACTGGGTCTGACGAGCCCCACCTGTGTGACTCGAGGTCATACGGGTGCAATTTTGTCCTAACATATATTCGTCACGATCTGGTAAGTCGTGACGGGAGGCAACAAACGTAACACAGTCAGCTTCGATCGCGAAATCACTATGATTAATATTTTTATGTTAATAGACTAGCTATCTATTGCAATACACTACTTATGCTCTGGAAACTGTTGATTGGTTTATATTTTAACGCAAACTCTTGAACTCACCAACCATGTGTTGACTTGTTTAGTATGCTATTCTCAGGTTAAGGTTGCCAGTTGCCTAGGAGCACGCACAGCAGCATCGTTGAGTTATCTACATTTGGTTGTTTACAAATTTGGGATTATTTTCATATTAAACATTTGTGTTTGGGGCGCGTATGTTTTGCGCATTCTCTTTACATACTACTTGTTTTGGGTTTTCTGTTTTAAAAACGCTTCCGCAGTATTTTAAACGTTAACTCTGGTTTTGTTTATTAATCATATAGAGTCGTTCTTGGTAACTAATGACTGAGATCCTGGTATGTCACGCGCCTCGCGGTAAAACCCCGCTCGCGGATTTTGAGGGTGTGACATTATAGCATGAACTTGATTTGGCATAATGTTAATGAATTCATTAGGGTATTGGGTGTTAGATAGATTTTGGGATGTACTTTCCCAAAAGGGAAACTTTAATTGTATAGAATCTTGGATATGATGATTTGAGCATGATTGTGATGTTAGGGTTATGTTAGAATGTTGATTGATGATGTTTAATGTGGTGGAATGTGTTAATTGGGTTGTATGGATACTTAATTGGGCAATTGGGAAATTTTGACTCTTAGTGGTTATATATACAATGATGGTTCACGTAGGGAGATTATAGAATCATGTTTGGGATTGCAATTAGTCTTTGTTGGGTATGTTGGTTGGCATGAATCTTATTGCATAACGTGATGATGATCGTTGTACACGTGTGCGAATCTGAGGCCCCTACTTAGTAGGATTGACAGAGTTTAGGGTGTGAAGTCGTGAGTGGCTTCACATGGCATGTTGTGCATGATTGGACTCTATGTATGATGCATTAGTTATGGTGTAATTATGCTGAGCATGATGATTACTTGAGATTCGCATGAGTTGTATGATAATCTAGTTGTATGATGATCTTGGTAGAGTAAATGGTTGATGAATTGTCATACGTGAACAACTTGTATGATAGCCATGTTTGATGAACTGTTATGCTTGATTAAATGGGATGTCAATAATAATGTCACAAACAGGTCAAACGGGTCAACTGGGTCAATGTGTCTTGTTTTTCCACAACCTTGAGTCCATGTGTTTATAGAGCACTTACTCAAGTTAGCTTTTATATCGTTCGTGTGCATACCAGGTGAGTTCATGCCCCACTCTTTTATACACTCTCTTTTGGGGGAGATAGCATACTGACTTACAAACGCTTTATTATTATAAGATGTGTAAAGTATGATATAGGGTTGAATACCATGAAAGTTCTCACACTTTTGGATCGTTAATAATGGTAACTAGCGGGAAATCTTGGGTAGTACTACTGGGTGTGACGAGACCCACCTGATCGACTCGAGGTCAAACGGGTGCAATTTTGTCTTAACATAAACATTGTCACGACCTGGTAAGTCGTGACGGGAGGTCAAACGAAACACAATGCTATTCTTTGGTTGAAGTTACTATTGCATAGGTGCATATTCACAGGTCAGCATTATAGATGTCAGCATTGTTGGAACCCTTTGTTGGTTTTTGGTTGTTAAGCATTTATATATTTGTTTTGCACAACGTTGGGCGCGTGTTTGCGCATGTTTACATTGTGTTACATTATTCTGGTTTTCATGTTTGTTAAACGCTTCCGCATCGTTTTAAAGTTAACTCTGATTTTAGTTTGTTTGTTCATATAGAGTCGTTTTGAGTAACTAATGACTGAGATCCTGGTTTGTCACACGCCTCGTGGTAAAACCCCGCAAGTGGATTTTGAGGGTGTGACAGATTGGTATCAGAGCCATTGGTTATAGGGAACTAGGTTGCATACACATTAGACTATAACCGCACAGTTTGTTATTACTCGTCACTTACTTCCTTACTGTATACTCATTGGCATACGCAACACGTACTTCGCAGCATGGCATCGTCATCCCGTGATTTGGGCAAGAGACCGGCGCGATCTGTGTCACCTCTTACTTCTCCCGTACCTGATAGGGGATTTAACTGGCCCGGCATCCTTATCCTCCTGGCGAGATAGACTGGGATCAGCCTTTCATACCGCCTGAGCTCGATCCTCCGCGGAACTGGGATTTCTACCCCACCTACATACGTCGTATGGCTTATAGAGAGCGTGTATCACCTGTAGCTCCTACCCGACCTAGGACTAGGTTATCGACAACCTCTGCATTACCTACTCTTCCTACCTTAGACATCCCTCTCGAGCAGGCGTTTGCAGCTTTAGTGGCCACTCTAGACACAGAGCGACAGTGGATTAGATGACTCACTGATGAGAACTCTGCCCTATGATCTGAGATGCGTCAATTACGCTACCAGGTAGAGACGCTCGATGGCCATTGGTGGACATCATACTTTGGTAGGCACTGTGCTAACACTTACTGAGCGCATGGGTGTGCAGGATCATCAGAACATGATGATAGACAATAGGTTTGCCGAACTTGAGGCACAGCTAGTAGCACTTCAGTTTGCTGAAGCCCCTGCACCTGTGGCAGACCTTGAAGAGGAAGACCCAAAAAAGGAAACGGAGAAAGCCCGTGAAGAAGAACCGAAAGAAATGGAAGAAGACAGTGACAGATCTGACGTGTTGGACTGATTCTACTTTTATATGATTTGGACTATATAGTGTTTTTTTCTTTTGAAACCTATGTGGGAAGGGTTGTTTCCCACCCAACTGAAAAACTAAAATTCTGACATTGATAGAATATTTTATGACTCATTTACAATTTATTTGTCTTTGGTTATTATTTTGGTTATAAATGTGGTGGTGACAAAATTTATTATTTCTTACTATTTACCATACTTCAATGAAATTAATGTGTTGGATGTTACTATTGTATTTGTGAATGTAAAGTGAAATATGGACGGACGCGGTAGAGGATGTGGACGTGGTCGTGGACGTGGTGCTGGTGGACGTGGTGCCGGTGGACGTGGTGCTGGTGCTATCAACATGACTCCTGCTGAGTTGGCAGCTCTGATTAACGAACACGTTCAGGCGGCAGTGGCTGCTGCACAAACAGGACAGCCAACATGTAAATGATACCAGTGATCTAATCGATATCTCTGTTGTCGTCTGGGATACTCAACTAATGTTTTGGTTTGACGGAACAGGACCCCCACCCTGTACCTAAAAATCCTTTATGGATTGGAAGCCCCATACCTACAGCGGGACTGAAGGAGCTGTGGGACCAGTGAGATGGTTTGAGAAGACTGAATCTGTTTTCGCGAAGTGTAACTGTCCGCCAGCTGACCAAGTGAAGTTTGCAACTGGAACACTTGAAGGCGCAACTATTTCCTGGTGGAATGCCCAGGTGCAAATGCTAGGCCAGGATATGGCTAATGACTTACCTTGGGCTCAAAGCAATGATGACGGAGGAGTATTGCCCCGGTATGAATTACAGAAGTTGGAAATTGAGTTGTGGCAGCTCAAGATGCAAGGTTTCGAGATTGAGGCCTATACTACACGGTCTCATGAGTTGGTCACACTATGCCCAGGTATGGTTAATGAGATGCACAAAAGGGTTGAGCATTACATACGTGGACTGGTGCCCGAGATTCAGAGTATGGTGACTGCTTCCAATCCTGACACCATACAGCAGGCTATTCGGTTGGCCCATAGGTTGACCGACCTGGCAGTAGAGCAGGGAAGATTACCCAAGCGAGGTGCAGTGGCTAGCGTACCCGATAACAAACGTAAGTGGGAGAATACTGGTGATGAAGGCTCATCCTCCAGCAACCAGCAACAACAACAGCAATACGTTCAGAATCACCAACCTCACCAACAGCAAAGAAAGTTCGATAACAATCGTAACTTTAATCGGTCATCTTCAGCACCACAGGGACAAGGAGGCTATGTTGGGAAAAATCCCAAATGCAACCGATGTAATTACCACCACATCGGCAGGTGTGATAGTTTCCGATGCCAGCGTTGTGGTAAAGTTGGACACGCAGCGAAGGATTGCCGTGGTGAATTGATGAGGAAGCCTCTACAACCTCAAGAAACGTCAAAAGGTTGTTTTGAATGCGGGAAAGAGGGCCATTTCAGGAGAAACTGTCCACAGCTTAGGAAGAACGAAAATGGTGGAAACAACAACAACAATGGCAACACCAACAACACCAACAATGGCGATGGCAGCAATAACGGTGGCAACAACAGTGGGGCAAAAGGAAGAGCTTTTGTCATCGGTTCAGGTGAAGCTCTAAACGACCCTAATTCTATTACTGGTAAATTCTTAGTTAACGGTCGTTTTGCTACCGTACTATTTGATACTGGAGCCGATAGAAGTTTCATCTCCACTAAGTTTAGTAGTCTCTTAAGTGAGGTGCCCTCAGCGTTAGAATCTAATTACATCGTAGAGTTAGCTGACGGTAAGCAGGTTCACGTGACACATATCCTTAGGGGTTGCAAGATAGAACTTGCTGGTCATACCTTTGACATA
The DNA here is from genome assembly GCA_025506505.1 of Flaveria sonorensis. NCBI lineage: Eukaryota > Viridiplantae > Streptophyta > Magnoliopsida > Asterales > Asteraceae > Flaveria > Flaveria sonorensis. The sequence goes on along the minus strand of CM046433.1, from coordinate 72,597,939 downwards.
GATCTCATGCCTGTTACACTAGGGAGTTTTGATGTGGTAGTAGGCATGGACTGGCTTTCCGACAAGCAGGCGGAAGTCATATGTCATGAGAAGATCATACGAATCCCTATTGGGGAGGAAATTCTTACGGTCAGAGGTGATAGAAGAGGAGATGTGATGGGCATAATCTCGTTTATGAAAGCACAATAGTTGTTACGAAAAGGTCGCTTAGCCATATTAGCACTCGTCACTGACAAACAACCAGAAGAAAAGCGGATAGAGGATATTCCTGTTGTTCGTGACTTTCCCGAGGTGTTTCCAGAGGATCTGCCTAGATTACCACCTCATCGTCAAGTCGAATTCCAAATTGATTTGACTCCAGGAGCCGCTCCGATTGCGAGAGCACCTTACCGGTTAGCTCCGAATGAACTACAAGAATTATCTGCTCAACTACAGGAGCTGTTGGATAAAGGGTTTATCCGACCGAGCTCGTCGCCTTGGGGAGCGCCAGTTCTGTTTGTTAAGAAGAAGGATGACACATTTCGAATGTGCATTGACTATAGAGAACTGAACAAGGTTACGATCAAGAATAGATACCCGCTACCTCGTATAGATGATTTGTTCGATCAACTTCAAGGATCAAGCTACTATTCTAAGATTGACTTGAGGTCTGGGTACCATCAACTAAGAGTTCGAGAGGAAGACATCTCAAAGACAGCTTTCCGTACACGTTATGGTCATTACGAGTTCTTGGTCATGCCATTTGGGTTGACCAATGCACCAGCAGTATTCATGGATCTCATGAATCGTGTGTGCAAACCCTATCTCGATCAGTTTGTTATTGTTTTTATTGATGACATATTGATCTACTCATGGACCTAGGAAGACATGAGGAGCACTTACGTTTAATCTTGGAATTACTCAGGAAAGAACAACTGAACGCCAAGTTTTCTAAGTGTGATTTCTGGATACGTGAAGTGCAATTCTTGGGTCATATTGTTAATGAGAAAGGGATACATGTCGATCTAGCGAAGATTGAGGCGATAAAGAATTGGTCAGTTCCCAAGACGCATAGTGAGATACGATAGTTTTTGGACTGGCAGGATATTATCGACGGGTCATTGAAGGATTTTCCAAGATCGCATAACCTCTCACGGCTTTGACTCATAAAGGAACACTGTATAAATGGGGTTTTAGTCAAGAGTCCGCTTTCCAATTACTGAAACAGAAACTGTGTAGCGCACCGATATTGGCGTTACCAGAGGGAAGTCATGACTTCGTAGTCTACTGCGATGCTTCTATTCAAGGACTTGGTTGTGTCCTGATTCAGCGAGATAAGATGATAGCTTACGCCTCGAGACAATTGAAGGCTCATGAGAAGAACTATACCACCCATGACCTGGAACTAGGTGCGGTAGTTTTTGCCTTAAAGATCTGGAGACATTACTTGTACGGTACCAAGTGCACGGTTTACACTGATCACAAGAGTCTTCAGCACATCCTTGAGCAAAAGGAATTGAATATGAGGCAAAGACGCTGGGTAGAGTTATTGAATGACTATGATTGTGCTATCAAATGCCATCCGGGAAAAGCTAATGTAGTTGCTGACGCGCTGAGTAGAAAGGAAACTGCTAAGCCTCTACGCGTGCGAGCTTTGCAACTCACCATTAGCACACAGTTACCTGAACAAATCCGAGAGACTCAGACCGAAGCTCTGAAGGCAGAAAACATTGGGTCCGAATCCTTACAAGGAATGGACAAACAGCTTGAAGTGAAAGCGGATGGGATTCGTTATTTCATGGACAGACTCTGGATACCTCTGCATGGAAATCCGAGGGACTTGGTCATGAGTGAGGCACACAAGTCTAAATACTCTATACATCCTGGATCTGATAAGATGTATCATGATCTGAAGGCGCACTATTAGTGGCCTAACATGAAAGCGGATGTAACTACATATGTGAGTAAGTGTCTGACCTGCTCGAAGGTAAAAGTGGAATATCAGAAACCATCTGGACTATTACAACAACCTGAGATCCCTATGTAGAAGTGGGAATAGATTTCAATAGATTTCATTACCAAACTACCACGGACTCCTACTGGTTGTGACACGATATGGGTTATCGTAGACCGATTAACGAAGTTCGCTCATTTCTTGGCGATAAAGGAAACGGACAAAATGGAGAAGTTAACCCGACTCTATCCGAAGGAAATAGTGTCGAGACATGGTGTACCAGTCTCAATTATTTCTGACCGCGATGCTCGTTTTACATCGCACTTCTGGCAGTCATTACAGAAATCTTTAGGTACGCGATTAGACATGAGTACTGCTTATCATTCACAAACTGATGGTTAAAGTGAGCGTACTATACAGACACTAGAAGACATGCTACGTTCTTGTGTGATCGACTTCGGGAATAACTGGGAAGTTTACCTACCATTGGTGGAATTTTCTTACAACAATAGTTATCATACCAGCATAAAGGCAGCACCTTTCGAAGCTTTGTATGGGCGAAAATGTAGATCATCAGTTTGCTGGGCTGAAATTGGTGATAGCCAGCTAACGGGTCCCGAGCTAGTGCACGAGACCACTGAGAAGATTGTACAGATAAGGAACCGTATGGCTGCAGCGCGCTACAGGCCGAAAAGCTATGCAGATAAGCGACGGAAACCTCTAGAATTTCAGGTTGGTGATAAAGTCTTATTGAAAGTCTCACCGTGGAAAGACGTTATTCGGTTTGGCAAAAGAGGAAAGCTAAATCCGAGATATGTTGGGCCATTTGAGATATTAGAAAGAATAGGTCTAGTGGCCTATCGATTAGCCCTACCTGATTCACTGAGTGGAATCCATGATGTATTTCATGTCACAAATCTGAAGAAGTGCTTAACGGACGAAACAATGGTAGTACCTCTTGAGGAAGTGCAAGTGGATGAACAATTACGCTTTATTGAGGAACAAGTCGAGGTGATGGATCGTGAGGTAAAGACCTTTAAGCAAAGCAAGATACCCATAGTCAATGTTCGTTGGAACTCGAGACGTGGACCGGAATTCATATGGGAACGTGAGGGCTAGATGAAGCTCAAGTATCCTCAACTATTCGAAAAGACGATGCCAGCCGACGAATTTATTGATTTAAATTTCGGGACGAAATTTCTTTCAACATGGGGATGATGTGACAACTCATCCGAAACTCACTCGATTACTTTGTGGCAATACAGTAGACCAGTGATGGAACACATACCATGTAACGCAATTTTCGGGGCGAAAATTCTTTCAACATGTGGATAATGTAACATCCGATAATTTTCCGTTACCAAACTCCGTTAGTTCCGTTAGGTCTTGCATACACGTGTCGTGAGCACACACTAGTTGTCGTTGAACGTTGGTGACTTAATAATAATTAATAATGATAAACGGATAATTATTTAACTAATAATGTTGGTTATTAGTTGTGCTTACGCGATTTAAATATTATTTGTGGATTTTATCTTGTAACGTGCCAACGTGTGTATTTAATTCGTGTATTTTTGTGACTAGTGAAAATAATGCTTATGATTATTATTGTTAATTAATAATGGTTATATTAGTAAGTTAAAATCTTTTAGAAAGTAATTAAAAGCTTAGTTTTAATAAAATGTAAAACTAAGGGGGTTTATGTGGTAATATTGATAAATTAATTAAAAAAAAAAAACTAACCCTAGCCCCCACCCATATCCTCAACCGCGACACCTCTCAAACACACACACACACACTTCGACCTTCGATCAAGAACAAGCAAAAACCATCGGATTTGATCGAGTTACAAGCAATACAACACGTTAACAACATCAAATCTTGTCCAATACACGATTAAAGGTTAGTTTTTTTTAGGTTTTTCATGGTTTTTATGCTTTGGCCGAACCCTAGTCGATCTTGATGTTCAAAATGTCGAATTCTTGATGTTTGATGATTATGTGATGTTAGTTAGATTGTATTGATGCTAGTTTACGTAGATTGTACAAGAAATTTGCGATTTTGATGCGTTGTTCATACATTACTATTAATAGTAACTTTTGTGCATGAACTTGGTGATTTGATGATGAATTGATGATGTTATGATGCTAATGATGTTGTGTAAATGTTGGATTGTGATTGTTATGCAAGAAAGTCTATGAATTGATCATGTAGTTCATACCTTGCTAAAAGTAGAAACTTTTTGGTTATGGGAATTGTGAATTGTGATGATTTGATGGTGTTGAGCATGTCTAGGTGATAGCATGAACTTGATTTGGCATAATGTTAATGAATTCATTAGGGTATTGGGTGTTAGATAGATTTTGGGATGTACTTTCCCAAAAGGGAAACTTTAATTGTATAGAATCTTGGATATGATGATTTGAGCATGATTGTGATGTTAGGGTTATGTTAGAATGTTGATTGATGATGTTTAATGTGGTGGAATGTGTTAATTGGGTTGTATGGATACTTAATTGGGCAATTGGTAAATTTGGACTCTTAGTGGTTATATATACAATGATGGTTCACGTAGGGAGATTATAAAATCATGTTTGGGATTGCAATTAGTCTCTGTTGGGTATGTTGGTTGGCATGAATCTTATTGCATAAGGTGATGATGATCGTTATACACGTGTGCGAATCTGAGGCCCCTACTTAGTAGGATTGGCAGGGTTTAGGGTATGAAGTCGTGAGTGGCTTCACATGGCATGTTGTGCATGATTGGACTCTATGTATGATGCAATTGTTATGGTGTAATTATGCTGAGCATGATGATTACTTGAGATTCGCATGAGTTGTATGATAATCTAGTTGTATGATGATCTTGGTAGGGTAAATGGTTGATGAATTGTCATACGTGAACAACTTGTATGATAGCCATGTATGATGAACTGTTATGCTTGATTAAATGGGATGTCAATAATAATGTCACCAACGGGTCAAACGGGTCAACTGGGTCAATGTGTCTTGTTTTTTCACAACCTTGAGTCCATGTGTTTATAGAGCACTTAGGGTTGATGATGATTCTGTGTACACGTACTCATGTACTTGCGTGTTCTAGGCAACCTCTGAAGGTTGTCTTTCCCCTCTCTTTCATGTTGGCTTTTATATCGTTCGTGTGCATACCAGGTGAGTTCATGCTCCACTCTTTTATACACTCTTTTGGGAGAGATAGCATACTGACTTACAAACGCTTTATTATTATAAGATGTGTAAAGTATGATATAGTGTTGAATACCATGAAAGTTCTCACACTTTCGGAACGTTAATAGTGGTAACTAGCGGGAAATCTTGGGTAGTACTACTGGGTGTGACGAGCCCCACCTGTGCGACTCGAACGGGTGCAATTTTGTCCTAACATAAACATTGTCACGACCTGGTAAGTCGTGACGGGAGGCAACAAACGAAACACAGTCAGCTTCGATCGCGAAATCACTATGGTTATTACTTGTGAATTTAGACTAGCTATCTAATTCATGCACTCTTATATTTTACTGATCATAATATACAAACAAATTGGTTAGAAACATGTTTGATCAATAAAAAAATTGATTTTTCAGAAATACCCTGGTTTGTAAGACCCCGTTCCCGGAGACCTCACAATTGGTCAATCACAGCACAATATATATAAAACATTTCATAGTTTATAAACCAGTGCAGTGGAATTAATATCAAAAGCCATTCACTTCATTAATAAATACTGTTGCTAAACAATACATCGTTAATTGTTAATAGTTACAAAAAGATGATATTAATTTCATTACAAAACAACAATATCATTAAAGATGAATGGATGCCAATCTTGCCCTGCCGAGTAGCTTCCCCCGCGTGCCACCCTCAGCAACAATTACCTGCCAACTGAAAATGCATAAAAGTCAGCGTTGCTGAGTGAGTTCTAGTTTTGAAACGTTTAAAATACCTTGTAGGATTTATATATGAAAATACCCTTTTCCAATAAAATACTTCCTTTACTTTCACACGTGAACATTCATCATACATACATCAAGGTATAGACTTAATTATCTTTGATTAACTCATGTATTCATTCATTTCGTACGTTTCGTACTTTTCATCATTATCTTTCACTATAATCTGGATCCTGTCTCATGCAATACCCTACTCATGTCCGAAGACCGACAGTACCGGGGTACGCGACAAGGACCCCGTCTCTTTTTGCAACACCCCCGCCTCATGTCCGAAGACCGTCACAGCACCGGAGTGAGCATCACGACATCTTTCGGGTCAATCTCATGGATTAAACCCCTTACGAGTCTGTTGTGACAACACGGTCACTCACCTCAATCTTTGCTTGCAAGACTTTTCATACTTTTCTTATGTTCCTCTTCTTTATTAACATTAATCTTTCACTTTCTTTACGATAATACTTTACACATACGAATATAAACACACTACGTAAAGTCACATTATACATAGTATAAAACATCAACAACAGCCCACAACATGCATCACCACAACAGACATGAACCAGCAAAACATTCCAGAACTTACCTGCTACATTCTACTTCCCAAGCTTCGGAAAAATCCTAAGTCCTTAGACAAATGCGGATGAACAATAACTAATGCGGATGAACAACTAATGCGGATGAACAATAACTAATGCGGATGAAAGTCTTCAAATTATTCCAAGTGTCCAACTAATTGCTGGTAGAACAAATGCGAATGACTGAAACAAATGAGCATGAACACTGTAGCAAATGCGCATGAACAAAAGAAATGCGGAAGAACACTTGGGCGCATAAGCAACTACAAATGAGGATGAACAAACAACAATGCGTATGAACAAAGTACTTAAATGCGGATGAACTAACCAAACTGCAAATGCACTTATGCAATTATTCAGTCCCCAATCCTCGATTTAACACATCCTTATAAGATCTAACATGCTAAATATCCAGAGAAGGCATACAACCACGAAAACACCAACAGTTTGTAACCAATCATGCTTATCCATCTGTTTGAAGCTTATACTTAACATCCTAAGCATCAACAACATATAAACCACCATAAAGCACAAACACAAACACCCATATACATACGGTAAAGCATAAAACAGCTGCAAAACCTTTTAAACATGCATTTTCAGCCCCAAAGAAGTTTAAAACACATAAAACCGAGGTCTAGAACTCACCTAGTGCAGCAAACAAGCAAAACTCCTCCAAACTCGTGTGCACAAAAGTTCAAAAGCCTAAAACAAGCAAAAACAAACAACAAAACACATAAACACATATAAATCGGTTTCCTGGTCAAAACCCAACATAAACCGAGCCAACTATGCATAGAAATACATACCAAGATCAAAAACAACCTCTTTCTCTCTCTAGAACCGAGAGAACTTCGATTTCTTCTTCTTCTTCCTCTGATTCGGTTGAACACAGTAGCAGAAGGAGTGATATGGGCGACCATGCCCATATAAAGTGCACTTTTGACTTTTGTGTACATTTACACAAAACACCCCTCATCTTTGGCCTTTTCTCCATTCTTTCTAGATACTTTTATTTTGACAATATTTCGGGTGTTACATGGTTAGACCATACAGATCAAAAGCCTAGCTATGATTTAACACAGTTTATCAAAAAACATCAACAGACTCCAGAAATTCCAGATTTTCTACCTTGGAGAAGATATAAATTGATAGGTGAGGGACATTACATACAAGTTTATGCAAAGGAAAATTGGTGTATCCTCTTACCTTTCTCAGGAGAAGGTCATAATTTACAAATTCAACATTTTATCAATCTAGGAGAAAATGAAGATTTAACAGAAGATTGCTCCGGCCCACAATCAATCGATAGTACAATCAGGGACTTCTAGATTACAGACGTAAGCAATTCGTAAGTAATGATGAAAAACAAAAAGGAAAAGAGACAGATGCGAGAAGAAAAACAAAATCAAGAATCATCGAGACATTCAATAATTACCGACAAATTTATTGATGCTTTAGAAAAGTTGTAAAGTTGATTGGCATCTTTGATTTTCTTTTTATTATTAGCCATACACGTTTAAAATGTATAGTGTTTAGATAGATTCTCTTCATTGTAAATTTGCCTATATAAGGCATAGTTCTCCTTCATTTGTAGATATCCCTTGCAATCAATAAAATTCAAGTCTTATAAAAATTCTACATGGCACACTAAATCCATCTCCGGCACTCCTTAGCTTAAATTCCTTATTTCCTTAGTTCATCCTTTTGTTCTTCATATTATATTCCTTATATATAAAAAAAATCACCGCTGTGCATACTCTCATATCTGTCATCCGCTACCGCTGTGCATACTCTCATATCTATCATCCGCTGCATATTATCACTGTAAGTATTATGTTTCTTATTTTATTTTATATATATATACAAATATACATACATATATACATATATATATATATATACATACAAATATACATACATATATACATATATATATATATATACATACATACAAATAGATGGGCCCTCAAATGAAAACCATTTTTTTGGAAAAAACCAAAAGAACCATTTTGAGCCATAGATCATTGTGATCAAAGGTTGTGATTTAAAGGGCATATTAGTAATTTTATACCTTTTAAAACTGGCAGAGGAATGCAAGATAGGGGTACAATCGGTATATCACACCTGATTTGAGAAACCACCCCTCAAAAATGCTCCCCTGATCGATATGGTTCGCATCAACAAAATCCCCAAAATGATCTCTTCACTTGAAGATCGCAGCATCATCGTTTCATCAATCCTCGATCAGATTGACGACCAAAGTTTGCAGAACTCTCGTCTCTCACAATCATCATTCTATCGACCAAAGTCACCCAACATTGTGTCGATTTCGTTGAACAATAGAAGACCGGCGAACACTGCATTCATCCTTTTCCGTGACAAACATATGATAATCCAATAGGTTTGTCATATGTATTTGATCTGAAATATTGACTCTCAAGATTTTTATCAAACCTAGGGTTCAAAACTTGTTAATTTCTCTTTTCTTGATGTTTTAATGTTAGTAATGCTAGGTCTGAGATAATAAATTCAGATCTTCATGAAATTGGGGGTTTTTTTATTAGTTGATGGTTGTTGTTTCTGCTATTAATCGTTCAATTTCTGGTGTTAGATATATAGATAGTGGCATTGTTGGCTTGTTTGTGACAACATTTTCTTTTTTCTGATTTTGAACCACCTATGAAATATGAAACCCTAACTTTTTGGAATTCTACATGTTCTAGAGAATCACGATGGGAGTATATTTATGCTAGTTAAAAACTAAATAGATATTCCTTATAAATATGTAAGTGTATAAGTAAATTCAAGCTCCTGCGTTAAGAAGCTGTTTATATTACCAACGTTATCTTTTAATTTTTTATTATGTTTTTATGTAGCGTAAATATTTGGAAAATTCTTGGATATTGGTTATCCTTCAAGCCTTAACATCAAAAATGCCCAAATCATTAGACCGGATCTGACATGGGGGTCAAATAAAAATTTAATGATTGTGGGATTTTCTTGATGAGACATATGGGAACCTTTAAAAGTATATGAAGGAAGTAGCTCAATGTGTTTGACGAGGAAGAGAGAAAGCTATAAAAACCAGATCAGACGGCTGAGCTGCAAGTATGCAGCCAAGATTCTTTTCTCTAAAATCAATACACATAGGCATGGGGTGGTTAATGATGCTGAACAAAAATAGGAAGAAACACAGGTTATAAAGGCATCTGCAAAAATTAGTAAAGAGGCAATTTCAATGTCAAAAGGGACGTGGAAGAAAGCAAAGGTCGTTGTCAAGCCAAACAAACGAAAGAAAAGAAAGGGTAGGTGAAGTTGGGTTTTCGTAAAGTCTTCAAACTGCAGTTCATACATTTTGTTTGCCTAAATTCCTAGACTTTCTTGGATTATGTTTAAACTACCCAATGACACTATTATTTTTAATGCATGATGATTTCCACCCCCATTTAACATTATTTGACTGTTAAATTATGTTGATTTTCAAGATCCATTCTTGACTATGTATTTTGGTTATCAATTTCAATTGATCGAATCTGGTTAAGTTACTTATATAAACGTAGATAAAAAGATGTGATTTGACAATGTTGAATCATTCTTATGTATAGCTCTAGTTCTGCGAATCATATATATGTGTTCATCACCTTGTTCATGTACGTATGCTTATAATTTCGCATTAGCACTTTAATTTTTGCAGTAATGCACATTCTACAACTATGCCACATAGCACATACAACATTTATGCATCGGTGCACATACTGTAATTCTCATCAATGTGAATACTCATATTCTTTTATAATGTAACTAATTTAAATATATAGAATTGTAAGTTGTATTTGATCTACAATTGTAATTAATTTTTAACTTAATTGGCCCATAGGGTAACTCTATCATAAATGACCATAAGATAGAACATATATCTTCTAATATTTTCAAAACCCTAAATTTATTGTTAAATAATTTGATTTTCAATAACATGGATTGATGGTTAAATAAATTTATTTAAGCTTTTGTATGCGATAATGGAGAGTAGAATGAAAAATAGTGTATTTTAAAACGTTGAATTTTATTAATACATTTCCATTAATATGACCCTCCCCCCTAAAAGTTTGATTTACTTTGTATAGTGTAAACAACACATTAGGTTAATTATAACATGGTTTGATGTTAACAACCTTAACATTTTAGAATGGTATGTTATGACACTGTGGTTATCAAAATCACTTTCTAGATTATACTGAATGTATAATTAAAAACTTGCATATGCGCTTATCGCGCGCTCCCGTATGCATATGCTGATTAATTCGATTTAGGCGTCTGTTTTCACAAATGTTGGGAATGTAACACGAAACCAAAAAGGTTATAATACACCTTAAGGCATTATAAAATAGAAGGGAAATCCATGAACACTACTGTTGTCAAATATGCATTAATGCCCTCATAGAACTAATGCATTAGCGCACATTCTACAATTATGCATTCATGCATATGTGCACATCATCTTAATTTACACTCGCCTACACACCATCATGTTTATGTTTTCAGTAGCAATTTCAAATAGACAGGATATCCCACGTCCTCCGACATCCCAAAAACTCATCACCTAACATAACAACACATAAAAATATATTTGAACTATTATGAAGCAAAAACATATTGTTTTCTATACAAAACACATTACTTTTAATATATAAATTACCATACATTGCAATCATTTTGATAGGTTTGTTTACTTACTCAAACTTCATATCACAAAACAAGATACATACCCGTGTCATCCTAATTACACAATGTTTCAAAAGGTTCTTCGTATATATTATTATCAACCAGACCCACCATATTATAAGTGCAGTCAAGTTGTTGAATGGGTTCAGTTATTACCTCCTTGCCTTTATTCTTCTTTAGAGATTCCAACATCAACAACCCTTTATATGATATATTGCTATTCATTCCGACATCTTTATCGTGAGACTCAACGTCATAATTCATCAGGTCATTAGCTTCTATGCAACTAGCATCCTGGGCAACATCTACGTTGCTTGTTGCAACCATGATGTCAATTGAAACTATTATTACTGACAATGCTCTTTCATGAACACCCATTGAAGTACATCCGAGTTCACCTTTACCATCTGCAAATAATAACATTAAATCATGTGATTCAGATAACTCATATGCTGTGGATGTGTCGAATAACTATGATGAACAACTTGATCAATTCATATAAATTAAGCAAGTTGAAATTCACCCGAATTACATACGGCACCTACTTAATTGAACACCAATAATTACCCATTATGCAGTAGATAATCTTCACCACAGAAGACTAATTGTTGTTTAGTTTTTAATGAAGAATCATAATATTAAAGGCATGATAAAGCTTTAATTTTGAATTACTTGCAAGTGGAGATCGGAGGGTTAATTGAAGTGAAGGGAACAGTTAAAATTTTCAGCCCACTAAATTGAATGGATATAATAAATTACCATTTTGCCCTTTTGTATAATTTTTGTATTAAAGAAAAATAATATATTTAAAAAATC